>CM034540.1:49130387-49171433 GCA_020002185.1 Paraescarpia echinospica | reverse complement strand
GCTGAAACTGCATCATGGTTGGGTAGATCCATGACAATCTTCAATAGCACCCCTCCCAATGTTTTGTCCGATGTGATGCTCCGCCCATAATTTAGAAACAACACCGGGACAATTCAGAACCAGTACCACCGAACACCCCGTGTTCACGACGTTCATGTCCGACAGCAGCGGAGTGTTTCCGCTTCGGCTCAGCGCAAAATATTCAACTCGTTCCGACGCCTAGGCTACCTGGTTTTCTGCCTCGTCTAATACATTAGTTGCAATGCTGCATTCGTCTGTTGTGTTCACGTATTTCTTTAACCATCGGTTTACCTTAAGATTTGCTGTCTTTTCTTTCAACATTCTTTCTTTTGTTTTGGTGCTTTCCTTCCGCTTAGCAGGTGTACTCCGCTTACGCTTTATTTGTACATCATCAAAGCATTGCGCGCCAACCATATCAAGTAATTCCCCTTTCTCTCCTTGTCCTGCGGCACATGCTTGCATTTCTCTTTCGTTGTCTCTTTCTGTCCCTTTTCGCTTGTGTAAGGACTTATGTGTCACAAGCTGCCCAGCTATATCTTTGTCGCAATCTGATAATATACCCCTTTGTTCAGCTTTCGCCGTCCCTTTTTGCTTGTGCAAGAGTTTTGTTGTCCCATCCTCCCTTGTTACGCCTTTTTCACAATCTGATGATATACCCTTTTCTTCCACTTTAATTTTCCCGTTATGCTTGTTTAAGGGTTTTGATATGCCACCCTGCACCACTACGCCTTTTACGTAATCTGATGACGTATCTCTTTCTTCCGCTGCCATGTTCACTTTTTGCTTGTGTAAGAGTTTTTGTGTCACATCCTGCCCAACTACGCCTTTCTCAAAGTCTAGTGGTGCATCTTTTTCTTCTGCTTTCACTTTTCCTTTTTGCTTCTTTGAGATTGTTTGTGTCTCGTACTGCTCAGCTGCGCCTTGTTCAAAATCTGAACGCGAATTTGTTTCTTCTGCAGTCGCTTTCTCTTCATGCTTCCGTAAGGGTTTTGGTTCAGCCGCGACTTTTTCACAATGTGTTGGCATCTCTTCTTCTTTCGCTTTTCTTTTATGTTTATGTGAGGGTCTTGGTGCTCCGTCGTCTAAAGCTATTCGCATCTCTCGTTCTTTCGCTTTCGCTTTTCTTTTATGTTTATATGAGGGTTTTGGTGCTCCATCGTCTTCAACTGCGATTGTTGGCAACTCTTGTTCTTTCGCTTTCACTTTATGCTTGTGTAAGTGTTTTGGTGTCACGTTCTGCCCAGCTACGTTTTTTTCATAATCTATGGGCGTATCTCTTTCTTCCGTTTTCGCTTTTCTTGTGTGCATGTTTACAGGTGTTGTCGTCTCGTCCTGTACAGCTTCGCCTTTTTCACAATCTATGGACGTGTCACTTATTTTCGCTTCCGCTTCCTCTTTCCCGTTGTCTCCAGTGATCGCTTCCTTCGATGTCTTTCTCACTGCATGCCGTACTTCTGCGAACACGAGAAGTTTGTCACATCCTACATCCTAGCCAATTGTGAGTAATCTATTTATTAAACAATTTGGAAACGCTATATAAAATGCGTATCGAAAGTAGTCGTACACGTGAGTAATTATCCTGAAACATATAGTACACAAACCTGCAAAAATCACACATTGTTATGTAGTAGTAGGGTAATAATACCATGATGTACCTAGTGTAAATCACACATACGCACACAATCACCGACGGGCCACGCACGCACGCACGCACGCACGCACGCACGCACGCACGCACGCACGCACGCACGCACGCACACACATCCTTCAATCAGCCCATTCATGAACGAATGTACTTGCAGCAACGCAACGTTATAGCATTAATGGCGTGTAGGCACGAGTAAACAATACTAAACACGTGGACGTGCGTGCGTGTGAACACGAACGCGTGCATCCATAGCAGTGGTGATGACGCACCTGTATTGAAACATGACATCATGGCTGCCACGATGGCGCCCATTACCAAGAAAGGAATCACGCCTCGAACAAGCACATCCGTTGTGGCTGTTGCAACTGTCTTTCCTGTTTTAATACTCAAACGATCGGTGTCGTTGTACTCTTTTTCTGGATAATCGTCGTCCGATGTATTGTACCCTCTTCTTGGCGACCAGACATGTTCTCGTGTGTTATTGCGTAACATATGAAATGGAGATGCGTTGATGCTGGACGTGACGTTTGCAGTTCTCTCAATGGCGCCGGACCCCCCTCTTGCAGCTTCGTACGTTGTGTGTTCTGTGGACACTGCCGGGTAAACCACAGTTGTGCGATGCAGCCGTTGTGTCGTGCGATAACATACTATGGCAGTTGATTCACCGCATCATTGGTCCCGATTCGCTTGCAATAGAAAGGTGTCAGGGCAAAACGCGATATACTCATTTGTTGGTTTTGTGAAAAACTAACTTTTGTGTTTCGTTCACAAACCTTAAATACAAACTTGTAGAAGAATTGGGAATATATTAATAATGTATATCAAAGATAATGGTAGCAAAGTTGGAACTTTTTTGTAGATTTGTTATACAAAATGTGATAGCAAATGACAATGTTATAAAAATGCGACATATCCATGTATTTTTGTCAAAACGCGATATATTCATACAGCGAGCGCCGTCACTACACGTAGCGGGAAATGCATCAAGCGGTGCTTATTGGCTGAAACGAATATAACCATTTTTGAAAATATACGCTCTTTTGTGCATGTCGTTTAATGAATTTGTCGCGTCTTGACAACACATTAAATATTATACTAGTTCAGCAGATGGTTAAACCTACGTTTCATCCCTGTTCTGGCGAAATGTCAGAAATGGCGTTTATTGCGTTTTGTCCTGAATTGTTTTTATTGAAAATTGTAGTTATTATTTAGTAGATACTGGTACATTTGTTAATATTGCAATCATCAAGCGATATAATGATACAAATGGTGAACTGCAAGGATGTTTAAATATGACGAATTACTATTAAAAAAGTAGTGCGCAGAGGGCTCCACTTGGAACAAAGGCACTGTCCATAATTATTGTAGGGAACTGAAATTGAGAGAGATCTTGATTAGAACAAAGGCAATATGTCGACAGGGGAATGTATAGAACAATTGGTCTGTTACTGCCAATGGGCTGCCGGCTGTTGTATTAGCTTGCTGTCTGTGCTGTGTTTCTATAACTCACTTTGGGTATAGGTGTAATAGATTGGACTAAATTAATTACGCCGCTAAAATGACATCATTACCTAACTGGTGTGCGCCATGTTTACTATATTACAACACATCCTTTAACGTTGAAAAAACCGCACACATTATGGTCAAAATTGCGGTCAGTGTCTCCGTTTATGGGCGTCTTGAGAATTCCACATATTGTCGCTCAAAAACGAAGTGGCAATTTGGATCGTTAAACGAGCCGTAAAGTAAATTTTTATCATATTATATGAATTCTGTTAATCTTAAATGATGTATTTTAATGCAATAAATACATCGACATTGACAAATATTAGGTAAGAATGCCGTTTAGGCTTAGTGGCATAAATAACTAAAGCCAATCTAATATATCTTTATCCTCACGTTGATCATAGGCAACGGGCTGGTCTTATTGCTGTTTACATGTCTTTGATTTTGCGCTATTCTTCGCGAAGTACAACACACACGCACGCACGCACGCACGCACATACACACACGCGCACACACGTACACATGAACACACGGAAGCACCACACACACGCGCGCGCGTAACATTCGAAATTAATATCATATAAAAAGAAGGCTACATTTAAGTACTAAGAGAAAGACTTGTGTGTGCCCACAAGTAATACCTACACGTTGATCCTACCATGCACACCCAACAACCAACACCCATTTTGTAATACATTCTTCTGATAATGTTGCTTGACGTACAGTTGTTTCGTCTTGGTGATCCCATAATGCAATGTACAATCGCAGGAAACGGAAATGACATGGCAAAGTTTTTTATTTTTAAGCTTGTTCGTTTAGGTATTCAGATAATCGTATTCAGGTGCTCACTTGGTGACATTGTTGGCCTAGGGTATATAGTGTATTGCTTTCTTCTAGCAAAATGCCCTTCTTCCGGTTACATATAAGCATTCGCAGAAGGTGGTATCCAGAAGTATTCGTAGGCTACCAGACGTTTGTTATGACGTTCATTTGAATAGTTACGGAAGTCATGTTTTATAAAACGTCCCCATTAATCGCAGAGAACAGGTATACATTAACGACGACCTCACGAAGCGAAGATCACACCTACTTTACGAGTGCCGCAAGGCCAAAAAGACCGGCAAACTAAATGACGTTTGGACTGTAGATGGGAATATACTGATACGGGACACTTCCAACCGGGTCGTCCAAATCAAGAACCAATCGGAACTCGACAAACTGGCTGTCTAACGCTGGACTCGCTGTATGCCATTAATGGTATGACATTTGACATTATTTACACAACGTGTATATGTATTTGTCTATCGTGCAGCACATACACTACTAATGGAGATCATGATTCTATTACTCTAATACAAATGGGTGAAATTAACATACAAGTATGTTGATAGTAATGAAATCCACCTTGCTTTATTCCTACGAGTTACGTACTATGAATTACTCACTAATTCTTTTAGCACTCTTTGAATCACAGCAAGAACATATGTTTACACCGATCGATTATGGATAGAGATAAAGGCTTTTGCCAAATATGTAAAAAGAGAGTGCATAGTTGCTCCACTGTACTACAATGCATTACCTGTAAAGGGTATTATCATGTTAATTGTATCACAGTATTGAACAAACAAAATATTCGAGATTACTGTGAGTATTGGTATTGTATAAAATGTATGTCTAACATTTTTCATACAATCATCTCGACAATGACTGTGAACTTATAGATGTCATATCTGAAAGTTGGATGCATGTTAATATTTCTTTCTCATTCCAAGAACTAGAAAAGAAAGCTTTCGTACCGTTTGAAATCAACAGTGAGTCAGATACAGACATCCTGTTTAACTCTGATCCAGATACAAATTACTATTGTGAATTCACTCAAAACATGAATAAGTGTAATTACCATATAGAAGATACCTTTAATAAGTCATGCATACAAATTGGTGTAACAGATGCCACATTCTCTGCTGTTCATGTCAATATCAGAATTATGCCTCGCCACCACCAACAATTTGGAAATTACTTTGCCAATCTCAATCACTCTTTTTCAATAATTGGATTCTCTGAAACGTGGCTGCAGGAAAGCAATGTTGATACTTATAACATTACAGGTTACCATGTGGTAAATAACTAAAGAAACAATAAAAAGGGTGGTGGCGTGGCGGTCTGCATAAAAGATTCGCTTCTCTACAAACGAAGAGAAGATTTAGACAAAAGTAATGAAGATATAGAGTGTGTATTTATTGAGTTGGACAAAGGTATATTTACATATAAAAGGAACGTTATTATAGGACTTGTGTACAGGCCGCCAGACAAAGACATAAATGTATTCACCTCAATCTTGCATGTTATTTAAAAAAATATTCATAAAGAGAATTGCCTGTGTTATCTCATGGGTGATTTCAATATCAATCTGCTAAATGTGGATAAACATGTACCTAGCTAAACATTTCTTGAATGTATGTATACCATGTCATATATTCCTCTCATTAGCAAGCCAACTAGAGTAACTGCTACTTCTGCCACACTTATTGACAACATTTTTACTAATAACCTAACTATAAATAGCACAGGAACCTGTTCTGGTATACTATATACAGATATATTAGATCATTTTCCTGTCTTCTATGTCGATAACAATAGTTGTTCAACTTATGTAAACACAACATACATAACTAAGAGGTTTTATACCGATCAGAACATAGCAAAGTTTACAACAAGTCTAACTAATGCTGACTGGTCTCTTGTTACTTCTGAGCTTGATGACCCAAATAATGCATATGCTGCTTTCTATTCACAGTTTGGTAAGCATTATCTTCACTGCTTTCCTGAAGTAAAGATTAAACAAAAGTACAGTAATAGGAAACCATGGCTATCACATGGGCTGAAGACCTCCATAAAATTTAAAAATAAATTATTCGCCTACTACAAAAAAGCACCTACCCTTACTAACGAAACTAACTATAAAGCATACCGCAATAAGCTTAACTCAATTTTAAGAAGAGCAGAAAGAAATCACTATCAACAGTTATTAAAGCAAAATCAATCAAATCTTCTGAAATCATGGCAACTTATTAAGCAAATAATCAATAAAATAAAAAACCTCCCCAATCTCCGAAGATAACTATTAATAATCAATTAATAACCGATAAAAAGGTAATTGCCAATTACTTCAATAACTATTATGTTAAGGTTGGACCATCGTTGGCTGAAAAGATTACCAAAGATGGTATTGACCCGTCAATATATATTAAGCATCGAAACTTCCATACAATATTTATCTCCCCAGTTGGACTGAATGAAGTAGAAACTATAATCAAAGATCTAAAAATATCAAGCCCTGGTTGGGACTTAATAACTCCACATATTGTTAAATTAACATATCATACTTTCTTACTTCCTTTAACACATGTTATTAACTTGTCGTTAACTAAAGGTATTTTTCCAGACGACCTGAAAAGAGCAAAAGTGATCCCGATATGCAAAGGCGGTGACAAGACACTCGTAAACAATTACCGTCCAATATCGATTTTGCCAGTTTCTTCTAAAGTTCTAGAAAAAATAATGTACAACAGATTAACATCTTTCATAAACAAACATAACATCTTATATGATTATCAGTTTGGATTTAGGAAGAAGCATTCCGCAAACATGGCTCTTGTGCAACTAGTAGACAAAATGTCCACAGCCATAAATAATGGTGACTACTTACTAGGAGTTTTTCTGAGCTTCTGTAAAGCTTTCGATACAGTTGACCATAAAATATTACTTAATAAACTAGAACATTACGGCATTAGAGGAAAAGCACTTGCCTGGCTGGAAAGTTATTTGTATAATAGAACGCAGTATGTTTTATTTGATGGAATAAAATCGAACATTCAGTCTATATGCTGTGATGTCCCACAGGGGTCAATAATAGGCCCACTGTTATTCTTAATCTATATTAACGACATTGTTAATGTATCAGATATCCTATTTCCTATTATATTTGCTGATGATACAAATGTTTTTGTCAATGGTAACAGTCTTAGCGAGCTAGAAACTGTGATGAATCATAAACTGCAAAAATTAGTTATTTGGTTAAAGAGTAATAAACTATCTTTAAATATCAGTAAAACACATTTTATTGTCTTCAAATCAGTAAATAAAAAGGTATCCAATCCAATTGCCATCCTTATTGATGGACTACAAATTACTCAAGTAGAAAACACAAAATTCTTAGGAATTTTAATCGATGCTAATTTGTCCTGGACTTTTCATATACAGTATATAAAATCTAAAATAGCCAAAGCCGTTGGAATTATAAGTAAAGCTAGACAAACCTTGAGTAGATCATCCCTTGTAACGTTATACTATACATTTTTATATCCATATCTAACGTATTGTGTCGAAGTGTGGGGAGGAGCATATAATACACATCTTAGTTCTTTATTCAAATTGCAAAAGTATGCAATTCGGTTAATTATGTCAGCTCCATACAGAGCGCACACAGACCAACTCTTCAAGAAGCTGTCCATTTTACTAATAAGAAAAATCTACGAATACACGGTTGTGCTGTTTATGTACAAAATCGTTAAGAATATGTTTCCGCCAGTTATGACAAGGATGTTCATTAGAAATAACGAACTACACGAACATAGGACACGCAACGCAGAATTACTACATGTGCCGATTTCAAAAAGTAATGTATTATATAAAACCATTAGATATCGAGGTGTTAAATTATGGAACTATACGGCGACAACAGCGGATTGTAATTGTAATTATGCATTAGCAACGTTTAAACGTCAACTTAAGAATTTTTTGCTAGTACATAATATTAATGACATATATAAATAGCATTCTTTGTTGCTATTTTACATGAAGTATTCATGAAAATAGTACTGTTGTGATTCATGTTTCTGTTTTTCTTCTTTCTTTCTTTCTTCTTTCACACAAATTGTTATCTTGCACCATGGATTTTACCTATGTATCACATGTATTGTGAGGGCTAATCAGCCACTAGTGGCTTTACACCCTCATTACAGAAACCATGGCAATCTATGTATGTAATTGATTGGAATGTATCACAGTTTCTGTAATAAACCATTATTATTATTATTATTATGATATGAACAATCTATTAACGTCCGATACGAACCATGAAACCGGCAAGAACCCATAACCAACGGGAATTGTTGAAAAATTAAAGGCGTTGCTTTTCGCCCGAGTGTCATAGATGAATCCCTGAAAATTTGGCACACGAGATGCAAATCGTCTAAGAAATCGTTAACATACCCAAACATACATTCATGCATGCATACATGCGTACATGCGTACATGCGTACATGCGTACATGAATACATGCGTACATATACGTACATACGTACATACGTACATTCGAACATAGGTACATACACGCACGCACACACGCACGCACACACGCACGCACATACGCACACACGCACACACACACACTCATGAATTAGCACTAAACGCCATACAACTTGCATTAGCGCCGACGTTTATTGACATTCAAATGATTATTCAAGCATATTGGCGCACTCAGCTTTTTTTCACCAGTTGTGTTATGGAGATGCAACTATTGAATAGCATGGTAAGAGCCACCAACGTCCAACCACACGGCTGACGTGGCAGCAACTCTACCATCACACATAGCTGGCTACACATGAGTGCTCTGTCAATCGCCTCCCGCCTGGAATAAACTCCCGACGCAGTATAGTTACAAACAGTGAAATAAATAGATAAATTCAAAGTTCAAGTGTGAGTGTGTGTGTGTGTGTGTGTGTGTGTGTGTGTGTGTGTGTGTGTTTCGTTATTGTCTGCGTCCACAGGCTCGCTCGTGTGAAACCAGTCCAATAAGGGCAACAGCGAATTGCCCATGCAGTGTTGACACACGAACAACACCGGCAGCTGCTGTCCTGTTGGGACAGTTAGGATGATCGCTCGCTTATATCGACGCTTTCGTCTTGTTTCACCATTGCTTGTCGGACGGCCACACGCCACTGGAGTCGCATACTGTGTGGTGCGATCACGCGCCGTCTCCTCCCACGTTGTAATGTAGAGACCAGCAGCGTCTATAATGTCTCTTAATAATGTCGGTGTAGCGTAGTCGTGGTCTTCCCACGTTCCGTTTTTTTCTGCCATAGCTCTCCGTACAGCTTTCGGCAGTCGCTCGTTGTCCATGCGTACAACGTGGCCGGTCCAGGTGAATTGTCGGTTTACCAGCATGACTTCAATGCTCGGCATGCCAGCACGTTGCAGTACTTCATTGGTGGTTACCCGATCCATACATGTAATCCCGAGGACCAGTCGAACGTGGCGCAGGTGCATGCATACACGCACATACGCACAGGCACGCTAGCTCTATTACAGTTAGATTAAATATTGTAGGTAGATGTCAAAGACACGTCGTCATATCATTTGCTTCTTTGTTGTAGTTCGGACTACCTTTAACTTTGTGGTTTCACAATTTCATTTGCTGGCATTCCGATAACACTGTGGTGTTATTGCGTGATTATCGTCAAAGACCATGGGCCTAGGTGTATTGAGGAATGCAGATGGAACTGGCATATTATTTTGAGTGTTTTGTGTTTTTGCTTTCGTCATCTCGTGAGTGTGAACAATAACCACACATTTGTGTCATACAATGATATGATAACAATATCGCCAGACTGTACCCAGTGTGATAATTTTGGGTCAACTGGTACAACAACGTGAACAATGAATTGGGGCAATAAAAATCATTTCCGACATCTGCATCACACAACTATTTATGTTAGTCTAGCACTGTATGTCTGTTCCTCCGTTACTACTGTGCTTCTGCAGTCTGGTCTATGACATTTTATTAAGATAAACTTTGTTATCGGCCTTTGTGAGCGTGCAGAATGCGTTTATAATCATCTTACTGTTAATCTTACAAACACTACCGAAAACACATGAGTTTCTTGTATGCCTGTCTGAAATCGGCACTTCGCCAAGCATAGATGCACGGGTTGAGTCCAGAGTTAATAACTACAAGAAACGAGGCCACGTCGCGGACAACTCGCAGGAGACGAGGCGCGTTTGAGCCGAACGAAGCCGTCAGACCGGCGAGTATAATGTACGGACACCAGCACAGGTAGAACGCTCCGAGCACAATACACATTGTCTTCGCCGACCGCAGGTGACCTTTCATTGCGCTGTAGCCGGACGCGGGATCCGCCACCTACAAATCACCAGCGTAAGATCAACAGCAATGTCAAGAGACTAGCAGTGCGTAGGTCCTACTACAGACGACGTTGTTAGCAATAATATCTTTGTGTTGACAAGAATTAACAAGACTGCTACCCAAAGCCATAAGTTGCAGGTGGCAAATGAACATTAACAAGGAAGCCAGCAGCTTATCGATAGTCCAACAATTTTAGAATTATTTGTAGCCCATTGTTATCAGATCTATGTAAATGTTACGTTTAAACACATTCAAACAGTTAACATTATTATAATGAGTAGGTATTTTGTTATATTAAGTTGTTATTGCTAGGATACAAGAGAACACATAGCTAAATAAAACAATGTCTTCTTTTCCCGTGTATCATGTGCACTTCATTACGTGCGTTAAAACGTTATTACTACTTGACTGGGCGTACTGTTTAATATGCTATATAGTTTTACTGATGCAGTTACCAAAGTTGTATTGCACTATTATTATTACTACTGTTCCTCGCCAGGTTGTCTTTGGGCTCCCCACTTTCCGTTTCCCTTCTGTTGCTAGCGGCCGTAACAACCTGGCGAGGAATAATGAAAAACAGGAAATAACCGGGTTGGAAGATGTGGACGAAAACCAATAAGACCTATAAAAGGAGGTGTATAAGGGACACTGTAGCCTTAGGTAAGAAGAGCGTAGGTAAGATAAAAATTTGACCTCTCCAGTAGGTTGTCTAGATATATGTCTGTTTCACAATCCAAATTATGCGCGACACCTCCGTCAACCTTTGTCTTGCTAACGATGTTTACATTTGAAATGTATATACATGTGTATTCCATTGCATGGACAGCATGACACCTACTATATCAATGTTTAAATATATACTCTACTCGTTTAAAAATCTCTGCCTTTTTGTCAAAAGAAAACGTCTGAATTGGCGCTATAATTTTAACAAAATACACGACTGTTCGAATGCTATACATGTAAGGCATCCATTTTGATGGCCTGACGGACCTTGTTGCTAGACAACAGGACACTTGATGACTATGTCAGTTATGCTGCGCTCCAGTGGGCTTGTGTAGATCGTGAATACGACTTCGTAACTCCTGCCTGACCCAGTTACATAAATTTACCAGTCGTAAACTCGGGATGCTCCTGAACTTTCGCGTTCACCAAGTCGTGTTTACGATAAAAAAAGGAGCCCTTTGGAACGCAGCATTACAACTCACCTGTATTTGACACTGGTGTTTCCACGCTACGGCGAACATGACGCAGTACAACACGGTCAAGACACACAGACACACGACGACTGGCACAGCGAACAGGCCGACCACGTAGTCGACGTGCAGCACCTCGGTGAAAGTGCACTTCGTGTTACGAGTCCACTTGTTCCAGCCGCATATCGGCGGCAGACTGAGGCAGAAGATGATGGTCCACACTACGGCGATCCACACTTTGGCCGTCGTCGAAGTCACGATGGACGTGTAGCGCAGCGGGTACATGATGGCGATGTACCGGTCGATGGTGATGGCCAGCAAGTTGAAGGCTGAACCTACGGTGGCCAGGAGGACGCCCCAGAGGGAAAAGAGACAGGCGATGTGGGAGTGCCGGGAGAGACGCACTCCCGCTGGCACGGAGTTGAGGAAGTCGAAGTAAGGTCCAATCATCCCCACCGTCAGGTCAGCCCCGGCAAGGCTTGCAATGAACAGGTTGGCCGGCGTACGCAGCTGCTCGAACCTGTTCCAACATAAAGCTTATTGACTGGCGCTTGGTGCAGCGCCGGATTTAGAACTATGGAAGACCCTGGGCAGTGATTGGCCGGGTGTCGTTTCGTAATATTTCTCACTCCTCCCTACCTTCTGCAATAGGGCATTCGCTGCGAACTACGACTTTTACCCATTTAGAACACCAATTTGCACCTCATTGAAGCACTCAAATTACGATTAATGCTTCGACCCCAAAGATATTACCTCCAAACGCTTTGTGGAGGTCCCCATAAAAATATATTATATGGGGGCCCTGGGCAACTGCCCCGTCTTCACTGCCCTAAGTGTCCGCCACTGGTATGGTGTGCGTGACTACACAAGATAATACTAAAGACCCGTTTACATGAGCAATTTTTTCCCAGATTCTTATCCGATTATGTCATACGACCCAATCGGACCTAAATCGCCTGTGTAATTTCCTTACCGAAACTGACAAGTGGGGCCAATTTTTTGCTTTGACTAAGCCGTTGTTATTTTTGCCCGCGAGTAGTAAGCATATAAAACTTCAACATAATATATACCTTTCCCTGCGTTTAATGCAAATTTATTATTAAGTCAGAAAAAAGCGAATTAAGCATAATAGTAGACCCTACATCTCCTAGGCATCAGTGATTCATGGACCAATAAACAATATCAGGCATTCATTGTATTGTAACTTGTCTATTCGCTGCTAGCTAACGACTTAACATTACAAACACCCCCAAGACTATGATGAGACGATGTGAGAGGACGTGCCAGCTGTTTGCAAGACAAAGGGAAGCAATTTACTGGGTTTTTTTTTATATAAAAGAATGTATACATATATTCATAAACATTACGACTGTTCTAAATGAAAGCAACATGCCGATAAATAATTATACTTTGTCCTTTCGTCATACACACAATTCTCCTCAGACTGCCTGCTCCGTCTCTGCCTAATCATAATTAATGTAAGTTTTTATGTGATTTATTCTGCAATTATTTCAAGGAGAAACTCGGCTTATGCCGTTCTATATATCCAGATCACGCTTTAAATCAGGTATGGGTGGAAATTCCGCAAATAGATGTCCCACTACCTTATATTACACCTGCTACAAATGATGCATCGTGGAAAACAATCTTACTAATAATGAGTTCCGCGATCTTGATACATTGCCAATCACCCCGCTAAATGCGTGGCTTGATTCACTGCTTGGTTCAGTAACTTCGTCTTGTCTTCAAGGTGCCGTGTCTGTTGCAAGCGTTGGCCCTCCAAACCCACCGCTTGCGTGCGTGTTTGACGCTTCTTCTAAATCACGTTGCCATGCTATCTAATATTTTGTATTTTCTGATGTTCTTTGTATCCTCTCCTCTATAACTTTCCTGTTATTATTAGATGTTCTAAATGTTGATTTCTAATTACATGGCCTACGAAACATGCTTGTTTGATTCGCAACATTTTGCCCACTATTTGTCTTTTTGTTTTGGTTGATCTAAGGACTATAAAAAATGCTCGTCAAAGAATGCCTTAGTAGTTGACAGTCGTGATAGTAATATTTACCAAATATTAGAAAACGTAGAGCGAAATCCATTAAACAAGTATACCAGCTTATAAACAACATAGAAATATGATATTGGTGCCTAAACCAACATTTCCAGGGTCAATGAATCCATTTATGTCATGTGCAGTATCCAAAGATGCCGGCCACACTGCAATTCAAAATTGCCGACATGGAAATTCATCACTCATGATATTGGTATCTATAACAACATATTCAGGGTCAGTTAATCAATTTCTTCCACGTGTTGTATCCCCAGATGACAGACACATTAAAATTCAAGATGGCCGACATTCAAAGTCATATATCTTGGTTTATTTCAGCTTCCATGCAACACAAAACCATACTCTTTGTGTTTAATCCGGCAATACACGTGTAAATGAATATAAATAGGCTACAACCATCAAATGATGGTCACACAGAATATCAAGGTGGCTGCCATGCATATATACGTTATAGAATCATGATCTGAACGTGCATTGGGTTAAGGTATCCATACCTGGTTTATGGTACGTTTCTTCACGATTATAACCTTTTAGGCTGTTGCCAAATTTTACTTAGTTAAGTTCTCAACCATAATATGCCTCACAACATATATAGTCAAGAAAAATAATATCTAAATTGGACTACACTTAGATTTGCAACCACAATGCATTAGGTCACGGCATGACATCGGTGCCTCCGGGAGTTCAAGTTCAGCATGGTTTCCATACTGAATCAGTTGCACTTCAACCCCATTGTCCAAAACTAGGCAGATGGGGATTTGGCACAAGAGTTTGTGACCTCACATAACCAATTTGATAAATAACCCATCTCATATGTTGGTGCAATGCATGTTTTGATGGGGGTACCTGATCCCTGGGCAAACAGCTGTGTCCTACTTCATCCACCCTGCCAAATGTAAAAGTCTTTATGTATATTTCGGTGATGAACCTCTCTATCTCATTTAGTGTACATCTGTCGACTTCGCATGATTGTGATGGCAGGGCGAGGAAGAAATATGTAACAGGGGAGAATTGAGCCCATGCTAATCATGCTGACTTCTTCCCTCGAACAAGGAAATTGCTGGAGACTATGTAACACCAATTCAGGACATGACAGTGTTTCTGATTTCACAGGTTAATGGCAGTGGCATGGGTTGCAATGGGACAAAAGTGGGTCTCAACGCCAAACGTTAATATATTTCAACAGCAAGAAATTGCCTTACCGCTAGAATAACCACATATCTGTATACCTACATTGCCGGATATCCCCGTTGGGAAATCTTTGGTGAAAACATCGTGCTACATAGAGTAGTGTGCTGCAGAAGACCGCATCCTCGTGTGTCCATGGCTGGTGGTACAGCAGGTCGTTGGTGGCTTTCAAGACTTTGGTCACAACTATCTGATCGTTTGTGCTGATGATTATCTATCCACCGGAAACGAGTGACCTTATACAGTGTAACAAATAATGAAACAACCTCTGAGTGGTTCCACTATGTATTCTGCGTTCTCTTGTTGGTTGCTTTATGTTGTCAGCAAAATACCCATTAAATACAATATATACTCTTCTGACAGTTGCCAACTGGGATGTAATGTATATGATGCAATATTGCTCGGCTTCACCGTAAACTGTCCATCTACGCCTGGATAGCATCATCATACAACACCTTTGTGTCGCGATATGGAGCAATCTGCAATGATGGGAAGTTCTGTGTTTGGTACGCCAGTCGGTCTGATCGTGATGCCATAATTGGCGTTTTAAGTCGTTTCGTGCGCGTATCTGCTCTACTATATATCCTAACAGTGTATACCGTTTGACTAAGTTTGTACTCATCAGCATATATGCGCGAATTTCAGCGATTGGATTACACAAATGTTTAACTATTAACAATAATGATTATAATTATTTAGCAAAGTTGTTTCGTATGCCAGAGTGTAGTATATTTATCCTTTGTTGAGTTTTTTTAATTGGCAGTTTGAACACTATCTTCAAACTCCACCTACATACCTGTAATATATATGGCCCTGTCACCATCCACTTCTCCCAGGATTGTGGACCTTCTGTCAAACTTACAACACAACCTTCACTCTTGATTGACTTGATCGTGACACCGGCCTAGCGTTATTGCTGAGAAACCATGTTGTGGTTTCTGCCCAACAAAATGTCCATTCGTAAGTTGCCAGTAACGCCCAAGACGTGTTGTCAAACCGGTGTTGAGTATGTTTTCTATATCGCTGACGTGAACTCCAAATGTAACCATTTATTTTGTCCATTCTTTATCAATTATATATTTATCTTCAATAGTACATGCACTGCCATTTATCTTATGACTTAGAATATAGCTCAACAAGAATTGGCATACTCGTGAATATATAGGTATTCATATATGAACCACATACGGCGATAATATTGACATATATGGGGTATTTTAAAAAGATTGAGGTCTTATGTCCAAGTCTAGGGGTCGCAGAGTAATCCCTAAAACGTTTACGCGCGAAGTTCAAGCCGTCTAAGAGGAAAATGTTAGCCTGCCCGCATACGCTAGGTTGATTATAAGTAATGTTAGATTGTACATTCACTTTCTTAAAAACAGCTAAAATGCTAGTTTAACTCAGAATGCAAATTTAGTTCCAGGTGATTTCGTATGTATGAAAAACCGGAGTCACCTCTGAGCGTACGACGGCGACGACGAAGAAGAAGGGCTAGGTTTTGTTATATCTAACTGATATACGCCAAACACTGAACATATGGAACTCTCTTTATATGCACCATGTACGTCACATGATGTTACCCAGAGTACAGTCGTCCTTGGACCATTTACCTTGCACTCTGTACTCAATTTTTCGCAGCTCAGTTGTCCGAAGTCCCAACTTAAAGGGAAACAAAAATACATCTTTTTGGGCCAATGCATCTAAAAGATTGAATAAAACCTAACCATTTGCAACTACAAGAATGGTATGTCAACAGTTTACTAGAATAACCTTGTTGAAGACATGTAATTTAGATGGCATGACCAGCGCCATTGTGATAGAAAGCCACCAATGCCTACTCTTCCCAATTCGCAAGTTGCCAAACTGAGATTATTACTCTTTTAATTTAAATTTAGGAGTTCATATGGGCCAACATCTGACGGTGTCACATCACTGCTGTGTGTGCTGCATGCAGCAACCATCTGTACAGATTGTCGTCAATGCGGCACTACCTTACAGCTGAAGCCACGAAAAGTGTTGTCAACGCATTCGTAACCTCTCGACTGGACAAATATAACAATCTACCTTCATCACAGACAGCCAGCTTGCAGCGAGTATAGAACAATGTCGCCAGACTAATGACACTCACCAGTAGTCAAGAGCACATCATACCTGTGCTAAAGGGATTGCATTGGCTGCCGGTAGAAGTTTTCAAGGGGTTTGTGTTGACGTACATATGTCTCCATGGTTTGGCGTCGTCTTATTTGGCGGAACTTGTGCAACCACGAAATCGTGATGGACACATACGTCAGGACCACGCGCCAACACAGTACCAAGGCATCACAAAGAAGGGCCATCGGCGACACGACATTTGGCGCTGTAGCACGGCGACTATGGAATGAACTGACGGTGGACATTCATGCATCAAGAACACTAAACATGATAAGGAAGTCTTAAAGACTTATATTTTTAATTAAATATTTAATTTTATTTTATTTATTGACTGATTGACTGATGGATAGGTAGATAGAATGACGGATGGATGTATGGATGGATAGATTAACGGATGGATATATGGATGGGCGGACGGATCTAAGCGATATAGCAATACGGGATTGGATGGCTGGCTGCCTGGGTGGATGGATGGATGGATGGATGTATGGATGGATGGGTGTGTCGGTGGATGGATGGGTGGATGGGTGGATGGGTGCGTGGGTGTGTAGATGGATGTATGGATGAGTGGGTGGATGGATGGATGGATGGGTGGGTGGGTGGGTGGGTGGGTGAATGGATGGATGGATAGATGGGTGATTGTGTAGATGTGTGGATGAGTTATGGACAAATGGTTGGATTGATTGATGAATTGATTGACCGATGGATATGTGGAAGAATGAAAAGACGGGTGGATGGTGCACACTAAACGATAGCCACAAGCAATTGTGAAATTACAGACACAAAACGACCTGTTCTTACCTCAGCACGCTCGTGATTGTCAGTCCATTGCCGAGAATAATGAAGACACAGTAGACCCAAACGATTGGTATGGTTTCCACCCGCATGGCCGACATCTCAGGCAACTCCGTTGTATCATTTCCTGCGGATCCGTTCATGTCGAGCATTCTGCAGTTCAAACAGGAAACACGGCTAAATTATTCATATAGCTCCTTCTAAACTGTGTGTTGATAATGTAACAATCTAGTACTCATTTCTAATTTATACTTAACGTAAAATAAATTTGGATCTTTAAACTACATTTTATAGGCGGACCCTTTTGTGGTAATAATCTTTTATATAAGGTGCAGTGTCCGTCATTTGGGTCCGATCAACTGTCCGGTCAACTGCAGAACGTTGTCACGATAATTGGCAAACGTGACTGCGCCAAATCCGGGAAACACATGCAAACGTGTGTCGCATGCACTCCAGTATGACACAGCTGAACATCAGCTAAGACAAATGTTTCCACCTCGACATTTAACCGCTGACATGTGTCAGTTCATAAAGGCGAAGATGACGCTACTGCCGAAGTTTAATTCTACCGAGAAGTGTTCTTCGTCTAAATACTTTGTCCCCAGTAACTTCGGTGCAGCTCTGGTAATAACTGCAGCACAATTCCGTTGGCATAAGCAATTGAAAAGAAACGCTGCGATCAAATAAAGACCACTGCCAATACGTTACCAGTGCTTATCAAAGCACTTGATGCGGGCCCTGCATCGTCGGAGAAAACATCAACCTGGGTGGCATTAAATAACCAGTTGTGTGACTGATACTTAAACACACGCAAACAGATCTTGTTGCGAACAATACATTAGAAAGAGATGGCGTCACAAAAACAGTCCATTACTGCGATAAAACAGTGGAACAGATATTTCATTTGATAAAAACGTTGCGGGTTTTATGCATTGTTGTGCGTGCGGTAATAATTAATTCCATCCCAAATATTACTTACAAGCGCACGCACACGCATATGCATACATGCACGCACATGCACTCGCACGCGCACACAAGTACACACGCACACATACATACATACATACGCACATACACACACACAATCACATGTATACACATATACACGTTCAAACCTACATACATATGTACGTACGTTCGTACGTACGTACGTACGTACGTACGTACGTACGTACGCACATACATACATACATATATACACACATACATATATACATACTTACATACATACATACATACACACGCACACACACGCGCGCGCACACACACACACACACACACACATACATACACACACTCCCGCACGTGCATAAGCACACGTACACACACACACACACACACACACACACACACACACACACACACACACACACACACACACACACATGACATTTCCTGTGATAAATTGCTACAAACAAATTTGCACAATTTATGGTGATTACACCGTCGCCAACACCTGCTCTCGCATGAAGACAACGCGAATGTCGACTACAGCGGTAATCAGTTTTGATTGTCACCTAAATTCTGTGACCCTAGAGCGGCGCAAATGATACAGTATAATGAATAATATATGTTTTAAGTCGTTGTAATATTTACGAAATTGCCAATTATTAAACTTGTTAAAGATTTAAGCAATTGATTGTAATAATCAGTGATACACATGGAATGTTTTATTTACTACATAATATGAAACCAACTCAGCTTAGGTGCTAATGAGAATGTCACATAACTTTATCAGGTATACACATGCAGGTGTGTGTTTGTATAATATACACCTGTATATATATATACACACACACACACACACACACACACACACACACACACACACACACACACACACACACACACACACACACACACACACACACACACACACACACACACACACATACACAACACGTATGCTTATCGTAGGATTTCAGAACGAGACGCAGTTCTGTAGCTTTGGTAGATAATACACTATTTCTGGATAATAACGTACGATTTACGATTTACGGATGTCTGTGGAATGCATTTGTATTAATTTTTGTTTCAACGTATCACCGAAGACTTTGGATATTTGACGAATTTAACCTGCATTCATTTTTACACGTTTCATCCAGTAGTTTCGTATCGAATAAATAGTATCACAGCATAAATTATGACTCGGTTCACATAGTTACAAATCTGTTTCTTATTACAGAGCACTGTTATGATAAGTCGCCAGATCGTCAATAACCTCTTTCGTGGTTAATCTTACAGCCGTTAATCTAGATTAATATACATTAAGCTACTGCATCGTTGGTTCGAGAGATATGTATATAATTTGCCCCTATTTCTCTTTGGCTGACGTCTGTCTCGAGAGACAACGTAATCTGCTAATCCTTGTGATGTTGTCGTAGTCTTGTTTTCCGGATGTTAGGTCAGTGTTAAAGGCTTTCATTTTTCGAAACAGCAAAAGCATAAGTAACACTGAAAAGCACTGCAAATTATTCGGACATAAATACACATATTGAAATGAAAAATATAAAATAATAAAACATATACATTTTGCAACAAAAAAGAACGAACAAAATGTTGTGTGAAAGGAGAATCCTATAAAACTGGTCGCTGTTGCGAAGACCACGTGGCAGCAGTAGCTCGTGTTTCAGGTGGGATTTCAAAAGGTTTTAGGTCTGCCAATTGATTTGCAGCTGCCATAGTTGTGTTTTCATCATCGTGTCATTTGTTCTGACAAAATATAAAGTTTAGGGAAGTTGTGGAAAGTGGCTGCAGCATAGGAATGTCTTCACCATACAAGTCGGTGTCGTATTCAATCAATCTTCTCATTTACTTAGCCTTATCGCGAATGAGCGTGCCATTTTCTGTTCTGATAGTTACTGTACAGGTCGACTTCTTTGAGATGGGTCCGGTTGCCTTTTTGATGCCATTGTATTTTCTTTTAACGTTTTAAAGTTGCCGTGCTTGAGGTTGATTGTATGTTCTCGCGGAGCTCGTTTCTGTATGAGTATGCACATCTCCGAGCCGTTGTTTTGGAAGTGGTAAGAGCTGTTCTGTACAAACGCAGGGTTTTACTGCTTGGGTTTTCTTTGTACCGAATGACACTGGCTACTTTCTCTTCAAGTACTCGAGTGATGTATAGCATATTCGCTTCGAACAAGTCTGGTCGCATGTTCTTGTTTCTGCCGAAGTGTGACAGCACTGTTGTATATATATATATATGTATATATATATATATACATATATATATATATATATATGTATGTATGTATGTATATATATATATATATATATATATATATACATTATGTGTGTGTGTGTGTGTGTGTGTGTGTGTGTGTGTGTGTGTGTGTGTGTGTGTGTGTGTGTGTGTGTGTGTGTGTGTGTGTGTGTGTGTGTGTGTGTCTACATGCGCCTCTGAGATTGGTTTCCAAAAAACGAAGTTACCATTATTATTATTGTTATAATCCCTCAGCTCGTTCCAGCAGCCATTTTCATTATGCTTGTTCGTAACGTTTGCAGTTTTTTGTCAGTGTTTTACTCTTTCACCGTTCGTAATACGTGTATAGTGTATAGCTTGTATTGGTATAACACATATTAATATACGAATATCAAAACGCGCTCGCGCACGCACACGCACACGCACACGCTACACACACACACACACACACGCAAACGCGCACGCGCACGCACAAGCACACATACATACATATGCGCATAGTTTTATTGCCAACATATTTCTTCTACGTGATTTTCTCCTTTGTTTCACAACTCTCCATGGGGGTCGGTCCTGACATTTGACACCAATGAATACATCTACTTCAGTTTCGAATTAATTTCTCTCCCTGTTTGTAACTATTGCGTCGGGTGTTTATTCCAGGCGGGAGGCGATTGGTAGAACTCATACATGTGGTTATGACCTTAGGGATCATCTCAGAATGTCGATGCCCGATACCATGTGAAATTTCTTTCATTTTGTCTCAGAGCCCCAACCTCTCAGACGAAAGTTTGTAAACATTGATATGATGATATCAATAATATATTAACAGAATCGGTCCGAAGCGTACAATATCGATGTTCGACGCCAGTCGAAACTTCTGACTCCCCACCGAAGGTAGTTTCGTCTGATATAGTACACCAACGTTCTGGCATGATCCCTTACCATGCTATTGAATACTTGCCGGTGGAATAAGGTGAGTGCGCCAATACGGTTGAACAATCATTTGACAATAAACGTCAGCGCTAATGCAAGTTATACGACGTTTAGTGCTAATTCATGACATGGATTGGGGTTTGAGATGACACGCACACGTACTAATAGTCGTGTTTTATTTAATAATACCTATCATTAGGCGTAATTAACCTAATTAATGACTGCACAGGACTAATGTAAAACATGTCCAAATGATCAAATCATGCAATCAAGACTTCACCTATTTTTAGAATTAGGTGACGAACTTTTACACATGTTAAGACGGCATTGTATATTTTAGTTATATAATCCAAATCACTACAATAAAATTACAAGTAGCGTCAACAAATGTTGTGCACTTACATACATACGTAAATTTATATATATATATATATATATATATATATACATACATGCATACGTACGTACAAACGTAGATACATACATACGTACATACATACATACATACATACATACATACATACATGAATACATGCATGTATGTGTGCATTAGATGCATACACACACATATACATATACACATACTTTCATCCATCCATCCGTCCGTTCGTCCGTCCGTCCGTCTGTCCGTCCGTCCGTCCGTCCGTTCGTCCGTACGTGGTACGTACATACATGAATACATGCATGTATGTGTGCATTGCATGCATACATGCAGTAGATGCATACATACACATATACACATACTTACATCAATCCATCCATCCATCCATCCGTCCGTCCGTCCGTCCGTCCGTCCGTCCGTCCGTCCGTACGTACCTACGTACATACATACATACATACATACATATATGAATACACGCATGTATGCATGCATTACATGCATTACACACACACACACACACACACACACACACACACACACACACACACACACACACACACACACACACACACACACACACACACACACACACACACACACATACATATACATACATACATATATACACGCATGCATGCATGCATACATACATACATACGTATTTACTTACACTACGCACATGCACCTGACCGCGTTCTCCCGCTCTGAGAGGAACGACCGTTGCGTATATTGCACATTTACATAAATCCGACGACCTGGCAATGTTCGTGTCACATATCGCCGCCAATCTGCTCACACGTTGAGCCTTGCGAAATTAGGCACGTACTATAATGTTGCTAGTTTGCTATATCGATTGTAATATTACCCAAAAGTCCGTCCTCGACTAAGTCATCGCGCACCTGTACGGCGGCATGCAGACAAACACGACACTATTAATCATCCAAATTCATGCGTGAAACCTCTTTCATGTTCTTCTTTTTCCTGGTTCTCGTGTACAGGAGAAGTTAAGGTATTATGCCTTTGTACTGTTCTTTTTGTCGTTGCCCTCCCCTGCTGCGATCAGCCACCCTTTTTCTTCAACTGTCGACTCCCTCCGTCTTTCTGTAATCCCTACCAACGTAGTCCTCCCGTCTTTTTTCCTTTTACACCGCTGTTTATGTCTCCCCCGACACAACTGTCCCCTAAAATCTGCAGCTTCTGTTGCTGATGTTTTGTCACCGCCACTGTCTACGAACCATACAGCATACATTCCATGAATCCGTCTACCTTCCTATATGCATTCGCTCCAACTTGTATCCAAAGTCGCACCTCTACGTCTAAAACCGCATACTCGGTAACCATTCCGCCATGGTTCGCAAAACCATCCACTTGCTTGATCTCCTTCCCGTCCAGCTTGACATTTAAACCCCTTTCTTTATGTATTGCACCGATAAGTATTGACGTCAGTGTATAGGCAATATGCTGTCTTCAAAACACAGTCACTTATTAGTATTGTCGTCGCCTGACTGGATCGCCGTAATTGCATTTCTATGTACCTGATGAAGCATCAACTGTACCGTGTTGTCGAAATTACAAACGATCCTCGTACGCTTGCAAGCAATTAATCTCAACGAGATATTCGGCAAGTTGGGCAGGACGTATCAATCAAGAGACAATTAAGATACTGAAAGCGACGCAAGGTTTGGTGTCGGAGTGTGTTGTTGAGAAAGTCAAAAAGGTGAACATAATCGAACGATGTTCGTAACAAATGGCCCCTTCACATATAATAAAATTCGCTATTATAGTAGCTGCAGTAGTGAGCAACGTGTACTATAACTGTTAGCGGCAAGGAGCGAGTAAACATGAAATCCAACGTAAAGGCCGATGAGCATTCACATACACAAAAGGCTTCGCTCAATGTCAACAGTTACTTTTCGCTGTATTTCCTTTTATTAATACATAGCGACATGATGAACTTACACATCCCAGGGTATAACCTTAACTGGAGCCAGATATCCCACGTATGTTAATTACATATACATTTTAAACTATGCATAAAGAAGGAACAAGACAGATCGCGGCTCAAACACAACAAATGATTAGTACCTGTATAAATACCATTGTGTTTATATAGAATGAACAATTTATTAATGATTTAATAAGGTGAAATTAAACGCAAAATTGGTGTCATTAAACCAGTGCTCATACTGTATGTGCTGAACAAAATTTGTTTATATAAATTTATACAAAAAGTGGTGTTATCTGTGAAAGAACGTAATATTGTCATGATGCCATAAAATGCATGCAAAACGAAATTAAATTAAATTATGTTTACGGTATCGCACGTTTTCCAAGAGCGATTTCGTGCAAAAATCACGAAAAGTCTGTATATTTGAACCAATAAATAACCTTTCAAAAACGTTTTATATTAACAATTATTATCATATAAATTTAGTTATTGTTACAAAATCAACTAAACGTGTCCGAGGTACATAATATGAATGTTTTATATATACAATATAATTTACTAGTTATGTTACAAAAATATATTACAATAACAAAACAAGCGCATACAATTATAGTCATCCCATAAAATACCACCTTACAAAAAACCGCAAGGTAATTGGGAGTGGTCCGAACCGATACGTGTCTGTGTCTGTGTATGTATGTGTGTGTGTGTGTGTGTGTGTGTGTGTGTGTGTGTGTGTGTGTGTGTGTGTGTGTGTGAGTGTGTGTGTGTGTGCCTATATATATACATACCAAAGTTTTTAATAATCAGATCAGCCGATAATGTGCAGCCGCAGTGTCCCGTGCTTGGGGGTTGGGCGAAGGACTCAGCATAGATCTGCCTTTCTTACTCTATCCTCTACCATATGGTGTCCTTCCAGTACTCGTTTAGTTCGTCTCTCCATCGTCTCGCCGGTCTTCCTTTCGTAAGTCTCCAGATGGTGATATGCGATGTCCATCGGTGATCTCATAGACTACTAAAGTGCCCTGACTAGGGCCACATCTGTCTTCTGATTTGTTATATCACGTCTACGACCTTTCTCTTCTCTCTAACCACATAACCTCTACCATTTCATCGCAGCTAGATTTCACTTGGCGTTGTTGTGACAGCATATCAGGCTCACCTTTAATTATTTTAAAGGCATGCCTTTAACTAATTGAATACGCGTACGTAAAGTTAAAAGCGTGGTTGTAACATAAATATAATGCCCTTAATTAATTACGCGTATGTAATGTTAAAGGCATGCCTTTCAATAATTAAGTACGCGTATGTAATGTTAAAGACATGCCTTTAATTAACTAAGTACTCATATTTAAATGTAACCAATCAGAACCAGCGTAGTGTATTAACAGAAGTTTGTGTCGCTGGTTCTAATTGGTTACAATTTAATACGCGTACTTAATTAATTAAACGCATGACTTTAAATAATTCAATGCGTGCCTGTGTGTATGTGTGTGTGTGTGTGTGTGTGTGTGTGTGTGTGTGTGTGTGTGTGTGTGTGTGTGTGTGTGTGTGTGTGTGTGTGTGTGTGTGTGTGTGTGTTTTTTTTTTTTAAACAGTGGACCGAACCATCCTGCAACGTATTGACGTATTTAGGGATGGTACGGCTGATCCACCAGTTGGTCTGGCGCAAGACAGTATCAAGTTTCTTGTCTTGTGACATCTTGCGTTCGCCAGACAGCTTCATGTGGTCCAAAAGTGTGCTGCGAGTGTGATCTTGCCACATCGGCCACAATCTGACGGATCGTTCCTAATAATTATATGATTGACTGAGCATTAAACATACCAGCCATGACATCAAACAACATAAAAAAGACAACATAAGTGTCACGCAGGAATGTTACAATTAAAGATTACAATTAAAGGCATGCCTCTAAATAATTATGTACGCGTATTTAATTGTAACCAATCAGAACAAATGAAGCGTGTTAACATAATTGTGTTTCACTGGTTCAGATTGGTTACAGTTAAAGGCATGCATTTAATTATTTAAAGGCATGCCTTTAATTAATTAAGTACACGTACTTAATTGTATCCAATCAGAACCAAACTTATGTTAATACACTTCGCTGGCTCTGATTAGTTACAATTAAATACGTGTAGTTAATTAACTAAAGGCATTATCGTAATGTGACAACCACGCATTTCACTTTACATAGGCGTACTTCATTAATTAAAGGCATGCCTTTAAATCATTAAAGGTGAGCCTGATGTGCTGTCGTACGTTGTGTCATTATTTAATCAATCGGCAGGTTTCGTAAAACTGCAATTTGCAACCACAAACGTGTATAATTACACAGAGCCACGCACGAGGCCTATCGCTGTGCTCTTAATTGATGTAACGATGGCTTACCTGGTAATATAACTATACTAATAATGCAACTAAACGACTCTCTCTTTTGAATCGTACTGAACTTTGCGATCAACTAATTAGCATGATATCGTTATCGATGACCATATGTCAGGCATGCATCCGTTAATGGTACATCCGTTAATGGTAACGTTTTCCACATTTTACAACTGATTTACAGACGGCATACGTCGCCAATTGTTAACCTTCGTGCCACTACTTTATTAAGTAGGATATTTGTCGATCAAATAAAGACTTTCATATTTAAACCTCAAGACAAGCTTTGAAAAGAAGCATGAGACAACAATTTAGATTGGAAAACTAGAAGAAGTTTAATCTTATAAATTAATTATAAGATTCGATTTTACCTCAAACTAATTGCAACAAAAGGTATTTTTGCTGTTTCTTACCCAGAATATTGTCCTTATCCATCAAAAAAGTCATAAGAAATCCTAGCCCGGAACACCCCTAAAACCCAAAAATAAATGGCCGCCACAAATCATATTATTGCTCACAAATATGGTTCTAAGTGAGATAGATTCATGATTTAAAGTTTGATTCTTACATAAGAATCAAACTTGAAATCATGAATCTGTGTCACTTAGAACCATATTTGTGAGCAATAATATGATTTCGACATCACGGAATCCACTAAATACAATAGGCATTTCGTTTGAATATTCTGTGGTGGTCATTGGTACAAAGTCAAAGTCTTTCAATGCTATATGATGCTGCAAAACAGAAATACTGATTTCACATTTTCAAACATTCACTGTATCTTTGACGACAACATGTCTGCAACATATTATGTGATACTTATAGAAACATATATACATAGATACGTTATATAATGAGAGGTGAACAGACTGGATTCACACTAACGCCTCCGTCACTATCCACAAGAGAAGTGTAGGCCTATTTAGTACGACATATACTACTGTACTCCGTTATGTTGACGAATCGTGCACTTCTTGACAAATGCACGAAACTAGGTACATAGTTAGAAGTTAGATTTTTGAAATGGCCGCCAAAACTAATAATCCTCATATCTTGTGAACTGCGTCACGTACAGCAGTCATCGTGAGATTAAATTATAGGTTTTCGGGGGGTACTAATTTCAAGAGTGTTATTGGTGACCTTGTCCGACATCCGCATCCGCCATTTTTAAAGATGGCGGCCATCGACACTATTGTGAACTACGTCACATAGAGCCGCAATGTTCGTGTCAGAATATAGAAGTATGGATACCAATTTCAATTTGTTTAAATATTTTGGATTTTACCTTCGTTAACATTCCTATCCGCTTTTATAGAAAGTAGCGGCCGACAAAACCAAATATTTTCATACCTTAAGAACTGTTTTATATAAAGCTATTATTTTTTTGTCGAAATATATGTTTTCCTGGGTAGCGATTTAAAATAGTTTACGTTTGACATTGTCCGACATTCATATCCGCCATTTGTAAAAAAAAAGGTAATTATTTCACATAATTAATTTCTGACCTCGTCCGATATCAATAGCCGACAATGATTTTAAAGAAAGCGACTGTCAACAAATGTAGGTTTATATTTAGAAAAAGGTGTCTGATATTCACTTTCTTGCTGCTTCACATTTCCAGCCATATTTGTTTATTTCAGTGTAGCACAGTTCCGCTTTTCTACATGGACAGGTGTTCGGCGTACAGCCTTTAAGACAGCCACACTTCAGTAGTTCTCGACAGGTTTGCGAGGCTTGCGGTAACGTTGTCCACAAGGTTGTCCAACTCTCTCCTCGAGATGTCCATCCCCATCCCCATTCCTCTGGAGACAGGATGTCTGGCACTGGCTGAAGTAGGTTTGTTGTCCCTCAACTGTAACCTTCCTGGTGATCGGCACGCTTGGTGCGCTGAAGCAATGCGGCCCGTGGCTGTGGAATGTGACTGATTGTTTCTTCGTTTCTGTGTGAACAATTGCCTTCTAGTTTCATTCACATTCACTTGACGGCTTGTTCGGTCATCGTCCCCTTTATCACGGCATTATTTTGTTCATGCGCTTGATCGATCGCCATCTCCGAGAACAAAGATGTCTTTGTGATTACAAAGCCAGAGTTGATGGGAAACCATTCATAAACAGCTTTATTATGTGTGTCTACTAAGGACCATATGTCTCGAATGTGAAAGGGCAGGTACTTGGCGTATTCCACAAGGTCCAGGGCGAAACAACAAGGTGCCAGAATTTTCAGCGTTTCCACGTACAATCCGAAGTCACTGATATATCTAACGAATGGCAGATGTGTGGTATTTGAGGAGTAGTCAGGGCCTGGGTTTTGTCGGATAATGTGGTTTTGGCAGGTGCCATATTTATACTTGGTGGATACAAATGTCGGAGAAGGTAAACATTTAATTATTTTAAATCAGTATCCCTCAAACTGCATTTTGGCATCGACGTTAATGTTCTGTGTGTGTGTTTAGTGTGACGTATTTCTTAATATATGGATACATGGTTTTGACGAGTGTCATATTTAAAATGGACAATACTAATGTCAGCGAAGGTCCAATAAAACATGTTTGAGCCATTTCAGATCGCAGATTACCTATATTTTGACACCAACATGAATGCTCTGCGTGACGTAGTTATTGAGATTTGGTGTTGGTTTTCACGTCCGCAAATTTTTCCAATGCCTGACATGTAAGTCGGGCAAGGCTAAAAGTAGCATATATATTAAATATTTATCCCAGAATACCTATATTTTGACTTATAAAATAACAGCTGTATATGACGTAGTCCTTAAGATATGTAATAATTTTATTTAACGACCGCCACTTTCGAATAAATGACAGATATTCATATGCAAAATATCAAAATACGTTGAAATCGCTGTCCACACATCTTTATTACAACGCCTACATATTGAGCACACGATGGCGGCTGCATGTGACGCAGTTCTCAAGATAAGAGGATTATTAGTTTTGGCGGCCATTTAAAAAATGGCTTTCTCCTGTGGATAGTGACGGTGGCGTTGGTGTAAATCCAGTCTGTTCACCTCTCATTACATAATGTATGTATGCAAATATTTCTTTAAGTACCACATAATATGTTCCAGATATGTTGTCGATAAAGATACATTTGAAGATACAATATTTGAAAATGTGAAATCAGTATTTCTGTTTTTGCATCATCATATAGCATTGAATGACCTTGATTTTGCGCCATTGACTATCACAGAATGTTCTAACGAAATTTATATTATATTTATTGAACTCTGTGATGTAGAAAACATTAGAATTAAACTCTAAATCACAAATCTACCTCACTGAGAACCATAGTTGTGAGCAATAATATTATTTTGGCGGCCATTTTGTTTTTCGATGTTTTAGGGCTGAAATATTAGCGCCATCTTTTGTCGCTCTATCAACCGCCTAGACTCAGAGTTGGACTGTGGCTTAGACTAGTCCACGGTCCACAGTGTAGTGCCACTCATATACGTTTAGCCGTACGAATGGTATATGTTAAACGACCTTCCCATTCACGTGCGGAGTTCACCAATCAACAACATTTTCAAACGACCAAAACATTTTCTGGCTCGTACAAGACTTGTTATAATTTCAGCATGACAGCTGGTCCGCTACATTTGCTGCAAGAAGACTATACGAACACAAACATCAACCTCTGCTATGCATTCTTTCATATAGCAGAGTAAATTGGCACAACCACGAATCTCTCATTTGAGAGTCCGACGCTTTATTACCTACTACGCCACCACGCTCCACGATGCATGAGAGCCGACGCTTTTGGGTAATTTTTTTCGTGGGACGAAACGTTTTTAAACGCTATTTGAGTGTATCAGTGAGTAGATACACACGAGCAGCAAAGAACAGAACGTATAGATTGCGTATCAAGTGGGTGTGCGCTTTGTGCTGCCGCCATACAGATCGTCTCGTGTCTTTACATAATTATCTATAGCTATTCTTATATGTGCGTGGAGAGTTTAGTTCTACGTTATACATGAACTCTTGGACGGTACGATGGATCACCGATATTACACGGATTGTACTTATTTTGTGCGATTTTAGTGTTTTAAAGCTGCAGTACTTCTATCTTTTCAACCGTGACGCTGTATATCAGACACGCCTGCCAAACGTCGATGCAGGTCACCAAACACGTTGCGCGTCCTTTACAAAGGGTCTGCCGATTCAACAGCATTTATGCCATGTTGTGCAATGTGACAATTTGCTGCATGACTAAACTTGGGTAGGAACATTGTATCACATTCCCATTGTTAAATCAGTGTTGACACTTAACAGAGTGTAAACATGCTGGCTTTCACCGGTCAAGAACTGCGTGCCATCGGGCTCATTGCATTGAGGGCAAAACAAACGATTCCACTGAAGACTCTACAAACGCTTCGGTCATTAAAGATTTGTTCCGTGCCAAAAACCCATCGAGGAACAACAGCGGGGATTAAGCACTATTGTTTGATTCCGACAGTAGCTACATTCGGCAGGAACTTTGATAAATCTGCACTCTCTGGCGCCAACAGTGTCAACATTACACGTGTACCACTGATATCGTCATCATCGCCGGATCTTCGAGAAGCTGGCGTCGACATATGTTATATAAACGCTCAATCCTGTCGAAATAAGACATTGGCTATCTCAGATCATATTCTCGAAAACAATGTGGATATTATGGCGCTATGTGAAACCTGGTTAAAGCCATCGACCGACGCTTGCGTCAGAAAAGAACTCACACCAACTGGATATACAATTAAACACACGCCACGTCCAGTTGGTAAAGGTGGTGGTGTTGCTATCATCCACACATCCGGACTAAACGTACGAAAACGGATCACTGAAGTGTTTCGGACGTTCGAGCATATTGAATGTACACTGAAAACCTGTAAGTCATGTCTGCGCATTGTCGTTGTGTACCGCCCGCCTCCATCTTCGAAAAACGGCCTAACAACATCGGCCTTTTTCGAGGAATGGGGTCACTTCATCGGCCAACATTTATTACAACCTGGTCCATTCATTGTCATTGGAGATCTCAACTTCCATCTGGATGATAACTCGGATCCAGACGCAAGACGACTCACAAGTTCTCTCCAGTCGACAGGTATGACGATGCACGTGCATGGATCCACCCATAGGAAGGGACATACGCTGGATGTGCTACTGACTCGCTGCACGGACGAAGACCTCATTCGCAATGTCGTTATCACAGACATAGGACTCTCTGACCACTCTGCTGTTAACCTCACCATCAGTGCTGCTAGAAATCGTGCGGCACTTACGAAAACAAAATATCGGAAGTTACGCGCAATAAATGCGGATATATTTCGACAAGACATTCCCGTGTTTCGACCTGAAGATCTCGAGTCACTAAGTGTTGATGAATTGGTCAGCCACTACGACGCTACTCTTATGAATCTCGTTGATACACACGCCCCTTTGCTAGAAAAGTGTGTCCGACTGAGACCAGATACAGCCTGGTATAACGATGATCTGCGCGACGCCAAACAAGAGAGAAGGCGGCGAGAACGAACATGGCGGAAATCCAAACTGGAAGTTCATCTACAAATGTTTCGTGAACAATGCAAACTGGTAAATGATATGCTGCTACATGCCAAGACTACTTTCTATCCCGAAAAAATCCGGGACATTGGAAATGACCAGAAACAGTTGTTTGCTGCTGCGAACACTCTTCTTCACAGAAATAATAACACAGAGCTTCCGACACATGATTCGCAATCTGAATTGGCGGAGAGATTCGCAACGTTCTTCGCTGAGAAGACAAGCCATATCCGTAGCGAGTTGCCGAGTACTAATGCTAGAACGCTAGACAACCACTGCACATGTGAACTGCCATTGTTCTCCATGCCAACAACAGAATGTATAAAGAAAATCGTCATGGACGCACCACCAAAATCGTGCGACCTTGACCCAGCACCGACTTGGCTAGTGAGGGAATCAATTGATGAACTTCTTCCGATCGTGTCACGCATAATTATGCAATCACTGAAATCGTCTGTCGTTCCTGATCAATATAAGACCAGTTCCATATCGCCATTAATAAAGAAGAATGGACTAAATCCAAATATGGTGCAAAACTATCGACCTGTCTCCAATCTGGCATTTGTCTCGAAAGTGCTTGAGCGCGTTGTAGCAAAGCAGCTTGGCGACCACATGCAAAAGAATAATTTGCACAACCAGTTTCAATCCGCATATCGACAACATCACTCCACTGAAACTGCTCTACTTAAAGTGCATAGTGACATTCTGTCTGCAGTCGACCGAGGCCACGTTGTTGTTCTAGTAATGCTTGACTTGACCGCAGCCTTCGATACCATTGACCACGCCATTCTGCTGAGTAGATTGACTCGTAGATTTGGTGTAACAGGCGCTGCGCTCGAGTGGTTTAGATCGTACTTGTCCGGACGGCAGCAGCTCGTGCGTATTGGCAGTGACAAATCTTCACCAATACCTGTGCGTTTGGCGTGCCGCAAGGCTCTGTGCTTGGGCCGTTGCTTTTTACGGCATATATCTCACCGCTCGGCGACATCATCAAGAAATTCAGGGTGGACTATCATTTTTATGCAGACGACACGCAACTTTACGTCTCGTTTTGTCCCGGCGGAGATGACCAAGTGAATTCAATAGACAATCTGTGTAATTGCCTTGAGCATATAGGGGAATGGTTGCGGTCCAATTCACTGAAGCTAAACGACCAGAAGACGGATGTCGTGGTATTCGGCACCAAGCACAAGTTGCCACTGATGAAGGATATCCGCATAATCATCGGTGATGCAACTCTGAGCGCATCATCTAATGTTCGTAACCTTGGCGTCATATTCGACTCATCCTTGGCATGGCGAACCATGTCTGTGCCATCTGCCGAACAGCCTACATGCACCTACACAACATTAGCCGTATCAGACGTTACCTTACCTTAGATGCGGCGAAATCATTAGTCCACGCCTTCGTCATGTCCAGACTGGATTATGGGAATGCGCTGCTTGCTGGACTACCACTTGAACATTTGAATAAACTCCAACGCATTCAAAACATGGCAGCAAGAATCATTACTCTTACACCTCGCCGAGATCACATTACCCCAATCCTGAAAGAACTGCACTGGCTACCTGTGAAATGTCGAATCGAATTCAAGATTCTTATGCATGTGTATCGATGTCTGAACGGCACCGGACCATTGTACCTGGAGAACATGCTGAAGAGACAGTGCTCTGCAGGGCGCACACGTTCGTCCCAACAATATCTCCTACACGTGTCGCGAACGAAGCTTGTTAGTTTTGGTGATCGTGCATTCGAAGTGATAGGACCTCGATTATGGAATCTGCTGCCGTTTCACATAAAATGTAGTGGAAACCTAACACTGTTCAAACGGACTCTGAAAACGCACATGTTCAAAGCGGAATACTGTTGACATTTTACTTTCTTTGACATTTTACTCCTAAACTTATATTTTATTTATCTACCCATGATTGCATATATGTAAATATTATATATATTATTTATTCTATATATACATAAAGTATCTTATATATCTTAATAATGTTTAAATAACAGCTTTATATATATATATATATATATATATATATTTATTTATCTATTTTTAGTGAATTAAATAAAATTGTTCTGTTTTTATAATTATTATATCAAATTTGAATTTATATATCTATTGTGCACATACCTTTGCTAAATTTTAATGTTTTATGATATTAGCTTCTTGTACAGCGCTCTGAGCATTTTATTGGAAATTGCGCTCTATAAAAAAAAAAATATTATTATTATTATTATTCTCTCACAAAAGTCATGACCAAATTTCCGAAAAATTGAACGCTGTAGTAGAATATGCCAACAAACGTCTTTAGGGTAAATTGGATATGCTGAATCCAAAAATCCATTTTGGCAATCTACAGGAGGGTCCACGACCCCTTCAATTTGAGAAAACACCAAATCACGTCAGATTAACCCCCAAATATAAACAAACGACCTTCTAATTAACATAATATTGATCACATAATAAAACTAACCCACGTTGGCAATATATTGGATTGATCAGTGACCCCCTCAATTACAAAACAAAACTACGTCAGTTTACATCCGAAAACAAAAATAGATAAATGTCGTTCTGACTAACGTAATATTGATCACGCCTAATCTAACTATAATAAAACATTTCCCCTAATGGAGTGAAATTTATAAATGTAAATAATATTTTAATAATTTATTAAGACCGATATTTAAATTAAATACATATTTAGGAATCCATTAAGATTAAGAACAAGTTTGGATAATGTAAAGTGGCCTTTGGAGACCTCCACTAGAACTGAAAGATCACTGACGATTATACCACCAATACAGTTTAACACAATTCTAATCACTGATCACAACTATGAAATACAATAAATAGTTATACTGAATAATAATTTAATAAAAAAACAATATCAAATATATGTAACATCCATTAGTTAAATATTGTATAATGCACTATACGATATGATATTGAACTGTTAACAGCTGATTGTATTTGAAGTTAAAATTATGGCCATAGGCTTTCTAGTGTTGTCTTAACGACATGTTTTTTTGTTTAACAGCATAACATTTCCTTAACGGCAAGTATAGCAATGTGTACATAGTCATAGTTACCTCCTAATTAAACAATACTGCAATGCGTGCACATACGGAAAGTGTACACAAAATCACATCTGCCTCATTGCTTTTACAAACTTGTGTGATAAACGAATGTCAGATTAAATCTAATGACAATCATACAAATATATATATATATATATATATATATATATATATATATATGTCCAGTTCTATTATATCAAGTTACATGAATCTGAATCAACTGCTTCGACAGCCGTCATTAGTTTTCGGTGTTTCGGCAACTTGCGCACTTGCACACACCGGCACACTACAGTCTTGACTTTCAACAGTTACATTTGTCGCCGACCTACTATTTGATACAACTGCACGACACTGTCGCATTATAGGCATCTGGAATAGCGGGGAGAATTACCAGGTGCGGTCACAGGCCTTCAGATTCCAGTTTCCACCCAAGGAGGGTACGTCTAGAAATTCTGGATGGACACAGTGTGGTTGGATCCACATTTTGCCTGTTAGTAGGACCTCTTGATGCATCTGTTGTGGATAGTAACGCCTCTTTTGATGTTCCTATGCAGGAAAGTACAACTCTTGCCTTATCCCATGTAGTTACGTTGGGAGACGGTCCATCCTGTACAGGAATGTTTCCACAGCCTGATGCATTGCATCTGGTCAAAATGGGCAGCTAGAAGAGCAAGAATATCATTGTCCAGAACAAGCATCACCACCGAGTGTGCAGTTGTATGGATACAGTGCAACATAACACTTGTGTCTGCCTCCTCGTGAATGGCTTACAAAACAGGGTTGCCTCTCTCTGTGTCTAATGCCTTGACGCATGTCGTTTCCCTAAAACCTTCACACACAACCAATGTTTGTTAGAAAACCCAATAAGTTCTTCCAACAGAAACTCGAACAAGTATGCCTTGTTGTCCATGAGAGAGAGCATTTACTTGGTAAGTCTACATATCGGTTTTAAAAAACCCTACGTATTTATCTAGGTCCCTTCGTGCGGTTCAGTCTGGTGACAGCTTTTATAGATAACGCTTGGTACATGTCAAATGTAACATCAGTCTTGTCGGGTGTTGCTCCCATTTGATGAACTGTACCAACAAATGTGTATACAAATCCACCAAATGTTCCTTTCTCGTAATTTGTAATGTATTTTATATTACTTTCAAATGTGACTAGTGATTATTGTTGTATATAACTACAGCATATGCCAGCGATCGTTCAGTTTAGTGCAGGTCTCCACATGTTACTTTACATTTATTCACACTTGTCAAGTGTTAATTATACTGTATTGTTAATTTCGTGGTTGATCATAAATATATAAAAATATGGTTAAATATATAAACTATTATTGATATATTTAGTTGTCTCTCTCCGTAAGGGAAAGTTTTAGTATAGTTACATTGTGATGTAATATTGTCAATATTACGTCAATTAGAAGGGTGTTCATATATTTTTGTTTTCGGGTGTAAAACTTATGTAGTTTGTATTTTTTTTAAATAATTTATGGGCTCATAGACCCCTCCCATATATTGTCAAAATGGGTTAGTTTTATTACGTGTTCAATATTATACTAATTAGAAGGGTGTTGTTTTACGTTCGGATGTTAATAGGACGTCAATTTGTATTTTTCCTAATTTAGGGGGTCATAGACCCCTCCCACAGATTGCCAACATGGATTTTTGGATTCAGCACACCGAAATTATTCTTAAAACGTGTGTTGGAATATTCTACTAAAAATGCATACGGAACGCTTTAAAGGCATTTATTGGGATTTTTGCCATAGACTACAACAGCAAACGTACAAACTTAGTAGCGTCGACGCAATCCACTATTTGTTAGTTTTCTGGAACAATGACTCTCTGTTTACGAGCTAATTAATTTTAGTCTTGATTTGGTTTCTTTAGCAATTGGAAACGCTGTCCTTGATTGACCCAGTTTGGCTGAATGCCTTTATATTTAGGTTATCAATTTCGCTGAATTCACAAATATATGTGACGAAATTAGGATGGAGGTGCATGGCATAAGCAGAGAACACTTCCTGTATAGGTTGATCGTTCATCTTGATAGAAGTGTTAAGAGTGCATTTTCTAATGTCGAAAATGCCCTTTGCAGGCTTATCTATCACGCCACTGATGATGCAACTTTGTGTTCTAAACGGAAAAAGTTGTGCTGTGCTTATAAATAACTTCGTTTTACATACTCACTTATTGAGTAATATCAAAAATAGATAAGCGAGCGAAAAATGAACAACTGTCAAACACGTTCCAAAAACGCTTTTTGAACGACTGCTAGTACCATTACGGTTCGTCGGATCCCAACAATATTGATGTCGTTTGAAAGTTTAAGCTTTCTGCTATTCAAACATATAAATGGTTTCCTGATAATCATTCCTAAAATTAACTAAAAACGGACCTACAACCGGGCCCGTTCCGGTGTCTTAGACACTGCGAACGATGTTGTTTCGTCGACACAGTTCACCAATCTACCGGTTCACTATCTGATATCATGGTATAAGCTCCACCCACTTTCAAACGGCTGCTAAAATGACATACGCGACGTAGGCGTGACATCACAATCACGTATATCAACCAACCAACGCAACGAATTTAGACCCATTGGGTGTCGTACGTTATTGTGACGTCACGCCGACGTAGAGATATATCGGTTTCGCTGCGATCAAAGCACATCAATTTCGCCGCGGTTTAAAAGTGGGTGGAGATTATAACATGAAATCAAGAAATGGTGAAGTGCGCATGTCTGAACCTATGCAAATGAGGAAAACAGCGCCGCAATCGGAAGATTAGTGTACTGAGTACCCGCCGCCAACATCGTTCGGAACCGTACAGAACACCGAAAACGGCGTGATTGTAGGTCCGTTTATCGGTGTTCTTTAAACGGTTACCGGGAAATCTAGATGATACTAGAATAACAAAAGTGCATCCTTTCAAATGATACCAAGATCGTCGGGACAGGACGAGCCGTGAGAGCGCTGGCGACCGTAGAATTTCATGTTTTGGACGTGTTCTGAGTTGTTCATTTTTCGCTCGCTTCTCTATTTTTGGTGATATTTATATGGGTCAAAATAAAGGACTTTTGGCCGGCTGTCTCTATGTAATACGTTGCAGGAAGTGATGTTTGTTATCGAACCAGCATCTCACTCCTTCCATCCACAGATCCAGCATAGGCTATACACATAGCAGCAATTGAGAGAGTCAGTGCTGAAGCGTGCAAGCAATAATCGCCAGTCGGCAGCACTGAACAGAGCATGTTGCGATATCTCAACAAGACTACACTGTTTGCTGACAGGATCAGAGCATACGTTCGTGTTGTGTTTCGCAAAAAATGTAGGGCCTAAAATGACTCAAGAACAGCGTTTGATGTAGAAAGGTTTTAATTGGTCAGGCATATTAGCAAGTTTAGTAGTAGAGCGAATGGACAATTAGTAAATGAACTCAGAACTCAGAATCAATTTATTTGACATATAAATACGATACATACACAACAAATAACGCAAGTAATAGATAAGGTCGGGAGATTCCCATTAAGATATATACTATCGTTAGCACAGGGGCCACCCCATAAATATAAACAACAATAACATTTACATGACACCAATCAGAATAGCATATGACTTGTTTTTATAGTTGATAATTACTCAATGTATCAACATGCATTCATAATACAAGGACTATTTATATGTACTCGTGTACACATTGATGTACATATGGATACTTAAGTATACATTCTAATACGTATTACGAATTACAAATATAGCAATTATGGATACGACAAGTGGATTCATAATTTAAAACAAAAACGCCTTTTTTTCTCGCAAATTCATGTTTGAATCTGGACATATACAAATTATTTCTTTCGCGTGTGCAGTGTTGATGAATATCATAGATGTGTGTGCTTGGAAAAACATTGAAATAGTAGGGTAAAAGATTGTTAATTAATTTAGAGTAAAATTTTAATTGTTGGATTTTATAAATGTCATCCAACTTTAGCAACTGAAGTCTTTTAAAAATAAGACTTGTGTGAGCATTGTATTTACTTAAGTATATTATTCGTATTGCTTTTATCTGTAATTTGAAAATTCGATGTGCTTGATGACCCCGTAAAAATATGCCATAATTAATATGAGGGAGAATAAGGGCATTGTACATAATACATAATGTATTAGGTGGTAAAAAGTGTTTAAGTTTATTTAGTATGCCTATTGTTTTATATATTTTATTTGCTATTTTGTTTGTATGACTCTGCCTGTTTAAATGGTTATTTATTATGATGCCTAAAAATTTGAAATAATTTACACATTCAATGTATTTGTAATACAGGGTATTCTACTTTCTTTTGAGGCATATGAAAAATCATGAATTTAGTCTTTTTGGCATTTAGTGACAGTTTGTTGGCTTTCAACCAATTGCTAATCTTTGTTAGTTCTTTGTTAATATTTACACCCTTTTTTTCCCTTCTGAATCGTTAAATGTGTTTAGTGTACTAGTAAGGGTGGTGTCGTCAGCATACGTTATGAATTTGAAAAGGTCTCTAGAAAGTGCTATGTCATTTATATATATAATAAATAAGAGCGGCCCTAAAATTGAACCTTGAGGGACACCAATGTTGATGACTATTTCCTTAGACTTAACATTTTCAATTTCTACGTACTGCTTACGATTTTGTAAATAACTCGTACAAAGGTCCAGAGCCTTGTCATTTAATCCATAGTAATTTAACTTCTGTACCAATATATTGTGATCAATTGTGTCAAATGCTTTTGATAAATCAAGGTATATATTTATTGGAGTAACCGATTTATCAAGTTCTTGTATAATTCTGTCTATGATTTCGAGTGTACCAAGCTCAGTAGAATGTTTCTTTCTAAAACCATATTGGCTATTGTGGTATAACGCTTTAGAATGGAAACAATCGTGGATTTGATCAAACATAACCCTTTAAAAAAAATTGAAATCACTGGCAGGATAGAAATAGGACGATAATTGTTAAAGTCAGAAACATCACCTTTTTGGAAAAGGGTATGACTTTTGCAATTTTTTATTTGTCTGAAAATATACCAGTTATTATTGATTGATTAATAATTAGAGTGACTGCATTGCTGATATCATTTTTGTAATCAATTTTAGTAATTGTGTTGAAATACCGTCGTTTCCACAACTTGATTTTGGAGGTAAACGATCAATTGTATTAACAGTAGTTTCCATGCTAATTGGGTTAAAGCTGAAGGTGTAAAATATCGGGTTATTCAGGTAATCTTTGTATGATTTACCTCCACTAGTATTTGTTTTACAGGCTACAGTAGGACCAGCATTAGTAAAAAACGTGTTAAATTTGTTTGCAATAATGCATTTGTCACTAATCATTTCCCCATCGACTTTGAACAAATCGTCTTTTTAACATCATGCTTATGTTTTTCAAAACTTGATTGGTAGTGCATTTGCTTAGCTTATCTAATATTACTTTTAAGAATTTTATTATAAGTATGTAAGTCAGTTTTAAGTTTATGGTAACGCTGTGTATTTACATGAGTCTGTTTCATTCTCGAATACAATTTGTTTATAAACTTTATCGACATAATAATGCCCTTGGTTATCCAAGGAGTTTTCTTATGTTTATATTTATTAAATTTAATTACTTTAATAGGTAGAAATGTATCCATAACTGCAGTAACAATTTCATCGAGGGTATTGTAGTTTACATTCGGAGCCGCATGAGTATCTGTGTTAAGTTTATCATAAAGATTTGAATTAATTATTTAAGTTTTTAATTTA
>CM034540.1:48772887-49125387 GCA_020002185.1 Paraescarpia echinospica | reverse complement strand
ACGTTTCAATTCTTGTAACAGCACGGATATGTTTGGTCCTCGTGATGCCACGACGCCTGACATAGCGATGTACGGCAACCAGCAAATGTAGAACGCTCCAAGGACGATACACATGATCTTTGTCGATTTGAGATGTGCTTTCACGGCGCTGTAGCTGGCTGACGGTTGCTCGGCCTACAGAAGACTAGGACAACATTAGACAAGTATTACAATAAAAGAAAGAAGCAGGATCGGATTGCCGCATCGAACGGTAATCAACTTAGTGGGTTACTTAGGAGAAATATAACGTATGCAGAGACCTAAGAGCTACATATACCTGTGTATTAAAATTTCATCACTTAGAGTATCCTACACATGGGTGGAAGCAGTATCACAAAAAAGACAAAGATACGTTTGAAAGATTACGTCACGACGCGGTCATTGCATTCAAAATGAGGCATGTGATGACGACGAAACTATTGTTTATGTTATCGTTACACAACGGTAGACGAACGTTTCGATTGTCTTATAACTGAATAAGAACAGACGGCGGCAACTCAGAACACATGCCACAACCATGAATTTGGTAAAATCATTAAGAGAGTGACATAAATATCAAATGATCCTTTGCGACTTGCAATCCGCTGTACTTTCCGGTGGCGTAGTAACGCAAATAATCGTACGCGGCCCGCGGTTTTGCCGTCTCGTGTGTACACTGACAGCTGCGTGTGATTCGCAAAGGTGTTATCTACTAATAATTGAGCTGGCGTATGCGGGTATCTTAACGTTTTTTCTCTTCGACAGCTTGAACCTCGAGCGCCAAACCCATATATATCAAGATTCTCACCTTTTATGGGGTAATTCGGTTGTTCGGTACGTAAAACGTAAAGTGCACGTAATACGTAAAATGTAACTTAACTATCACAGGAACCAGCGTTGTTTACACCGTATGGCAACTATTTCGGGAAAACGACCCCTGCGTCATAATAATAATAACAATATTTTATTTTGTTATGCGCCACATCCGATGTTGTTCGCAGCGCTTTACAACGATATACAAATGTATGTTACAAATAATACATTTCACTAAAAACAATAGTTATTATATCATAGATAAAATGATCTAATAATAGTATTAATTAAGACACAAATATAGTAGAAGTAGAAAAGAAATGTGATATAAAATACCATATAATATACTAAAATAATTAAGATCGTATTATTATTTTTTAATAAACAAACTAAGATTAATGTAAATATCAATAAATTAGACTAAAATGTAAATCTTAAATAAATAAATATATACATAAATAAAAGTTAAACATCAATCAGTTGTGATAAAAGAGTGTTAATAATCATCCGATATACATACACGCTGCAGTGAACAGATTTAAATGAGTTCAGTGATGCTTTGCTGGTAACAGTTGTCTGCTGCCGCTGCGTGAGCAAATGTACAGTCACCGGCTCTATTGGTTGAGGTACCGAACAGTAGAAATTTGTAGTAGTCCAAACTGGATGTTATCATGAAATCGACTACACGTTCCGCAGTCGGTTGAGTTAGGTAACGGTGAATCAACGCGATGTTGTGCTGGTGCAGCGAGCAAGTGCTGATAGTACGTGACACTGGCACAGTCATATCCATGTGTCTATCAAGGTGGACGTCGAGATTTCTAAAGTGTTCAGTTGCACTGATTTCATCTGTCCGGACGCGTCGACGGAGCCCACTTAAGATAGCAGATGCTGATTTGGGGACAACGATTTAGTGTCTAGAATTTCTGTTCTGGTGTCATTCGTGAGCAGATAATTCCACGTCATCCACTCCTTCACATAATTAATACATCACTCCATCCGACGCATTGAATTGGCAATATGATGTAGACGCTGACACAGTAATGCTTATGTCTAACTTCATGTCAATAACATAGCAATACGAATAATATTATCAATAATACGCTGTCATGACTAGGGTCAATCGATGGACGTGAACTTCACATTCTCTCCGACCATCGTCAGTTTGAACAAACAACGTCTGAGTAATATGGAAGATATTGTTCGTGTCTCCAAGATTAAATTCCAATAGCAAGAATTACACTTACATTGGAGCTAAAGTTGAAACGCTAAAATCTGAGCCGCGTCACATGACATCAAGGTCCGCTATAGACGGGTCGAACCGTTACAAGTTTCAACTATAGCTCCATTGTAAATGTAATTTGTGCTATTACAACGAGTGGTTACCTATCTGTCGAGCGCGTTATTGTGTTTAAATGTAACTATGCTGTGTGTTTTCTAACATTTGGTAAATATCACGACTGTCAACTACGAAGGCATCCCGCCAGGTAACGGGCATGTTTGCCAGTTTGCTATAACGACTTGCCTGTATTTGTCGTTGGTGCTTCACTGCAATGGCGAACATGATGCAGTAGAGGACAGTCAGGACACACAGGCACACGACGACGGGGACGGCGAACAGGCCGACCATGTACTCGACGTGTAGCACCTCGCTGAAGTTGCACAGCGAGTCGCCGGACCAGTGGTTCCAGCCGAGGACGGGCGGTAGACTAAGACAGAGGATGACGCTCCATATGACGGTTGTCCACACGTACACTGTTGTCATGGTGACGACGGCGCCGTATCGTAGCGGCAGTGTGATGGCGATATACCGGTCGACGGCAATAGCCAGGAGGTTGAAGACAGAGCCGAGAGTGGAAAAGAGCACGCCCCACAGCGAGAAGAGGCAGGCCGTCCGCGAGGTATGAGACAGGCGTATCCCGGCCGGAATGGTGACGAGGAAGGCATAGAATGGCCCGATCAGCCCGAACATGAAGTCGGCGCCGGCGAGACTCGCCACAAACATATTGGTAGGCGTGTGCAGTTGCTCGAATCTGTTTCAACGAATTGTAAAATGTAAATTCACTGATGCCGCATTTTTTATGCAATGCAATTCGTTAATTGCAATATTTTGTATAATAAGGTTCATCGACTTGTCTGTTACAGGCCAACAAATTATGATGATGATGATAATAATAATAATTATTATTATATACTATTAATGTGTCGTTACGTTGGCACGTTCCACATGGTATCCATTGTTAATGGCTTGACGGAGCTTTTGCTACGCAACTTGTCACAAGATACACAAGTCACTTATGCTCACCTCAACACACTGGCAATTGTCATTCCGTTGCCGATCATGATGAAGACACAGTAAGTGTAAATGCCGATAATAGTCACGATGACGAAGTCTGTGGACACTGCCATGACGTTCGTCTCATTTCCGGTCGACGCGTTCATATCGATATGTTGCTAGTGCAAAAATGAAGATTAGGTGTGCAGCCCGTGTCATAATTATATACGCTCACAAAACAACATTCAGTAGCTAAGTACCTTTATGGTACAAAGTTAGCGAAAGTTATTGTGAAATATCGATCACAGAGAAATTGACAATATTTAATTATTTCAATAAAATATCATACATATTCATTTTTATTTATAGTTATAATGATTAATTATGACCTTTTCGGAATCTTCGAACGAAGCAGGAATGAGAGGAATTTGTTAGTATGGACAACCTTGACCTAACCAACAATTGTAAGACATGTCACAACGAAGAAACAAGCTAGGTTATGTGTTATATAACCTGTGTTTAGTTATCGATTGATACAGCTTCGTCATCGATTTGTTTAGACTGATCCTGTACACGTGAGTGAGGTATAAACAAATGGCGGTGAAACCATGTGATTCTGTGACTGGTTCTGGTGTACTGTTAATGTCAATACATGACATGTAAATTGGTGACGAGGATGGAATTGTTGTAGAAACCAATATGGCATGAGTTCCGATGGGATACATCGGTGAGTTCGATGAATCTAAGGAAGATTTAGAGTCGTACACCGAGACATTAGAAGCATGGTTCGTACTAAACGAAGTGATGGACGATAACAAGCCGAGCGTATTTCTAGCAGTTGATGGCCCGCAAGCTTACAAGCTCATGAAGAGTTTATTGGCGCCTGTAAAGCCGAACACGAATACGTTTACGCAATTGTCGACGTTGTTAAAGGGACTTATGATTATAGTGGAGAGATTTCGCTTTTATAAACGTCAACAGAAGGAAGGCGAAAGTGTGGCGGAATTTGTGGTCAGCCTCAGACAATTGACTTATTGAGTAGTACATGCGAATTTGGAAGATTTCTGACAGAAGCGCTTCGAGACCAATTTGTGTGCGGTCTGTCAGATGCCGAAATTCAACGAAAATTGTTAGCAGAAACCGATTTAGATTTTTGTCAAAGTGCTCAGCTATTAGCCACAGCTATATGTGCATGGCAACAAGAAATACGGCTCAAATTCACCCGGAATTCAAAAACAGGTCGTTCACGAGCGTGGACGTATCGGTAAACAAGGTCAAGGTGAGAGTGAAAAAGGCAAATAGTAGAGGCCAGTGTTGGCGTTGCAACCGAAGTTACCACACCGCGGATGCACGCAGATTTAAAGAAGCGATTTGTCCTGGGTGTCAAATAAAGACACATCGTCAGGGCATGTAACCGAAAGAAGAAGACCCAGTATCATCAACGAGGTACCGCTATGTATGTCGAAGATTATTCGATGGAAGAGATAGCTATGCTGGGCATCTACACTGCGGAGGAATAGAGGGCAAAGTCGTGGCAAGTGAAGGTGATGTTGAACAATTTTAGTTGTACAATGCAAATGGATACAGGAGCCACCGTGTCGATTATTCCGAAGACCATATATAGCCGGTCGCTCTCGCACATTCCACTGAAAGAAACTTCACACCAGCTTTGAGCTTACACAGGTAACGCAATTCCTCTGAGTGGCCAAATTCAAGTTCCAGTGACATATGAAGGACAGACGCATGTCTTTCCATTGACAGTGGTTGACAGTGATGGACCGCCGCTGTTAGGTCGCAACTGGCTCCGTGAATTACAACTCAACTGGTGAGCTACCTTCAATGTGAAGAGAACAGGATAACTGGAAGAGGTACTAAGCCGACACAAGCAAGTGTTCCCAGATGGCTTGGGTATTATCAATGATTTCAAGGCAGACATCAGGGTGCAAGAAGATGCGACTCCTATTTTCTGCAAAGCCAGAGCCGTTTCCTACGCTGTGAAAGGGAAAGTGGAAAGATAGTTGGAAAGAATGGAAAGGGAAGGGTGATTAAGAACGTGAAAATCATTTAATGGGCATCACCGATAGTCTGCCTACGGATACGCCAGTCTGATGACATTTGCGTTTGTGGTGACTTCAAAGTGTCAGTGAACAGGGTACTCATTGAAAACCCTTATCCGTTGCCAAATGTGGAATATTTGTTCGCCATATTATCAGGTGGGAAGATCTTTAGTAAGCTGGATTTGTGAAACACTTATCAACAGCTTGAAACAAACACTGAAAGCCAGAAGTATCTTACCATGAATACTCACAAGGGTCTCTATGCGTATCTACGTTTGACTTTCGGAATAGCAAGCGCACCTGCTATGTTCCAGTCAATCATGGACCCGATCTTGCATGGAATTAGCAATGTGGTGTGTTACTTGGACGACATTCTTATTTCCGCAAAGACATAAGAAGAACATTTGATAAAAGATACAAGATATCTATTCAGAGACTACATTCAGTTACAACTGTTTTGGTAGTGATGACATGCATACATTATGATACAAACATAATACATACTTAACATATATAAACAATATAATAAATTATGTATATAAAAGTAAGTGAGCAGGTATACTGGATGGAAATATAATACTGAAGAATAATGGTGGAGTTGTGGTATCAGCACCCAGGGGGAGCATTTTGTTGATGTTAAGTAGACCCCAAAATTATGAAGCCACAATACTTACACAAGTTATGAGAATGTGGTATGATGTACAATTTAAAACGAACATATTTACAGTATGAACGATAGGCATTAATACCTGATACTTATTGTTTACCGATGATATACAGAATACTTTGATTTATGAAACTGGCAACAGTTTTTTATTTTTTACTTTAGATGGTAGGTTGTTTCACAATGATGTGCCAGTATATTTTACAGACATTTGGTGAATCAGCGACGTGGGTCCTGTGATTGCACCCCAGGATAATACGCATTCCTCGATTCTGTAATTTCTGAAGTCTACTTATGTTAGAATCTGAGCAAACATCCCGTAGAGTACTACAATAATCCAAATGAGGTACTACCATAGTGTTATATAATGTAATCCGACTCGAGAGATAAATATAATTACTAGTACGTATTAATACACCGAGTGACCTGTTGATGTTATTTATAAAATTTTCTACATGTGTATTAAATGTGAGATCCTGATAAATAGTGACACCAAAATATTTATAGGATTCAGTCTGTTCAATTTTTTTACCTTGTAGAAATATATCTAGAGTTGGAGCATTTGATGTTTACGTTTTTGTCTTGAGCACAGTAGCATACAAGAGGTTTTACCAATGTGAAAAGTGAGTTTGTTCGCATCTAACCAGTTACTAACATTGCATAGATCTGTTTGAAGAATATGGGCTATATCAATAATTTTGTTAGCAAGATTGTCTGGCGTATATAATTTAGTATCGTCAGCATACTTGTTTATTCTACAGTGATCTAGAGATACTGGTAGGTCATTTAGATATACAAGAAATAACAAGGGTCCAAAGAAAGAACCCTGAGATAACCTGTATCAACCTATAGATATTCTGAAGACTGTCCTTTTATGGTGGCATTTTGAGTTATGTTTGTAAGATATGATTTATACCAATCGGCGTTAATTCCATATTATGATAGTTTGTCCATGAGTATATTGTGATTCACAGTGTCAAATGCCTTCCTTAGGTCTAAAGCGATCAGTCCAACTAGACCACTACAGTTTGTTGATTGGTAAATATCCTCCGTGATGTTGTGGAGACTGGTTTGAGTCGAGTGACGTTGTCGGAATCCGGATTGGTTGAAACAGAGAATGTTATTATCCGCAAGCAATGTATACAGCTGTTGATGAACAAGTTTCTCAAACAGTTTAATGATAGGAAGCTCGTAAAAAGGCCTATAGTTACCAATGTCCAGCTTAGATCCTTTTTTGAATGTCGCTGACGCCTTAGCACGTTTCCAGTCAGATGTTACCCTTCCAGATGTGGGGGATAGGTTGAAGATATACGCTACACTGTCACTTATGGCTGGTGCAGCTGTCGTCAAATCCTATCTGGGATGTAATTCAGACCAGTCGCCTTGTTGGTCTTGAGGCCCCTGAGACGTTTTTTCACGTCTTCTGCCGAAATGTTGTTCAAGTGGAATTTGTTTGATGTTGTCCTGGCCTTGATGAGGTATGTTTGTAGCTTAATGATGAATATATCTTATCGGCCAGTTTCTTGCCAATGTTAACAAAGAATTAGTTGAATTCATTGGCCATGTCCTTAGCTATGGTTACCATACGGTCACCTATCTCGAGCCCACTGATGTCACTGCGAGGTTTCTGTGGGAGTAGGTTCTTAAGTAAATCCCACATGTCCTCGGAGTTACCACTAGAGGTTGAGCTCTTGTTCTGGATGTAATTCTTCTTGGCCTCGCGACACAAGTTAGTAATATGATTCCTGATTTTATTACACACATTCCAGGCTTGAAGATATTGAGAGTCTATAGGCGGAGTGTGGTACTCGTCTCTGATGGTTTTAAGAAATTCAATGTCGTCAGAGTACCAAAAGCTATGCTTGGATTTTGCTCTGAATTTTCTGATGGGAACATGGGAGTCAATTGATTTGAGAAACAATGACTGCCAGGTGGACCATACATCCTCAATGTCATCAAACACTTCGATCACTGACCATGGGATCTTGGAAAGGTCTTTGAGAAGTTTGTCATTATCTGAAAACGTTGGATGAAGCACTGAGAAAATTAAAGAAGTATGACGTGGTGTTGAAGAAGTCCAAGTGTGATTTCATGACCAACAGTGTTGAATACCTGGGATATCGCATCGATGGAGATGGTCTGCTCTCGTTGAAGGTCAAAGTGATGGCCACAGTGAATGCACCAAGTCCGAAGAATATGTCAGAACTACGTGCTTACCTAGGATTGCTGAACTATTATGGAAAATTCATTCAGGATCTCTCAACTATATTGAAACCACTTCACGACTTGATGAAGACAGGAGCAAAGTCGGGTTTGACCAAAGTATACGAATCTGCATTCGAACGACGCAAGTCAGGGGTCCTGTCCAGCCTAGTTTTGGTGCATTGTGATCCAAACAGATCACTCAGACTTGCATGTGACGCGTCTCCACATGGTGTTGGAACATTTCTTTCGCATGTCATGAACAATGGTGAAAACCGCCCAGTTGCGCTTGCAAGCAGATCGCTATCAAAGAGCTAGAGAAACTATGCCCAAATAGAAAAAGAGGCATTAGGACTGATGTTCGGTGTAAAGAGATTTCACAAATATCCCTATAGTCGATCATTTACTCAGGTCACTGATCACAAGCCGTTGCTTGCAGAGGTGGGCAGTGACTCTACAAGCGTTTCGTTACGAGGTAGACTACAGACCTTCAAGTGAACACTGCAATGCGGATGCATTGTTAAGACTGCCTTGTAAACACGAAGAGTAGGAAGAGAAAGCAGAAGTGTTCTCATGCCTCCCGAAATTACCAGTTGATGCATACGATATCAGCAGAGCAACGAGAAGGGACCCAGTGTTGGCACGCGTGTTAAACTACACACTTAGTGGATGGCCAAACTACATCGCAGATCCATAGTTGTAACCCTACTTTGTGCGAAGAAATGAACTTTTAGTTGAACAAGGATGCATGTCTTGGGGAATAAGGATCATTATTCCACCAAGTCTGCGCAACAGGGTGTTGAGAGAGCTGCATGAGGAGCATCCGGGCATGATAGCCATGATATCGATATGAGGAAATTTAACTGATGGTGAGAAGCTGTGAAATATACTCAAGCAGTGTGGAAAGCACCACCAGTTGCACCACTACATCCTTGGAAATGGCCAATAAGAGTGGTAGAGGCTACACATCGATTTCGCTGAAAAGGATGGCGATAATTTCTTGGTAGTAATCGACAGGCACTCGAATAAGATAGAGTTCAAACACATGAACTCAACCACCGCTCAGAAGACAATTGGGGTACTGCGTACTCTGGTCAGTGCCTATGGACTTCCGTATGAAATTGTGTGCGATAATGGGTCACAGTTTGTGTCGGAAGAGTTTCCACGGTTTAGTAAACTCAATGCGATTACACACACATTGGTACCACCGTATCTTCCAGCAACGAATGGAGATGCGGAACGAGCCGTACTGATTCTGAACGATGCTTTCCGGACACAAGCTGCATCACCTAAGTTATCTATGGAACATCGTCTGGCTAACATGTTGCTCAGGTATCGGACGACATTGTGACGGGCATTTCCACAGCGGAACTGTTTCTGAAGAGATAACCACGTGTTAAAACTAAACACAGAACAGAGAGTGCACCAGAACAGGAAACCCCAGAAGGTGCATCACGATAAGAAACAAACGAAGATGCGAGCACTATTGGCACGCGAACTTGTCAGTGTACGAAACATGCGCGGCGGCTTGGAGAAGTGTGTACCAGGGACAGTCATAAAGAAGTTAGGTCCACTGACATATATAATACGTGTTGGTCGGCAGCTAAGATACGTACACGTTGATCATTTGGTTCGTTCGGGGTGTGTTGTGGATGACCAAATCGGAGAGTCTCCACTGTCTGATCCACGGACTGATACGTTGATACATCCAACACCAAGTGCATCTGTGCTTGAAATGCCAACATGTGTCACTCCAACGACCGTTCCTATTCCTGTGGAACCTGACAGTCGACCCACTCCAAAATCGCCACCGCACGTACCTCCAGAGAGGGTGCGACAATACTCAGAGAGGGTGCGGAAAGCTCCAAAACGAAAAGACTTATTGGGAAACAGTCCAGTGCTTTAAATAGGGCAGAATGATTCCCAGCACAGACTGACTAAGGGACAGTCTATCCCTTAGTAATTTGGATATTTCTAGAAGTTGTTAAATGCATACTACTTATGTTTTAAAAGGTGTACGTGTAGTGACATTACATGACTGGTTATGTTGAATTAGTTATTTATTATTTCGAAGCAAAACTGGACACTTTAAAGCATTACAGTTGAACTCTGTGTACGCTTGCGTATTGTTGGACTTTAGTAGTTAAAGGGATTAAAATTATTTAGACATTACATGACTGGTTATGTTGAAATAGTTATTTATTATTTCGAAGCAAAACTGGATACTGTAAAGGATTACAGTTGAACTCTGTGTACGCTTGCATATTGTTGAACTTTAATAGTTAAAGGGGAGGAAGTGTTATGTATTTAGTTATCGATTGATACAGCCTCGTCATCGATTTGTTTAGTCTGATCCTGTACGTGTGAATGAGGTATAACAATAAATGGCGGTGTATTCATGTGCTTCTGTGTCTAGTTCTCGTGTACTTTTAATGTCAATATATGACATTATGCACAATCCAAAGAAACACGTCTTACACAGAAAAGTGGCATCCTCAATATAGGAACTGAATAATATTCTGAATTACACAGTCTTAAGGCAAACGGATATTCCCCTATGAGGAATTGCTTTTAGTCAAACGGAAACGACGACTTTCAACTACTAAGGAAAGAATCACATATGACTGTCGAATCACAAAACAAATTTGAATTCATCTGGTATTGACAACTTATCAACATAACTTATAAAAGAAGGGGGAGAAGCGATGACAGATGATGTAATCATATTCTGCAACGCGATCTGACAGGGAGGAGAATGGTGTACCATAATGTATAATAGCTATGCAAAAGAATGACAATAATAAAACGTGCGTACCGCTATATAATAAGTTAATAACTAAAGCAAAGCTAAGTTGAAAGTAACATACACCTGAACAGCTTCAAGCAGAAAACATCATCACAGCAGAAGAAATGGTTTTTTTGTGAAACGAAGGAACGAGTAAATCAAAACTATCTACAACTTGCGTGAAAAGTATCAGTAACACTAAACAAAGTCGACCATGTTTTGATTGATTTCAGGTAACATATGATAGAGTGTGGCATTCTGGGTTATGGGACACAATGGGAAATCATAATATTAGTCGCAGATTAGTTCAATCCATCGAACAATTATAGCACAAAGTCATCAATACAATTTTCGTCAACGGGACAATGGGGGGATGCTTTAAAAGAAGAGTCCAGCAAGGACGCATGATTCTACGTTTCAACATCTTCCTAGACCGGATCTATGGGGTATAATAGGAAGGATAGTATTACAGAACAGGAACGTATTAAACTTGTGGCTAGTCTAAACAAAGCCCCATCTTCAGGTGGGATGAAAATCAGCACGGAGAAAACAAAACTGATGACAAGGCAAACGGATTTAAAATCGAAGTCACAGAAAATTACAGAATATTTCAGTCCGTCATTCGCTTTGTTTACGCAGGAACAATACAATCTAAAGAAGTATCAATATCTGAACTCATTTTACGAACGGCACAAACCATCGCGAAATTAGCTAGACTAAACCCGCAAAGTCTTATTAACACCAATTGTGGTATTCTTTTCTGATATCAATGACAGTTATTTCTATTTGGGTATGAAACACGGTTCCTCATTATCGAAATAAAAAGTCTAGACGTTTGATGTGCGTTGCTGTGAGTACATCTTATCATCTATAGACACAAATAATCCGTGAATGTCATTATACAGTACACAATGATCACACAACAAATTCGTAGCATCAACGAACAATAAACTGAACAGCATTAAACAATCCGAATATGCTGAACAGACAAAACCTGAAATGGTCTTGATATGTCGGTATGCCTGTCCAAAACAAGCCGTAACTTCAGCTTATTATAACGAGGCGTCAGAGAGATGTAGCATTTAATAGCCGAATAGACGTAGACATAAATGACAACCGCTTCCTACTTGTTTTGCATGTGACCGTTGTAAACCGTCTGGACGAGGGCAGAAGGACGTATTCCTCATACAAAATATGTGTGTTTTCAGCGAGAATGTGAATGGCTTTCCCGAAAACCTGTTTTTCATACAGAGCAGTGAAAGTGGCTTGTTTCACGCTAGTCAGTTTACTGCTGATGTTTGCAATACGCTGCAGATTATTCTGGTTTTTCAGTCTGATGTTGCCAAAGCAACAAATAAAAGAAAAGGTTAAAACACTCTAGATAAACGACTTATAAAACATGGACAAACTGGTTTTATCAATGTTAAAGAACGCAGTTTCCTTAGACAGTAGAGACGCTGCTGGCACTTCTTGAACGTAACGTGACGGTCCCACCTCAACCTATTTTCAATGATCGTACCGAGATATTTGTACTCGTCAACTACCTCCACCTTATCTCCAAGGATGACAGTGTCAATCTGGGATTGAAGATCTTTCCCAATGTCAATTCAGATGTATTTGGTTTTTCATGCATTTAAGCGTAGATACGAGTTATCACACCATTCAACAAAGTCATCTACAACAGGACCGTGGCCAACCTCATCGTTAAACAGTAAACTGAATAAAGTTGTGTCATCTGAGAATTTAATAAAGAACCTATTGGGATGGGTGCTCCTGCAATCATTAGTATACAAAATGTACAACAGGGAGGATAAAGCACATCCTTGGTTTAACACTGGCCTAACATCCGAAAAACACAATATTACGACAACAGCATAAGGACTAGTATATAACGTTGTTTCTCGAGACAGACGTCAGACAAATAGAAAGAGAAGCGAATCATATACACGCAAACCAATGATTCCTAAATATTAGTCACAAGCAGTAGCTTAATGTATATTAATCTAGATTAACGGCTGTAGGTTTAACCACAAAAGGGGTTATTGATGGTCTGGCGGCTTATCATATTTATATATATATTGGTCAGTGTCCATGTTTCCGGGTCGTTTGTATATATATATATGTATATATATATATATATATGTATATATATATACATATATATACACGGTTCCGGTGGCGAGAACCGCGAGAAATTCAAACTTTCACCCCTCCACGGTGCTCGCCAGCAGTTTCCTTCTACGTGAATTTTCTCGTAGTATAGCCGCAGCTGTCCCTGGGGTTAGGCATATCGGTGACGGCCACCAGGAAAACCTTGACTTCAGTATCGAGTTGATTCATCTCTCCCTGTATGTAACTATTGCGTCGTGGTTTTCCAGGCGAAACGGTCGGTAGGAGTGATTGATATACGGCGTGGTCATGGCCTTAAGGATCCAACTGAAGATGATGTCAGATAACATTTGAAATTACTTTCATTTTATCCAGACAAAGTTTGTAAACGACATTGATGGAAGTATGTCAATATGCTAACAGTATCGGTCGGAGAAGCGTAAAAAATCATGTCCGACGCCAGACGAAACTTCCTCTGACCCCCCAAACGTAGGTAATTTCGTGTGATATCGGAAATCAACGTTCTGACATGATCCTTTACCATGCTATTGAATAGTAGCATCTCCATATTACCATCGGTGGAAAAGGAAAATGCGCCAATAATGTGCTTCATCAATCATTCGGTTAACAATAAACGTCACCGCTGATACAAGTTATATGACGTTTTGTGCTAATTCGTGACATGGATTGAGGTATTTGATGACACGCACACGGGCTAATAGTCGTGTTTTATTTAAATATAGTTATTATTAGGCGTAATAACACAACACGCGAGTCACTGCACATGACTAATGCAATACATGTCCAAATGATCAAATCATGCAATCAAGATTTCACATATTTCTAGAGTTATGTCACGAACTTTTATACATATTAAGATGGCATTGTATATCTTAGTTATATAATCCAAATCACTACAGTAAATTTACCAGTACCGTTACAAATGTTGTGTACTTACATACATACATACATGTATACGTACATATGTACATACATACATACATACTTACATGAATCTATGGATGCATTACTTGTATATATACACATATACAAATACTCACACTCCTCCACACATCCATCCATCCATCCATCCATCCATCCATCCATCCATCCATCCATCTATACAATGCATATATGCATGCATGCATTACATGTATACATGCATACATACATACATGCATAAATACATACATACATACATACATACATACATACATACATACATACATACATATATATATATATACGTACATACTCACGTACACAACTAACATGCATACATACCTGACCGCGTTCTCACGCTTTGAGAGAAATGCCCGTTGTGCATATTGCACATTTGCACAATCCCGAAGACCTGACGATGTTCGTGTCACGTTCGACCTACGTTATCGCCGCCAATTTGCTCACATGTTGAGCATTGGGAAATTAGGCACGTACTATAATGATGCCATTTTGCAAATTCGATTGTAATATTACCCAACCGTTCGTCCGAGACCGAGACATCGCACACACAGCGGCGAAATAGTGGAGTTACTGGCACAAGTTCGGCGGTAGATAAACACGCGAATATTAATCATACAATACGCATGAAGCCTCTTTCATGTTCTTCTTCTTCCTGGATATTATGTGGTCATGGCCTTAGGGGATGCTCTCAGAACGTCGATGTCTGATAACACATGAAATTATTTTCATTTGGCCTCACGGCCCCAACCAGTCAGACGAAAGTTTGTAAACATTGATATGATGATGTCAATATATAAACAGTATCGGTCGGAAGCGTACAATATCGATGTCCGACGCCAGACTAAACTTCCTCTGACCCCCACAAACGAATGTAATTTCGTTTGATATCGGACATCAACGTTCTGACATGATCCGTTACCATGATATTGAATAGTTGAATCTCGATATTACCACCGGTCGAAAACGGTAAGTGCGTCAAAAATATGCTAGAACAATCATTTGTTTGACAATAAACGTAAGAGCTGATGTAAATTATATGAAGTTTAGTGCTAATTGACATGGATTGAGGTTTGCAATGACACGCACGCGTACTAATAGTGGTGTTTTATTTAATTATACCTATCATTAGGCGTAATTAACACAACAACACGCGAGACACTGCACAGGGCTAAAATCATGTAATCAAGACTTCACACACTTCTAGAATTACGTAAAGAATTTCTACACATATTAAGACGGCATTGTATGTTTGAGTTATATAATCCAAACCACTACAATACATTTACCAGTAGCGTCAACAATGTTGTGCGGTTGGCGTTGTTATAACAGCATATCAGGATCACCTATAATTATTTAAAGGCATGCCTTTAATTAATTAAAGGCATGACTTTAATTGTTTAAATAAGCGTATGCAAAGTTAAAGGCGTGGTTGTAACATTAAAATAATGACCTTAATTAATTAAGTATGCGCACGTAATTTTAAAGGCATGCCTTTCAATAATTAACTACGCGTATGTAAACTTAAAGGCATGCCTTTAATTAAGTAAGTACTCGTATATAAATGTAACCAATCAGAACCAGCGAAGAACATTAACAGAAGTTTTTGTCGCTGGTTCTGATTGGTTAAAATTTAATACGCCTACTTAATTAATGCGTGTCTATGTGTGCGTGTGTGTGTGTGTGTTTGTGTTTGTGTTTGTGTGCGTGTGGTGTGTGTGTGTGTGTGTGTGTGTGTGTGTGTGTGTGTGTGTGTGTGTGTGTGTGTGTGTGTGTGTGTGTGTGTGTGTGTGTGTGTGTGTGTGTGCGTGTCTTTAAAAGAATGGGCCGAACCATCCTGCAACGTATTGACGTACTTCAGGATCAAGTGAATTTCTTATCTTGTGACACATCTTATTCACCACACAGCGCCTTGTGGCCCAATAGTGTACTGCGAATGTGATCTTACCACACCGGCCACGATCTGTCGAATCGTTAATAATAATCCTATGATTGACCGAGCATTAAATTTACCATGGCATCAAACAAAATGTCAAAGATAATATAAGTGTCACGCAAGATTGTTACAAATAAAGGATACAATTAAAGGCAAGCGTCTAAATAATTAAGTACGCGTATTTAATTGTAACCAATCAGAACAAACGAGGCGTGCCAACAGAATTGTGTTTCACTGGATCTGATTGGTTTCAATTAAAGGCACGAATTTAATTATTTAAAGGCGAGTACTTATTTAATTAAACGCATTATCTTTATGTTACAACCACGCCTTTATCTTTACATACGCGTATTTTATTAATTAAAGGCATGTCTTTAATTAAAGGTGAGCCTGATGTGCTGTCATACGTTGTGCTATTAATTAATTAGTTAATTTAGTAAACGTGCAATTTGCAATCACAAACGTGTATAATTACTCACAGTCACGCACAAAGCCCATCGCTGTGCTCTTAATCGATGTAACGATGACATAAGTGGTAATATGACTATACTAATAATGCATCTAAACGACTCTCTCTTTTGAATCGTTCTGAACTTTGCGATCAACTAATTAACATGATATCGTTATCGATGACCAAATGCAGGCATGCATCCGTTAATGGTACATCCGTTAATGGTAACCTTTTCCACATTCTACAGCTGATTTACAGACGACATACGTGACTAATTGTTAACCTTCGTGCCAGTACTTTACTAAAAGGGATATTTGTCGATCAGATAAACATTTCCATATTTAAACCTCATGACGAACTTTCAAAAAGAAGCAGGAGACAGCAATTTAGAATGGAAAGCTAGAAGAAGTTGAACCTTATAAATAGCTTGGACAAGAACTAAATACGAAAAATTCTGCAACGTCTTCTTCGTAACTTGTTTAAACGCGAAAAAACGGTTTGAAATAATTTATGTCGATAAATCGCATTCTGCGTCTGTGTGTGTTTGTAAAACCTACCGGAGATTCGGCATTTTTGATGGCAAAACAGTTAAGGTCAACACGAAGACCAACAGTGAATATCATGCTAAACAATACAATCCCACATGATGTCATTAGACAAAAGACGAAGACGAAAATATATAATATATGCCTGCCAATGTCTGAGTTTCTAAATCCGGGAGTTTCGACATATTTCGTGAATCTCATCAGTTCGATCTTGTAGTGGATATCGGAATACGTGGTGGGACAGGGCAAGGGGTGCTGTTGTGACTCTAAAATGTTCGGTCTTGTTGGATTGGATATAGGAAGACGGGAAGGGGGTGCTGTTGGAGGTCGGTCTGAAGCGAAAATCCCGGAGATTACCTTCTTCGAGAGAGATTTTCGTCTTCACCGAAAATCCGGGAGATAATATTATTTTTCTGGGAGTCCGGGAGATTGACAGCAAATCCGGGAGATACCCGGAAAATCTGGGAAGAATAACAGGTATTACACGAGATAATAATATAAGATAAAATAATATATTTTATAACGACATAGTGTAGATTGACAGAGCTGCGATAGTCTCCCTGTGGTACCAAATCTTGTTCGCCATTGTTAACTCGACTTCATGATCTCGCATACGTGAACACGACGAGAAACGTATCTGGATCGGCTGATATGACTATTACGTCGTCAGATGGCGTCTCTGATAAAATTCACACCTTTTAAGGATATTTAGTATTGTGCATACGACACATTATAATTTTTATTATAGACTCAGAGTCTTAAACAGAGCATGGGTTTCTGTCGTTCTGTATGTCCGAATATATCTCCAGCAATCTCGCTTGTGTTCTACACGTACTAGCGTGTCCATTGGGGTGGTTTGTAAATTGAGATTTGTCTAAATTTCACCCGGGGAGGCCCGGGGGGAAAGCGATCTTGGGCGCAAACATTCAACGGCGAGCGGCGGCGTGAACAAACGCCAACAGACACTGGCGTCACGTGAAGGAACTTCCTTAATCGAGGCCCAGGGTTCAACATGATTCTTGCAGGACAATTCCAATGCTCCAAAACAAGAATGCAGTGCAACAGCAACGAACACACCAGAAATGTTCCGGCCAACTTCCCGTTCTAAATGCGTCGCCACCGCGCCCAGGTTGAAGGCAATCTTGATGAACTTGCGCAAACGCTTAATCGCTAAGTACATCGCAACAATTTTTTGTAAGCTTTCTTGAATTCCGCATTCCGCCACGCATATATACACGGGTTGATTCCAGAGTTCATGAGCACGAGGAAGAATATGAGACGCTTGATTCGTATTAACAGCTCGGATATGTTTGATCCTCGCGATGCTTGAATGCCTGACAAAGCGATGTACGGCAACCAGCAAACATAGAACGCTCCAAGGACGATACACATGATCTTTGTCGATTTGAGATGTGCTTTCATGGCGCTGTAGCTGGCTGACGGTTGTTCGGCCTACAGAAGATTAGGACAGCATTAGCCATGTATTACAATAAAAAAAGAAGCAGGATTGGATTGCAGCATCGAACGGTAATCAAATTATTGGGTTAGGGGAGAGGGGGGCACCTTGATGATATCTCCTGGCTCAAGGTTCCCCACGGAGATATCTAGCCACAAGTTATGCATACTTTCACACAAGGTGGAAGCATGAGCACACCCTGGGGTTTACCAAATACACCAAGTAGCCGACAGCTATTCTGTTATATTATTCAGCGTCACACATGTGGTGAAAGAAAATCACACCTCTTAAGTAAATCCAGAGAGGTGAGTAACGTTTCTCTTGTGTCATAACTGTTAATACTTATCATATAACATTTTTGGCGATTAAAAGTGGACATAGAAAGCTTTGTAACGCACAAGGTTTTGATTGTTAATGATCTGATCTAAATTGAATGGCAGATGTTGACAACAATATTGCGCAGATGGGGCACCTTGAACCACAGTTTGTGGGGCACACTGATCAATGGCTCAATGTGCCCCATTCCTGGTTCAACGTGCCCCACGGCATTATGATATTATCAAACTCTGTTAAAAAAGCAAGTCAATAATTAACAAATGTTTAATTGGGTAAATTCGCGCAGTGGGACGGGGATGCAAGCACCCATGCAAGGGGTCTGTGAAATGTATTTACCTATTTTATTTAGGTAATGCACAAATTACTCACTGCAGCTTCGCTCTTTCTTCTGTTCAGAAGATGGTTCAAATTAGAACTCCAAATACCAATAGAGGTCAAGGCGATGACTTACTGATGAGACTAGCAGTTGAAGAAGTTGCAAGTGGACAAAGTGTCAGGATGGTTGCACGCGACCTTGGGTTAAATAGATGCACCCTTCCAAGATATGTTAAAAAGTGCCGGTGAACTCACACGAGATGCATTGTTGACACCCAAATATAAAACACGGCAGGTAAGCCTAGTTTGAGAGTGTTATCATTATTATGTACACTTATCATATCAATCCCGTTGTCTAGCTAATACTTGTACGAATAATTATGTGGATTATCATTTTAATTCATGCGCAAAACCATACTATTGATGTTAAAATGCTCTCTAAGAATAGCAATGCAGCTAATACTCTTGAATAATTATGCTTGTTGGTTTATTTTTCCCATCCATGCTTGAAATACTGTTGAGGGTAAAATGTTCTCTATGAATACTGCAACGTAAATGAATGAATCTTTCTTTGAAAAAGTATTTGATTACCGGGATATTTATAGAGCTACTTACAATAAATTAGCAATTTCCAAACTTATGTTATTTTTTTGTTACATTTAGTGATTTACATTGTAGTGGTGTAATAATGGGTAATCACATAACATATATTAACTATTTTTATTAATACGTTAATGGTGACTTTTCTTTTCTTTTTATAAACGAAGAAGAAAACGAGTTAGCAAACTACCTGGTGACCTGCTCTACGATGTTCCATGGCCAGGGTACAATGAAGTTCGAAAGCTGGCATATGAATGGTCAGACCGACTTGGAAAGAAGTTCCCACCAAGTTGGGAGATGAACCGCATGGCTGGCAAAGACTGCGCTTATGGGTTCATGCAACGCCACGAAAATCTCAGTCTGAGATCACCAGAAGCGACCAGCATTGCACGAGCTGAAGGATTCAATCGGGACGCGGTGCAGAGCTTCTTTTCACTATGGGCACAGGACCTTGGTGATAAGAAGTACGGGCCGGACTCCATTTACAATCTAGATGAAACCGGTATAACTACCTTGGATAATCTACCAAAGGTCATTGCTGCCAAAGGCACAAAACGGGTTGGCCAAATAACAGCTACCGAGCGAAGCACACTAGAAACCGTGTGTTGCTGTGTAAATACTGTAGGATAAAGTTTACCACCTATAATGATATTCCCTAGAGTGCATTATAAGGAGTGTATGACAAGTGGTGCACCGGCTGGATCTGGTCTGGCAGCACAAAATGGGTGTATGAACTCAGAACTATCCATACAGGTGCTAGAACACTTCATCAAACACATGGATTGTTCCACTGAAAAGCCAGCAGTGCTCTTCTACGACAACCACGACAGTCATCTTAGCATCCAGGTTATTGACATGGCAAGAGAGCATGGTCTGACAATAATAGCCTTCCCACCTCATTGTTCACACCGAATGCAACCTCTTGATATGTCCATATACGGACCGTTCAAAGCATACTACAAGAAAGCCGTACTCGAGTGGAACTTGAACCGCCCAGGTGTCCCATTCACGATATATGACAAAGTGTTTTGCAAAGGCGTTCTACAGAGCATTCACATATGAAAATATTACTGCAGGGTTCAACACATCAGGGTTATACCTGCTGAATACCTAGGTCTTCGGAGATGCAGATTTAATGCCAGCGAGTGTATTTCAAGTTTCGCATACAAGTACACCTGCTACAACAGACAGAGCTGAACTAAGTGTATATGTGGAGGTAGCACCAGTAAATGCAACACCACACAAGATCTTGACAGATATACGACCACTGCCACATCGTAATCGTAGCAAAGAACCGGCAAAACCTCAAAAGAGGAAATGTGGCAAAGGCGTTAACGAGCACACCGGAGAAGCAGAAAACTATTGAATGCAACCACCAAAAAGATTGTACATGAACGTAAAGCAAATACAAAACAACCCAAGATGCAAAATAAGAAAACGGTCCAAGAAGTGGTGTAATGAAAGACAGTCCTACAAGTGGTGTAATGAAAGACGATCCAAGAAGTGGTGTAATGAAAGACAGTCCTACAAGTGGTGTAATGAAAGACGGTCCAAGAAGTGGTGTAATGAAAGATAGTCCTACAAGTGGTGTAATGAAAGACGATCCAAGAAGTGGTGTAATGAAAGACAGTCGTACAAGTGGTGTAATGAAAGACGGTCCAAGAAGTGGTGTAATGAAAGACAGTCCTACAAGTGGTGTAATGAAAGACGGTCCAAGAAGTGGTGTAATGAAGGACAGTCCTACAAGTGGTGTAATGAAAGACGGTCCAAGAAGTGGTGTAATGAAAGACAGTCCTACAAGTGGTGTAATGGAGACGATCCAAGAAGTAGTGTAATGAAAGACAGTCCTACAAGTGGTGTAATGAAAGACGGTCCAAGAAGTGGTGTAATGAAAGACAGTCCTACAAGTGGTGTAATGAAAGACGGTCCAAGAAGTGGTGTAATGAAAGACAGTCCTACAAGTGGTGTAATGAAAGACGGTCCAAGAAGTGGTGTAATGAAAGACAGTCCTACAAGTGGTGTAATGAAAGACGGTCCAAGAAGTGGTGTAATGAAAGACAGTCCTACAAGTGGTCTAATGAAGACGATCCAGGTAGTGTGTAAAGAGAGACGGTCCAAGACGTGGTCTAATAAAACAGTGACTATATTAATGTGAGTTACTGCATGTGAATTGCCCAGTACGTAGGTTGTATATAAGAAAAAACTATCCCTGTTTTTTTTCACATTAAATATGGTATTTTGTTCACTTATAATGTATACGTATCTTCGTGTCAAGGTGTCCCATCAGGTGTCTCAAAGTCCCCCACACGCGAGGCACTTATATAATAATATTTTTAATTAGAAGTTATAAACAGAATCGTCTGTATGGTGCACACATTATGCCTCAATAAACACACTATCCAATGTCTAACAATTCATAAGCAGGTTGATAAATTCGGAAGCAAGAGGAGCATAATGCAAAAAGTGGCTCAAAATGCCCCCCTCTCGCCTACTTGAGAGAAATATAACGTATGCGGAGACCTAAGAGCTAATTATACCTGTGTATAAAGCAATAATTTGCACCATTTAGAGTATTCTGCACAAGCGTGGAAGCCGTATCACAAAAAAGGACAAAGATACGTCACGACGCGGTCATTGCGTTCAAAATGACGCATGTGATGACGACGAAACTATTGTTTACGTTATCGCTACACAACGGTAGAAGAACGTTTCGATTGTCTTATAACCCAATAACAAGAGACGGCGGCAACTCAGAACACATGCCACAACCATGAATTCGGTAAAATCATTAAGAGTGACATACATATAAAATGGTCCTTTGCGACTTGCAATCCGCTGTAATCGTACTTTCCGGTGGCGTAGTAACGCAAATAATCGTACGCAGCCCGCGGTTTTGCCGTCTCGTGTGTACACTGACAGCTGCGTGTAATTCGCAAAGGTGTTATCTACTTATAATCGAGCTGGCGTATGCCGGTATGCTAACATTTTTCTCTTCGACGGCTTGAACCTCGAGCGCCAAACCCATTGATATATATATATATATATATATATATATCAAGATTCTCACCTTTTATGGGGTAATTCGGTTGTTCGGAACGCAAAACATAAAGTGCACGTAATATGTAACACGTAACATAAAGTGCACGTAATATGTAACACGTAACATAAAGTGCACGTAATATGTAACACGTAACATAACTATCGCAGGAACCAGCGGGCGTGGCAAATACTTCGAGAAAACGACCCCTACGTCATAATAATAATATTTAATTTTGTTAAGCGCCACATCCAATGTTGTTCATAGCGCTTTACAATGATATACAAATGAATGTTAAAAAATAATACATTTGACTAAAAACAATAGTTATTATATCATAGATAAAATGATCTAATAATAGTAGTAATTAAGACAAAAATATAGTAGAAGTAGAAAAGAAATGTGATATAAAATATCATATAATAAAATAAAATAAATAAGATCATATTATTATTATTATTATAATAAACAAACTACGATTAATGTAAACATCAATAAATTATGCAAAAATGTATATGAAAAATAAATAAATAGATAAATAAATAAATAAATGTTAAACATCAAAAGAGTGTTGATAATCGTCTCCGAGTTACATATACGCTGCAGTGAACAGGTGAGTCTTCAACACAGATTTAAACGAGTCCAATGAAGCTTTGCTGGTAACACTTGACTGCTGCCGCTGCGTGAGCAAAGGTACAGTCACCGGTTCTATTGATTGAGGTACAGAACAGTAGCGATTTGCAGTAGTCCAAACTGGATGTTATCATGGCATCGACTACACTTTCCGCTGTCGGTTGAGTTAGGTAACAGTGAATCAACCCGATGTTGACATTTGCACAGTCATATCCAGGTGTCTATCAAGGTGGACGCTCAGATTTCTAACATGTTCAGTTACACTTATTTCATCTGTTCCGACGGGCACACGGAGCCCACTTACGATTGTATATGCCGATTTGGGAACAACGATTTGATGTCTAGAGTTTCTGTTTTGGTGTCATTCATGAGCACATAATTCCAAGTCATCCACTCCTTCACATCATAAAGGCATCGCTCGATACGAAGCATTGAATTGGCAATATGATGTAGACGCTGACACAGTAATGATTATGTATAACTTCATACCAAAAACTTAGCAATACGAATATTATTTGACAATTATACACTATCACTACTAGGGCCTATCGATGGACGTGAACTTCACATTCTCTCCGACCATCGTCATTTTGAACAAACAACGAGTGAGTAATATGGAAGATATTGTTCGTGGATCCAAGATTAAATTTCAGTTGCAAGAATTACACTTACATTGGAGCTAAAGTTGAAATGCTAAAATCTGAGCAGCGACACAAGACATCAATGAGCGATAAGGTCCGCTGTAGACGGGTCTAAACGTTATAAGTTTCAACTATAGCTCCATTGTAAATGTAATTCTTCCTATTACAACGAGTGGCTACCTATCTGCGAGCGCGTTGTTGTATTAAAATGTAACTATAACGACTTGCCTGTATTTGTCGTTGGTGCTTCACTGCAATGACGAACACGACGCAGTAGAGGACAGTCAGGACACACAGGCACACGACGATGGGGACGGCGAACAGGCCGACCGTGTACTCGACGTGTAGCACCTTGCTGAAGGAACACGGCGAGTCGCCGGACCAGCGGTTCCATCCGAGGACGGGTGGTAGACTAAGACAGACGATGACGCTCCATATGATGGCCGTCCACGTGTACGCCGTGGTCATGGTGACGACGGCGCCGTATCGTAGCGGCAGTGTGATGGCGACATACCGGTCGACGGCAATGGCCAGGAGGTTGAAGACAGAGCCGAGAGTGGAGACCAGCACGCCCCACAGCGAGAAGAGGCAGGCCGTCCGCGAGGTGTGGGACAGGCGTATCCCGGCCGGAAAGGTGACGAGGAAGGTGTAGAACGGTCCGATCAGCCCGACCATGAAGTCGGCGCCGGCGAGACTCGCCACAAACATATTGGTAGGCGTGCGCAGTTGCTCGAACCTGTTTCAACGCATTGTAAAATGTAAATCCACTGTTGCCGCATTTTTATGCAATGCAAGTCGTTTAATTGCAATATTTTGTATAGTAAGATTAATCGACTTGTCTGTTACAGGCTAATAAACTATGATGATGATAATAATAATAAATTATTATTATATACTGTTAATGTGTCGTCATGGTATCCATTGTTAATAGCTTGACGGAACTTTTGTTAGGCAACGTGTCACGAGATACATAAATCAATTATGCTCACCTCAACACACTGGCAATTGTCATTCCGTTGCCTATCATGATGAAGACACAGTAAGTGCCGATAATGGCCGTAGAAACGAAGGTGTCTGTGGACACCTCCACGACGTTCGTGTCATTTCCGGTCGACGTGTTCATTTCGATCTGTTGCTAGTGTAACATGTTAGGTGTGCAGCCCGTGTCATAATTATATGCGCTCACAAAACAACTTTCAGTAGCTAACTAACTTTATAGTAGAAAGTTAGCGAAAGTTATTGTGAAATGTCGATCACAGAGAAATTGTCAATATTTAATTAGTTCAATACTATACCATACATATTCATTATGACTTACAGTTATTGTAAGTGTAATTATGACCTTTTCGGAATCTTCGAACGAAGCAGGAATGAGCAGAATTTGTTAGTATGGACAACGTTGACCTAACCAACAATGGTAAAACGAAGAAACAAGCTATGTTATGTGTTATATGACATGTATTTAGTTATCGATTGATACAGCCTCGTTATCGATTCGTTTAGCCTGATTCTGTACGCGAGAGTGATGTAAAAACATTTAAATTACCAAGCAGAGTTGCTTTGCTGTGTAGCCATATGATTCTGTGTCTGGTTCTCGTGTACTGTTAATGTCAATACATGACATTTAAATTGGCGATGAGGATGGGATTGTTTCTCAAAATATCACTTTAGAGAACAATATGACACGAGTTGCGATGAAACACATCGGTGAGTTCGACGAATCTTAGAAAGATTTAGTCATACACCGAGAGATTATAAGCATGGTGCGTAGTAAACGAAGTGACGGACAATAACAAGGCGAGCGTATTTCTAGCAGTTGTTGGCCCACAAGCTTACAAGCTGTTGAAAAATTTATTGGCGTCTGTAAAGCCGATCACGAAGACGTTTGCGCAGTTGTCGACGGTGTTAAAGGGACACTATAGGCCAAAACCGTCGATTATAGCGAGATATTTCACTTTTACAAACGTCAACAGAAGGAAGGCGAAAGCGTGGGGGAATTTGTGGGCAGCCTCCGACAACTGAGTAATATATGCGAATTTGGAAGCTTTCTGACAGACGCTCTTCGAGACCAAATTGTGTTTGGCTTGTCAGACGCGAAAATTCAACGAAAATTGTTAGCAGAAAACCGATTTAGATTGTCAAAGAGCTCAATAGTTAGCCACAGCTATGTGCATGGCAATAAGAAATACGGTTGAATTTCACTCGGAATTCAAAAGCAGGTCGTTCACGAGCGAGGACGTATCGATAAACAAGGTCAACGTGAGAGTGAAAAAGACAAATAGTAGAGGCCAGTGTTGGCGTTGCAACCGAAGTAACCACACCGCGGATGCATGCAGATTTAAAGATGCGATTTGTCATGCGTGTGAAATAAAGGGACACATCGTCAGGGCATGTAAGCGAAAGAAGACGACCCAGTATCATAAACAAGGTACGGTAAAGTATACTGAAGATTGTTTGATGGAAGAGATAGCTATGCTGGGCATCTACTCTGCTGAGGAAAAGAGAGCAAGTGAAGGTAATGTTGGAAATGTTAGTTGTCAAATGCAATTGGACACAGGTGCCACTGTGTCGATTATTTCGAAGACCATAATTATGACCGGTCGCTCTCACACATTCCACTAAAAGAAACTTCATTCCAGGTGAGAGCTTACACGGGGAACGCAATCCCAGTGTATGCTCAGATTCAAGTTCCAGTGACATATGAAGACATACGCATGTATTTCTATTGACAGTGGTTGACAGTGATGGACTGCCGCTGTTAGGTCGCAACTGGCTCCGTGAATTGAAGCTGAACTGGACAGCTATCTTCAATGTGAAGAGAACAGGATAACTGGAAGAGGTACTAAGCCGGCACAAGCAAGTGTTCCACGATGGCTGGGTACTAAGCAGAAATCAGGTGCATGAAGATGCCACTCCTTTTTTTGCAAAGCCAAAGCCGTTCCCTACGCTGTGAAATGGAAAGTGGAGAGAGAGTTGGAAAGAATAGAAAGGGAGGGGGTGATTAAGAAAGTGGAAACCAGTGAATGGACATCACCGATAGTCTGCGTACTGAAACGACAGTCTGATGACATTCGCATTTTTGGTGACTTCAAAGTGTTAATGAACAGGGTACTCATTGAAACCCCTCTCCATTGCCAAATATGAAAGGGTCTGTATGTGTATCTACGTTTGACTTTCGGAATAGCAAGCGCACCTGCTATGTTCCAGTCAGTCATGGACCAGATCTTGCAAGGAATGTACAATTTGGTGTGTTTCTTGGACGACATTCTGATCTCGGCAACGACAGAAGAAGAACATCTGAAAACGTAGGATGAAGTACTAAGCAGATTAGAGAAGTATGATGTGGTGTTGAATAAGTGTGATTTCATGACTAACAGTGTTGAATACCTGGGACATCGCATCGATGGAGATGGTCTGCACTCGTTGAAGGACATAGTGATGGCCACAGTGAATGCAGCAAGTCCGAAGAATCTGCCAGAAATACGAGCTTACCTGGGGTTACATAAGTATTATGGAAAGTTCATCCAGGATCTCTCAACTATGTTGAAGCCACTTCACGACTTGAAGGCAGGAGCAAAGTGAGGGTGGACCGAACATTGCGAGTCTGCATTCGAACGAAGCAAGTCAGGGTTGCTGCTGTCCAGCCAAGTTTGTGTGTATCATGATCCAAACAGAACACTCAGACTTGCATGTGACCTCCATACGGTGTTGGAGCAGTTCTTTCGCATGTCCTGGGCAATGTCGAAGAAAGCCCAATTGCGTTTGCTAGCAGATCGCTATCAGAGAGTATGCACAAATACAAAAAGAGGCATTAGGACTGATGTTTGGAGTAAAGAGATGTCACAAATATCCCTACGGCTGATCATTTACTCTAGTCACGGATCACAAGCCGTTGGTTGCTATCCCGTGAAAGAAGAAGGGAATCCCATCATTGGCTGCTGCGAGGATGCAAAGGTGGGCAGTGATTCTACAAGTGTATTGTTACGAGGTAGAATACCATATTTCCAGTGAACACTGCAATGCGGATGCATTGTTAAGACTGCTTTGTAAACACGAAGAGCAGGAAGAGAAAGCAGAAGTATTATCAAGTCTCCAGGAACTACCAGTTGATGCACAATATATCAGCAGAGCAACCAGAGGAGACCCAGTGTTGGTACGCGTGTTAAACTACACACATAGTGGTTGGCTAAACCACATCACAGATAGAAAGAGTTTAAACCCTACTTTGTGCGAAGAAATCAACTTTCAGTTGAACAGGGATGTATGTCTTGGGAATGAGGATCATTATTCCACCAAGTCTGCGCAACAGGATGTTGAGAGAGCTGCATGAGGAGCATGGCATGAGAGCCATGAAAGCGATAGCTTGCAGTTACCTGTGGTGGCCGAAAATCAATGAGGAAATTTAACAGATGGTGAGAAGCTGTGAAATATGCCAACCAGTGGGGAAAACACCACCAGTTGCACCACTATATCCATGGAAATGGCAAACAGGAATGTTGCAGAAGCTACACATCAATTTCGCTGAGAAAGATGGCGAGAACTCCTTGGTAGTAATGGACAGTCACTCGAAGTAGCTAGAATTCAAACACATGAACTCAACCAGCTCTCAGAAGACCATTGAGGTGCTACATCCTCTTTTTAGTGCCGATGGACTTCCGGAGGAAATTGTGTCCAATATTGCGCCACAATTTGTGTCTGAAGAATTTGCCCGGTTTGTCAAACTCAATCCGATTACATTGGTGCCAACCGTAGCATACAGCATCCGAATGGAGCTGCGGAATGAGCCGTTCAGATTCTGAAAGACGCGTTCCGGAAACAAGCTGCATCGGCTAGGAGAGGAAACCCTAAGTTATATATGGAACATCGTCTGCCTAACATGTTGCTCAGGTATCGTACGACACTATGACGGGCGTTTCCCAAGCGGAACTGTTTCTAAAGTGATAACCACCTAACAGGTTTCACGTATTCCAACGAAGTATTGAACAGAGAGTGCACCAGAAACAGGAAACCCAGAAGGTGCATCACGATAAGAAACAAACAACGATGCGAGAACTGTTGGCACACGAACATGTCAGTGTACAAAACATGCGCGGCGGCTTGGAGAAGTGGATACCAGGCACAGTCGTAAAAAATTAGTCCGACTGACCTATACAGTACGTGTTGGTCGGCAGCTAAGATTCGTATACGTTGATCATTTGCGGCATTCGGGGTGTGTTGTGGATGACCAAATCAGAGAGTCTCAACTGGCTGATCCACGGACGCATACACTGATACCTCCAACACCAAGTATGTGCCTGGAATGCACCATATGTGACTCCAACGAGCGTTCCTATTCCTGTGGAACCTGAGAATCGACCCACTCCACAATCGCCACCGCACGTACCTCCACAGAGGGTGCGGCGATACCCAGAGACGGTGCGGAAAGCTCCAAAAAGATTGGACTTGTGAAAGACTTATTCGGAAACAGTTCAATGCATTACATATGGCAGAATAATTCCCAGCACAGACTGACCAAGGGACAGTCTATCCATTAGTAATTTAGATAATTCTAGAAGTTGTTAAATGCATATTAATTATGTGTTTTTTTAATGTACATGTAGAGACATTACATGACTGGTTATGTTGAAATAGTTATTTATTATTTCGAAGCAAAACTGCACACTTTAAAGCATTACAGTTAAACTCTGTGTACGCTTGCGTATTGTTGGATTTTATTATTTAAAGGGGTTAAAGTTATTTAGTTATCGATTGATTCAGCCTCGTCATCGATTTGTTTAGTCTGATCCCGTACGCGTGAGTGAGGTATGAAAATGGCGGTGTAGCCATGTGCTTCTGTGTCTGGTTATTGTGTACTTTTTATGTCAATACATGACATTATGCACAATCCAAAGAAACACGTCTTACACAGAGAAGTGTCATCCTCAATATAGGAAGTTAATAATATTCTGAATTACACAGTCTTAAGACAACCGGATATTCCCCTTTGAGGGCTTGTTTTTAGTCAAACGGAAACGACAACTTTCAACTACTAAGGGAAGAATAACAGATGACTGTCGAATCACACACAAAATTTGAATTCATCTGGTAGTGACAACTTATCAACATAACTTATGAAAGAAGGAGGAGAAGCGATGACAGATGATGTAATCACATTCTGCAATGCGATCTGACAAAGAGTGGAGAGTGGTATACCATAATTTACAATAGCTATGGAAAAGAATGACAACATTAAAACGTGCGCACTGTTGTATAATAAGTTGATAACTAAAGCAAAGCTAAGTTGAAAGTAACATGCACCTAAACAGCTTCAAACAGAAAACATCACCACAGCATGACAAATGGGTTTTTGTGAAATGAAGGAACGAGTAAATCAAATCTGCAACTTGCGTGAAAAGTATCAACAACATTAAACAAACTCTACCATGTTTTGATTGATTTCAGGTAACATATGATAGAGTGTGGCATTCTGGGTTATGGGACACGATGGGAAATCATAATATTAGTTGCATATTAATTCAAGTCATCAAACAATTATATAACAAAGTCATTAATACAATTTTCGTCAACGGGATAATCGAGGAATACTTTAAAAGAAGAGTCGAGCAAGAACAGAAGTTTCACGCCGGTCAGTTTACTGCTGATGTTTGCAATACGCTGCAGATTATTGTGGTGTTTTAGTCTGACGTTGCCAAACCAACAAATAAAAGAAAATTTTAAAACACCCTAGATAAACGACTTATAAAACATGGACAAAATGGTTTTATCAATGTTAAAGAACGCAGCTTCGTTAGACAGTAGAGATGCTGCTGGCACTTCTTGAACGTAACGTGACGGTCCCACCTCAACCTATTGTCAATGATCGTACCGATATATTTGTACTCGTCAACTATCTCCACCTTATCTCCATGGATGACAGTGTCAATCTGGGACTGAGGATCTTTTCTAAAGTCAATTCAGATGTCTTTGTTTTTTGATGCATTCAAGCGCAGATACGAGTTATACCATTCAACAAAGTAATTTACAACAGGACCGTGGCCAATCCCATATTTAAACAGTGAACTGAGTAAAGCAGTGTCATCTGAGAATTTAATAAAGAACCTATTGGAATGGGTGCTCATGTAATAATTAGTATACAAAACGTACAACAGGGGGGATAAAGCACATACTTGGTTTAACACTGGCCGTAACATCCGAAAAAACCATACTACGACAACAGCATAAGGACTAGTAAATAACGTTGTTTCTCGAGACAGACGGCAGACAAATAGAAAGTGAGGCAAATCATATACACGAACCAATGATTGCTAAATATTAGTCACATGCAGTAGCTTAATGTATATTAATCTAGATTAACGGCTATAGGGTTAACCACAAAAGGGGTTATTGATGGTCTGGCGGCTTATCATAATAGTGCTCTGTAACAAGAAACTGATTCGTAATTATGTGAACCGAGTCATTATGTATAATATGATACCATCTATTGGATGACGTGGTTCGATATTTTGTCGGAAAGCCGGCTACCGTTGATGACCACTTCTCTCTGTGTTGTGGTGTTCTTACCATATCTTCGTTCGTCATGTTTCCCATCGATGTTCCCATTGGTTCGTGGTATTCCTCTCTCTCTCTCTCTCTCTCTCTCTCTCTCTCTCTCTCTCTCTCTCTCTCTCTCTCTCTCTCTCTCTCTCTCTCTCTCTCTCTCTCTCTCTCTCTCTCTCTCTCTCTAATGATAAATGACAGATACAGATTTGCAAAATTAAATACACCAATAAAACTTTACGTTAAATTGTGTCTTCGGTTTGTTGAATGCAGCGTAGGTCTAGTTAAATACCAAAATACTTCAATGATACTTTGCAAACAACAATAGAAAACAAATGCATTATCCAACAGAAATCGTACGACATCATCCAGAAATGGAGTGTCTGCAAGCGCCACGATGTCGAATCGCATTCCTAGCTTGAGTTGATAATGTATCAACAATCCAAACGAGCACTTGGCGCGATTATAATATTTAGCCATCATTGATTCGTGAGACGTGTATATGATTTGCCTCTATTTCTCTTTGTCTGACGTCTGTCTCGAGAGACAACGTTATATACTAATCTTTATGCTGTTGTCGTTGTATTGTTTTATCGGATGTTACGGCCATTATTCAACCATGGATTTATTTTATCCCTCTGTTGAAACATTTTGTATACTAATGATTGCAGCAGCACCCATCCCAATAGGTTCTTTATCCAATTATCAGATGACACAACTTTATTCAGTTTATTGTTTAACGATGAGGTTGGCCACGGTCCTGTTGTAGATGACTTTGTTGAGTGGTGTGATAACTCGTATATGTACTTGAATGCATCAAAAACCAAAGACGTATGTATTGACTTTAGGAAAGATCCTCAATCCCACATTGACACTGTCATCCATGGAGGTAAGGTGGAGGTAGTTGACGAGTACAAATATCTCGGTACGATCATTGACAATAGGTTGAGGTGGGACCATCACTGGGCCGCCAAGTACAAGAAGTGCCAACAGCGTCTACACTGTCTAAGGACGCTCGTTCTTTTAACATTGATAAAACCATTGTGTCCATGTTTAATAAGTCGTTTATCCAGAGTACTTTAACCGTTTCTTTTATTTGTTGCTTTGGCAACGTCAGTCTAAAAGACCAGAATAATCTGCGGAGTATTGCAAACATCAGCAATAAACTGACCGGCGTGAAACAAGTCAATCTCAGTGCTCGGTATGAAAAACAGGTTTTGCGGAAAGCCAGTCGCATTCTAACTGGCAGCACACACATTTTGTTATGAGGAATACGTCCTTCTGCCCTCATCCAGACCGTTTAGAACTGTCACATGCAATACAAATAGGAAGCGGTTGTGATTTATTTCTACATCTGTTCGGCTTTTAAATGACACACATCTCTGACGGCTCTTCTGAGCCAAATGTTTGTGTGTGTGCATGTAGTTGTAGTTAAACTGTTGATATCAGGATGAATGTGAGCGAGTGTGCGCACATTATTTAGCAGTGTTGGTGATGTTGACATTTATTTATATGTATTTACTACGTGCATATACATTATATATATATATATATGTATATATATATATATATATATATATATATATATATATGTATATATACATTATCCGTGATGCGACGACCACAATTATGCGATTAGGTTGATCACTATTATATTTTATTTTAATTATGTATTTACTTGGTTTTTAGAAACGCTGCACACTAATCTCCCTTCATGTGACAATAAAGTATCATTGTATTTTATAAATACTTTTATTTTTTCCAATAGCAAAAATGTAAATAAGTGACGTGGGAAAGCAATATAAATTACACGGGAAAAGCTGCATAAATTATACGGACATCAATATACTTATTGAAAAGGAATATATGTAAAGTAACAATTAATAAATAATACAAAATACACATTTTGTAACAAAAAAGAAAGAACAAATAGTCTGTGACGGGATCCTCCTTCACGCTCGTGTGTGTATGTAGAACCCTTCAGCGGAGTGACCATTAGCATTCTGCTTTTTTCTAACATTTGCAGTGTTGTTTCTGTGTTATACCCGGTCAACGTTCGCGAGACGTGTACGTTATTCGGCTTGTATGAATATTACACACACACGCATACGCACAAACACATGTCCATGTTTCAGCGCCGTTTGTCATCGCTGAAAGTACGCATGACTTGTAGAATTGTGTGTTCAAGCAGGTTCCAAAGTTACCATTGAAGATGTCGCGGTGTATATTGCGAATGCTGTCCAGCCGGCAGTCATTCTTCTTTGAATCGCATTGTCTTGGTTTTTATCTCTGATGCTGCATCGCTGTCCCAGGTCAACGTTCTCTATCTGCGTGGAGTTGATATATATTGGTGTGTCGTTTTTAGCATAATTTTTGTCTTTCAAATGTTCGTCTTCAGACTTTGTTTTTCACTTTCATCAACTAGCTCCTACAGCATTTATATTGTTCTTGCGTTGTAGTAGCGCAAATGAGTACGTCGTCGGCGAAGCGAAGGGGACTGAAATATTCTCCGTCTATCGTCAAGCGTCTGGTTTCCCATATCACTCTTCGGAATATGCTTTCGAATGTTGCCGTATACAGCGTGGGTGATATGGTGTCACCCTGTCGTACTCCTCTCTTAATGTAGATCGTTTTGCTTTCTTTGTATAGGTGGTCTGCCATCGAGTTGTTAGTGTATATGTCTTTTATTAGTTCGACGTACACGTCTTCTATCTCCTGTCCTTGAAGCGAGGTCAGTATTGCTTAATTTTGCACCGAGTCGAAAGCCTTCTCCTAGTCCACGAACGCGAGGCAGAGCGGGATATTATATTCTCGGCTCTTCTCCTTCCGTTGGTTTACGACCTGGATGTGGTCTGTCGTTGCTTCTAAATACTGCTTGCTCTCGTAGTTGGTTTTCGTTGAGTGTCTTCTCTAGTCTATTCTTTAGTATTTTTGTGAATAATTTGTATGTTTCAAAACATACATATTGGTGTATAGTTCTTTATGTCTTTCTTGGGTATTCGTCATTCAAGCATTTTGTGTCTTCGAGATAGTATCTTCTCCTACTTTTAATGTTTCAATGTTTATATTGTCGTTGCCAGATTCCTTCACATTATTGATATCTCTTAGCGCTGCTTCCATCTTCCATGGTGTTATCTCTGGTACCTCTTTCATGTCAAGTATTCTGTTCACTGTCGTATAGCCCGTTCTATGATATTATCTTGGTCTTGTATTTCTCTACCCTGCTTGTCTAGAAGTGTAATCAGTTTGTCTCGGCCTAGAGCATGCGTTCTTCTGGTTTTCTTCGGGTTCTTTGATGTCATAATCGTTTCTCGTATGATCTCTTTGTTTGTACTTCCTGATATAATCCTCGTTTTCATTTTGATGGTCTTGCATATTTCTGCGTACACTATTTGTATTTTTAAGGTCGCTGTTTTCCACCATTTCTCGTCGTTTCTTCATCAGCGGCTCGTGTTGGTGACGATATTCTAATCTTTACATGCTTGTTGGTTGCTTTGGCTATACTTGTTGCACTTAGTTGGATCATCTCTGTGATGTTTTCGCTCATGGTGTCGATGTTGTCTTGTTCTTGTAGTGTCTTGAATCGAGAAATTTGCAGTTCGAGTTGGAATTCGATCTTTTTATTCCTGTTTGTGTCTTATCTACTCTTGTGGGCTCCTGTTTATCAACGTCTTCCTTTCAGCCTCTACGTCCAGTTTGACGTTGCTGATTATCATTCTGTGGTCACTTCCGATGTTGACTTGGTTGATGACAATTACGTCTGTGACTATGTCTGGCCTGTTTGTCAGGATGTAATCAATTTCGTTTTTCGTTTCTATATATGGGCTTTTCCACGTCCATCTCCTCCCTGATTTCTTCTTAAATATGGTATTCATGACTAGATATTGCCCATTCTATCAAGGTGTCGCCTCTTTCATTTTGCACTTCTAGACCAAATTAGCCTGTTGCCTTTTCCATTGCCTTTGTTCGTTTGCATACTTGCGCATTAAAATCTCCCATCGCTATCGTGTTGTTGTTTGTTTGTGGTCGTTACCAAGGTCTCATCCACGTCGTTGTAGAAGCACCTTATGCTTTCTTCTAAGTGTGATATTGTTGGTGTAAATACTTGTACTACCATCAGTTTGTAGCGCTTTGTTATGCGTAGAACGACAAGCTGAGGCCTTGGCCCAAACACGGGACACTACAGCTGCGCAATGATGAATGATGCTGATGGTGATGATGATGATATGTATATATATATATATATATATATAGGGTTCCGGTAGTTTCCCTTGAAATTCGAAACACTGCCCCTCCACCCACAAGGTTTATCGCCAACAGATTCCTTCTACGTGAATTATCTCGTGGTATAACAGCTGTCCCTGGGGTTGGGCGCTATCGACTGACACTAGGGAAAACCTTGACTTCAGTATTGAATTGATTTATCTCCCTGTTTGTAACTATTGCGTCGTGAGTTTATTCCATTTATTCCAGGTGGGAAACGATTAGTAGAACTGATATATGTGGTCATGGCCTTAGGGATCATCCCAGAAAGTCGATGTCCGATAACACGTGAAATTACTTTCATTTGGCCTCAGGGTCCCCAAATCTCAGACGAAAGTTTGTAAACATTGATATGATAATATCAATATATTAAAAGTATTGGTCGGAAGCGTAAAATACCGGATTGGTTAAAGGGTAGATATTAGACTAAAATCGATCTCCTGGCCCTCCAGGTTGGGGGTTGAGCGTAGGGTTAACAACCCTACCTCTTAAAACAACAGCTTGTTACAGAAACTCGTAAAAGAAAATCAACAGATCCCAGCCACCAAGGAAGCTTGAGGCACCAAACCGGTATGACAGATGCCAGTGAAAGCCGCAAGGAAGCTAATAGCACGAAGACACGCCTACTGGATGCAAAAATCAAACTCCAGATTGGGACCTGGAATGTTAGGACAATGTTCGATACTGCAAAAACGGCACAAATTATAAGAGAGGTGAAATCATACAAGTTACACATCCTTGGAATCAGTGAGGCCAGATGGATAGGTTTTGGGAGACATATCACCCCGACAGGAGAGACAATCTTGTTCTCTGGCAGAGACGACAACCGCCATATTGCAGGAGTGGCGCTAATACTCAAGAAAGGAATTGGAAAGACATTGATAGAATGGAAACCAGTCAGTGCTAGACTACTGAGAGCCAGGTTCTTTGGCAAGCACAGCGAACTTACAATTATCCAATGCTACACACCAACCAATGATGCAGAACCGGATGAGAAAGAGGCCTTCTATAGCATGCTGCAAACCGAGAAGGAGAGAGTGCCTGCACACGACGTTTTGGTCATCACGGGCGACCTCAATGCAAAGGTTGGATCTGACAATATCGGAAGAGAACGAATAATGGGCAATCAAGGATGTGGTACCATAAATGAGATTGGTGAGATGCTATGTGACTTTTGTGGCTTGAACAGTATGGTGATAGGAGGAACCCTGTTCTCACACAAAGACATCCACAAACTGACCTGGATTTCCCCAAATGCACGGGACCAAAACCAAATCGACCACATTATGATCAACAACAAATGGCGACGATCATTACTAGATGTCTGTGTAAGAAGAGGTGCCGATGTTGGCAGTGATCATCATATACTTCAGGCAGCAGTCAAGCTGAAGCTCAGAAAAACAAGCTACTGTAAACAGACAGGCCAAGAACGATTTAATGTACGCCTGCTAAAGAATACAACACAAGCAAGAGCTTTCACTGTTAAGCTATAAAACAGATTTGAAGTGTTGGAAGAAGAAACAGATACATCTGATCACGTACAAGAGAAGTTGGAAATCATCAAGAAAGCATACTATCAAAGCAAAGAGACACTGGGCATTAAAACCCGACAGCACAAAGAGTGGATCAGTACGGAAACATGGGAGCCAATACAAGAGAGAAACAACACCCAGCAGTCATTCAGCCTGCAGAAAGAGACTTGGAATTAGAAGTGACCCCACCAACGAAGGCTGATATTAAAGCAGCAATAACCACAATGGGGAACAACAAGGCTCCAGGAACAGATGCATTATGTGCAGAAGTTTTCAAGACAGACCCAGAAACGGCAGCCGATGTACTACACCCTCTCTTCACCAACATATGGGAAAAAGAAGAACTGCCTGATGACTGGTCTCAAGGGAGAATAATTAAGTTACCAAAGAAGGGAAATTTAGCAGACTGCAGCAATGGAGGGGAATTACTCTACTCTCCATACCAAGCAAAATTTTCTCTAAGATCATCATGACACGAATGAAAACAACAGTAGACAACTTCTCCGTCCAGAACAAGCAGGCTTCAGAAAAGGGAGAGGAACAACCGAACATATCTTCACTTTGCGGAACATTCTAGAACAATGCAACGAATGGCAGAGAAAAATATATGTCAATTTTGTAGATTTTGAAAAAGTATTCGACAGTGTGCACAGAGAGAGCCTTTGGAAAATCCTGAGGGACTATGGAATTCCAGAAAAGCTGGTGAAACTCATCCAGATCTTCTACAGGAATTTCTCCTGCAATGTCGGAAACTCAACAACAAAATTTACTGTGAACTCCGGTGTCCGCTAAGGGTGTGTCTTGTCTTCATTTCTTTTCACCCTAGCCATCGATTGGACTACAAAATCATGACCAACCAACAGCGGACTGGAATCAGATGGAACCTGTGCTCTTCATTCGAAGATCTAATATATGCAGATGATCTTGCTCTACCTTCTCACACTCGAGATCAAGTACAAACGAAAATAAGTAACCTAGAACAACAAGCCAGTTCCATTGGTCTTTCAATTAATGCAAAAAAGACAAAAATATTGACAAACAGCAACCAGACAGAGCAACCTATCATGATTAACAATCATGCACTCGAATATGTGAGCAAGTTCACCTACCTGGGCAGCATCATCAGTCTCCAAGGAGGTGCAGAAGAAGATATTAAAACACGTTTGGGAAAAGCCAGGTCAGCATTTGTAAATCTTCAACGGCTATGGAAATCCTCAGTATACTCCAGAAAAACAAACCTAAGAATCTACAAGAGCAATGTCCTCTCTGTGCTCCTGCACGGCTCAGAGCGCTGGCGCATGACACATCAAGACACCAGTAGACTCTCCAGCTTCCAAAACATCTGCCTAAGGAAGATAATGAAAGTATACTGGCCCGAGACCATTTCCAACACAAGACTCCACCAAACAACAAAACAACAACAGATCTGCCTCACCCTGAAAAAGAGGAGGTGGACATGGCTCGGCCGTATCTACAGGATGAGCAGCTACATTCCAGCAAAGACAGCATTGACCTGGACGCCAGAAGGAAATAGGAAAAGAGGCAGACCAAAAACAACTTGGCGACGAACAATTGAAGAAGAACTAAAGAATGCTGGGCTGACCTGGGGCACAGAAGCAAGGAAAGCCCAAGACAGAGGGGTCTGGCGAGATCTTATGCGAGCCTTATGTGCCACACTGCACGAAGAGGATAAGTAAGTAAGTAATTGGTCGGAAGCGTAAAATCTCTATTTCCCCAAACGTAGGTAATTTCATGTGATATCAAAAATCAGCGTTCCGACATGATCCTTTACCAAGTTATTTAATAGTAGCATCTCCATATTACCATCGATGGAAAAAGGAGAGTGCGCCAATAATGTGCTTCATCAATCATTCGGTTAACAATAAACGTCAGCGCAAATGCAAGTTATATTACGTTTAATGCTAATTCGTAACATGGACTGAGGTTTTCGATGACACGTACACGGGCTAATAGTCGTGTTTTATTTAATTATACCTATCATTAGGCGTAATAACACAACACGCGAGTCACTGCACATGACTAATGCAATACATGTCCAAATAATCAAATTATGCAATCAAGATTTCACATATTTCTAGAGTTATGTCACGAACTTTTATACATATTAAGATGACATTGTATATCTTAGTTAGATAATCCAAATCACTACAATAAATTTACCAGTAGCGTTACAAATGTTGTGTACTTACATACATACATATATGTTTACGCACATAAATACATCAATACATACATACATATATACATACTTGCGTACATACATACATACATACATACATACATACTTACATGAATACATCAATGTATGGATGCATTACATGCATAAAAATATGCATGCATTACATGCATATATACACATATACAAATACTCGCACCCATCCACACATCCATTCATCCATCCATCCATCTATACACACATGCTAACGAATACATGCATGTATTCATGCATGCATTACATGCATACATACATTCATACATATATACATACATACATACATAAATACATACATACATACATACATACATACATACATATATATATACATACGTACATACTCACGTACACAACTAACATGCATACATACCTGACCGCGTTCTCACGCTTTGAGAGAAATGCCCGTTGTGCATATTGCACAATCCCGAAGACCTGACGATGTTCGTGTCACGTTCGACCTGCGTTATCGCCGCCAATCTGCTCGCATGTTGAGCATTGCGAAATTAGGCACGTACTATAATGATGCCATTTTGCAAATTCGATTGTAATATTACCCAACCGTTCGTCCGAGACCGAGACATCGCACACACAGCGGCGAAATAATGGAGTTACTAGCACAAGTTCGGCGGTAGATAAACACGCGAATATTAATCATACAATACGCGTGAAACCTCTTTCATTTCTTCTTCCTGTATATTATGTGGTCATCATCTCAGAACGTCGATGTCCGATAACACATGAAATTACTTCCATTTGGCCTCACGTTGAATCTCGATATTACCACCGGTCAAAAAAGGTGAGTGCGCCAAAAATGTGCTAAAAATCATTTGGTTGACAGTAAACGTCAGAGCTGATGTAAGTTATAGGACGTTTAGTGCTAATTCATGACATGGATTGAGCTTTGCGATAACACGCATGCGTACTAATAGTCGTGTTTTATTTAATTATACCGATCATTAGGCGTAATTAACACAACAACACGCGAGTCACTACACAGGACTTAAATCATGTAATCAAGACTTCACACACTTCTATAATTACGTAAAGAATTTCTACACATATTAAGACGGCATAGTATGTTTGAGTTATATAATCGAAACCACTACAATACATTTACCAGTAGCGTCAACAATGTTGTGCTGTTGGCGTTGTTATAACAGCATATCAGGCTCACGTATAATTATTTAAAGGCATGCCTTTAGTTAATTATAGGCATGCCTTTATTTGATTAAATACGCGTGTATAAAGATAAAAGTGTGGTTGTAACATTAAATTAATGCCCTTAATTAATTAAGAATGCGTACGTAATTTTAAAGGCATGCCTTTAATTAAGTAAGTATTCGTAGTTAAATGTAACCAATCAGAACCAGCGAAGAACATTAACAGAACTTTGTGTCGCTGGGTCTGATTGGTTAAAATTTAATACGCCTACTTAATTAATTAAAGGCATGGCTTTAATTAATTAAATGCGTGTCTATATGTGTGTGTGTGTGTGTGTGTGTGTGTGTGTGTGTGTGTGTGTGTGTGTGTGTGTGTGTGTACGCGTGTCTTTTAAAGAATAGGCCGAACCATCCTGCAATGTATTGACGTACTTCGGGATGGTATCGCTGATCCACCAGTTCGTCTGGTGGAGATAGTATCAAGTGAATTTCTTGTCTTGTGACATATCTTATTCGCCATACAGCGTGTTGTGGCCCAAAAGTGTACTGCGAATGTGATCTTACCACATCGGCCACGATCTGTCGAATCGTTAATAATAATCTTATGACTGACTGAGCATTAAATTTACCAGCCATGGCATCAAACAAAATGTCAAAGATAACATAAGTGTCACGCAAGAATGTTACAAATAAAGGTTACAATTAAAGACATGCCTCTAAATATTTAAGTACGCGTATTTAATTGTAACCAATCAGAACAAACGAGGCGTGCCAACAGAATTGTGTTTCACTGGATCTGATTGGTTACAATTAAAGGCACGCATTTAATTATTTAAAGGCATGCGTTTAATTAAATAAGTAGGCGTATTTAATTGTATCCAAAAAGAACCAGCGACATAAACTTCTGTTAATACATTAATCTGGTTCTGATTGGTTACAATTAGATGCGTTACTTAATTAATTAAAGGCATACCTTTCATTGAAGGTGAGCCTGATGTGCTGTAATACGTGTTGCCATTATTTAATTAATTTATTTAGTAAACGTGCAATTTGCAACCATAGTTTTGTATAATTAGTCACAATCAATTAATTATTTAAAGGCGAGTACTTATTTAATTAAACGCATTATCTTTATATTACAACCACGCCTTTAACTTTACATACGCGTATTTAATTAATTAATGGCAAGTCTTTAATTAAAGGTGAGCTTGATGTGCTGTCATACGTTGTGCTTTTAATTAATTAGTTAATTTAGTAAACGTGCAATTTGCAATCACAAACGTGTATAATTACTCACAGTCACGCACAAAGCCCATCGCTGTGCTCTTAATCGATGTAACGATGACATAAGTGGTAATATGACTATACTAATAATGCATCTAAACGACTCTCTCTTTTGACTCGTACTGAACTTTGCGATCAACTAATTAACATGATTTCGTTATCGATGACCAAATGCAGGCATGCATCCGTTTATGGTACATCCGTTAATGGTAACCTTTTCCACATTCTACAGCTGATTTACAGACGGCATACGTGGCTAATTGTTAACATTCGTGCCACTACTTTACTAAATGGGATATTTGTTGATCAGATAAACACTTCCATTTTTAAACTTCATGACAATCTTTCAAAAAGAAGCAGGAGACAGCAATTTAGAATGGAAAGCTAGAAGAAGTTGAATCTTATAAATAGCTTGGACAAGAACTAAATACGAAAAATACAGCAACGTCTTCTTCGTAACTTGTTTAAACGCGAAAAAACGGTTTGAAATAATTTATGTCGAGAAATCGCATTCTGTTTGTGTTTGTAACACCTACCGGAGATTCGGCATTTTTTTATGGCAAAACTGTTAAGGTCAACACGAAGACCAACATTGAATATCATGCTAAACAATACAATCCCATATGATGTCATTAGACAAAAGACGAAGACGAAAATATATAATATATGCCTGCCAATGTCTGAGTTTCTAAATCCGGGAGTTTCGACATATTTCGTGAGTCTCATCAGTTCGATCTTGTTATATTGGTTAGCGAAATACGGGGCGGGAGAGGGGAAGGGGTGCTATTGGAGATTTGTTGTGACTCTCAATTGTTCGGTCTTGTTGGATTGAATATAGGAAGACGGGGAGGAGGGTGGTGTATGTCTGAAGTCAAAAATCCCGGAGTTTAACTTCTTATCCGGGAGATTTTCGTCTTCACCGAAAATCCGTGAGATATTATTATTATTTTTCTGGGAGTCCGGGAGATTTCCAGCAAATCCTGGAGACACTCGGGGAATCTGGGAGGAATGGCAGGTATTACATGAGATAATAATAGAAGATAAAATACTATATTTCATAACGAAATAGTGTAGATTTACAGAACTGTGATAGTCTCGCATTGGTGCTTAGTCTTGTTCGCCATTGTTAACTCGACTTCGTGAACTCGTATACGTGAACTCGGCGAGAAACGCACCTGGGTCGGCTGATATGACTATTACGTCGTCAGATGGTATGTGTGATAAAATTCACACCTTTAAGGATAGTTAGTATTGTGTGTACAACTAAGTTACTAACACGACACATCATCATTTTTATTATAGAATCAGGATCTAAAGCAGAGCATGGGTTACTGTCATTCCGTATGTCCGAATATATCTCCAGCAATATCGCTTGTGTTCTACACGTACTAGCTTGTCCATTGGTTGTGGTTTGTAAATTGAGATTTGTCTAAATTTCACCCGGGGAGGCCAGGTGGGTAAGCGATCTTGGGCGCAAACATTCAGTGGCGAGCGGCGGCGTGAGTAAACGCCAACAGACACTGGCGTCACGTGACGGAACCTTCATAATCGAGGCTACGTGAGATAGCGCCAGCTTCTGTCGCCCTAACAACCGCCTAGATTCAGAATTGGACTCTGGCTTAGCCTAGTATGGTGCCACTCATATAATTTTAGCCGTACGAATGGTATATGTTAAACGACCTTCCCACTCACGTGCGGAATTCACCAATCAACAACAGTTTCAAACGACCAAAAACATTACCTACTACGTCACCGCGCTCCACGATGCATGAGAGCCGACTTTTTTGAGGTAATTTATCGGGGGACGAAATGCTTTTAAACGTTACTTGAGTGTATCAGTGAGTAGATACATATGAGCAGCAAAGAACAGAACGTTCTGGCACAGTAGTCATGATCAAATTTCCGAACGTTGTAGGCATTTCTTTTATAGGGTAAATGGGATATGCTTAATCCAAAAATCCATGTTGGCAATCTATGGGAGGGTCCACGACCCCTTAAATTTGACAAAAACAGAAAATTACGTCAGATTAACCCCCAAACATAAAACTTCTAATTAACATAATATTGATCACTTAGTAAAACTAACCCATGTTGGCAATATATGGGATGGATCACTGACCCCCTCAATTACAAAAAAACAAAACTACGTCAGTTTTACATCCGAAAACAAAAATAGATAAATGCCGTTCTGACTAACGTAATATTGATCACGCCTAATCTAACTATAATAAAACATTTTCCCTAATGGAGTGAAATTGATAAATATGAATAATATTTTAATAATTTATTAAGACCGATATTTAAAATAAATACATATTTAGGAATCCATTAAGATTAAGAACAAGTGTAAATAATGTAAAGTAGTCTATGGAGACCTCCACTAGAACTGAAAGATCACTGACGTTTATACCACCAATACAGTTTAACACAATTCTAATCACTGATCACAACTATGAAATACAAGAAATAGTTATACTGAATAATAAATTAATAAAATAACAATATCAAATATATGTGACATCCATTAGTTATTATTAAGACATTACCTAAACATACTCGATTAACATTGTACAATGCACTATACGATATGATATTTAACTGTTAACAGCTGATTGTATTTGAAGTTAAAATTATCAGTAGATGGCCATAGGCTTTCTAGTGTTGTCTTAACGAAATTGTTTGTTTGTTTAACAGCATAACATCTCCTTAACGACAAGTATAGCAATGTGTACACAGTTATAGTTACCTCCTAATTAAATAATACTGCAATGCGTGCACATACGGAAAGAGTATATAAAATCACATCTGCCTTATTGCTTTTACAAACTTGTGTGATAAAAGAATGTCAGATTAAATCTAATAACATTCATACAATATATATATATATATATATATATATATATATATATATCACTGTACATTTATTCACGCTTGTCAAGTGTTAATTATACTGTACTCTTAATTTCGTGGTTGATCATAATAAATATATAAAATGTTATTGATATATTTAGCTGTGTCTCTCCTTAAAGGAAGGTTTTATCACACTTACATTACGTTGTAATATTGTCAACATTACGTCAATTACAACGGTGTTCATATATTTTTGTTTTCGGGTGTAAAACTGACGTAGTTTTGTATAATTTGAGGGGGTCATAGACCCATCCCACACATTGTCAAAATGGGTTAGTTTTATTACGTGTTCAATATTATACTAATTAGAAGGGTGTAGTTTTACGTTCGGATGTTAATCGGACGTCATTTTGTATTTGTCCTAATTTAGGGGGTCATGGACCCCTCCCACAGATTGTCAACATGGATTTTTGGATTCAGCACACCGAAATTACTCTTAAAGCGTGTGTTGGCATATTCTACTAAAATGCATACGGAACGTTTTAAAGGCACTTATTGGGACTTTTACTATCTATTATAGACTACAACAGCAAACGTACAAACTTAGTAGCGTCGACGCTATCCACTATTTGTTAGTTTTCTGGAACAATGGTTCTCTGTTTACGAGCTAATTAATGTTAGTCTTGATTTGGTTTCTTAGGCAGCTGGAAACGCTCTCCTGGGTTGATCCAATTTGGCAGAATGCCTGTATATTTAGGTCATCAATTTCGATGAATTCACAAATATATGTGACGAAATTAGGATGGCGGTGCATGGCACAAGCAGAAAACACTTCCTGTATATGTCGATCGTTGATCTTAATAAAAGTGTTAAGGGTGCATTTGCTAATGTCGAAAATGCCCTTTGCAGGCCTATCTATCGCGCCAGTGATGATGCAACTTTGTGTTCTAAATGGGAAAACGTTGTGCTGTGTTTAAAAATCATTTCGTTTTACATACTCACTTATTGAGTGATATATATATATGGGTCAAAATAAAGAACTTCTGTCCGGCTGTCTGTCTGTACTACGTTGCCGGAAACGTTTGTTATTGAACATGCATTATTACGTCATTTTGATGGGAGTAATTAGAAACGCCTCCACTAGCAACTTTCAAGATCTGTCCTATGCCATTTTGATTTCGTGACTGACTGTGAGTGGGAACCGGGCAGTGCAAGAAAAAAATGCATGAGTGTCAAAGCACAAAGTGACTGGCTGTGTTTGTATTTGTAACAGGGACGTGTCGCGCGGACATGCCGCGGACGTGCCGCGCCGCGTCTCAGCCGACGAAAGTCGCAGCAAGGTTAAATGTTCGCTTTGCAACTGTAACGTCGCCGCTCACGGCTAATGTCAGTTTGCGTTTTGTTGTATATCATAATATGGATTTGATTTCATAGGTTGAGCGTATACATGAAACTACAATTTTGGCATGATAAGGATATATATATATATATATATATATATTTGTCCGGTAAAATGGAACTATATAACTTACGGGAGCAATGATACGCAGGTGCGATCGGACAAACAATATGCCTAATGGGGGTTTCGCATATTAGAATTACTGAGTTTATGAAAGCGAGTAAGATATTCTTCAAAATATTTAAGGACGTTAGCTTGCTCGCATGTACATGTATTTGTGTACGTGCACTTAGTGTGATTAGTAGTAGATTGATAGTCTTCCATGTGTTTACAAAATACACGGAACACTATCCCAAACACATATAATCAATAATATAATGTCATCGTTATTGCAATCATAATCGCATTGTTGTCACGAATACCCTGAAATAAATAGATAACTTCTGTCTGTGACAAGATTATGTCTGTCGGCTATTAATGCTAGCAGGCACACTCTTTTTAGTTAGGTATAGAAACGCTGGCATGTCATGTCAGGAGCTGCTGGCTACGCCAATGCCTTTGGCTGGCGCGATTACCAATCATACAACGACCTTTTTGATCGATGCATTTTGGAGCCTGAAACGGGCATTTAATTAGTTTAAATGTCCTGTTAAGACCTCTCGTCGCTGGCTAGACGGGTAACGAATACATTTTCGGATTGTTCTTTGAAGATGAGTTGACTCCTATAATCACGGGACGAGAATAGCAAGTGAGACGAACTACAAGCGATTGAGCGAAGGCCGCTTCCATATAGAACAAGGGCTAAATGTCAAGGGTAGTGTAATAACTGGAGCGTAGTGGTGCATTGACTAGGACATCGGACTCTCAATCGAGGGAACTCGGATTCGTATCCTGTGCTGCCTTTCGAATCTTGAGCAAGTCCGTTCATTCTACGTTACTCCAGTTGACTCACTTGTATGAATGAATACCTGGCTATAGGCAGTTTTGAACATTTGTATGGCTGAATGCTTTTCAGAGAAGTCTAGATGGTGTTCGATTGAACAGGTCTTTCAGGGAGTAAAGTGTAAAGCGCTTTGAGCAGTCATAAGGACTGGACAATGCGCCATATAACAACTTATATATATTGTTTTACATTTTATACCACTACCACCCACGGCTTGCGATGATCTTGTGACCCTCTCATTAAAACCCATGTAGTAGAACTGATCACACTTCCTACTTGATCCAAGTTGTACACGAGTCAGGGTCAGGTACAATCTTGTTGAACCGCACTTTCTGTTCTTTCTCGCCGTTGTTTTCTATCAGCTCAGCTCTGGTCCAAAAAAGTCCATACTGCAGCGTATGCTGAAACTAAAAGCACTAAAACGAATATACTGGTCGATCACTCAATATACCAATTAGTTATCCAATCAAGCAGTCAGTCAATCACCGAAGCAATTAGTTTATATTCCGACAAAACACACGTTTTTTAACAAACAAACGTATTTCGCAACATAACTGAGCAGAACATTTTTTATACACGCACATTTGAATAACATTTTGTGTAGATTGTTGTGATGAAAACTATGATGGAATTGAGGCAAACTGAAGCATTATGTTGGTTTCCGTTTACCATTTAATGCCATATTTACATTACACTTGCGAACATAGAAATATTAGAGCATATGAATAAATTCAAAATATAAACGTGACCTACACGAATACATCAGTCATGATCATTATTTTTGTAATACAATATCAAATAAATAGCCTATGTAGTGTATCTTCATATCACGATTTCTAAAATATTATTAAACCACCAGTTTTGCGAATCGAGTGATTTAGTAATAGCGCATCTAATGGTTTGATGCAACAAGACAAATCTACGTATGTAACGCCTCGCCGAGAATGTTTGGCGTTGTTGTCTGTCACCAAGGGTGAAAGCGGGTGGAGTAACGTTGCTCCTGATGCACATATTCACTGCCCCGTACCACAAGTAGGAGCACCGATTTCACTAACATAACGTCATCGTCATCATCATCATTATCACCATCGTCAGGCTCATCGTTTTCAAGGATGACATTCTTCGTCCCGTTTATGTGTGTTTTCTTATTGTCTGTGTCCACTAGTCCAACACGGGCAGCAACAATTTGACCACAGCGTCGGCGCACGAATGTTGTCAGCTGACCTGTTGAGGCAGCTAGTGTGCTCACTTGCTGGTGACGTCGCTGTATTCTGCTTTCTGTATCGGCTGCCCTTGCTGCTTCAGCACTGACGGCTGCTTGACGGACAGTCGCACGCTGCGATCGTGAGCCGTCTCCACCCGTGTTGTTTGATCGAGACAAGGAACATCAATGTGGGTTTTGATACACTGACTGTGTCAAGACACTAACACAATACCCTAGCGATGCTTAAACGGAGAGTGGCGGAGATCAGATCGTGAATGCGCAAACACTTCTTAAACCTGAATGACTAAAAACAGAAGTCATCGTCTTCGGATCTGCAGAAGAGCTGAAGAAAACCGAGCTACACACAACTTGTCCAGTGTTCAACATTATTCCTGCAGGACAATTCCAATGTTCCAAAACCAGTATGTAATGCAACAGAAACGAACACACCAGAAATGTTCCGGCCAAATTCTCGTTCTAAATGCGTCGGTGCCGCGTCTAGGTTGAAGACAATCTTGATGAACTCGCACAAACGCTTATACGCTAAGCAAATCGCAATAATTTTGTGTAAGCTTTCTTGAATTCCGCATTACGCCACGCGTATATACACGGGTTGATCCCAGAGTTGATGAGCACGGGGAGGGATGCGAGACGTTTCAATTCTTGTAACAGCTCGGATACGTTTGGTTCTCGCGATGCCACGACGCCTGACATAGCGATGTACGGCAACCAGCAAACGTAGAACGCTCCAAGGACGATACACATGATCTTTGTCGATTTGAGATGTGCTTTCATGGCGCTGTAGCTGGCAGACGGTTGTTCGGCCTACAGAAGACTAGGACAACATTAGACAAGTATTACAGTAAAAGAAAGAAGCAGGATTGGATTGCAGCATTGAACGGTAATCAGATTGTTGGGTTACATAGAATAAATATAATAAATATAACGTATATGGAGATCTAAGAGCTAATTATACTTGTGTATAAAGCAATAATTTGCACCATTTGGAGTATTCTACAGAAGCGTGGAAGCCGTATCACAAAAAAGGACAAAGATACCTTTGAAAGATTACGTCACGACGCGGTCATTGCGTTCAAAATAACGCTTGTGATGACGACTAAACTATTGTTTACATTATCCCTACACAACGGTAGACGAACATTTCGATTGTCTTATAACCGAATAACATCAGATGGCGGCAACTCAGAACACATGCCACAACCATGAATTTGGTAAAATTAGTAAGAGTGTGACATCACTATCAAATGGTCCTTTGCGACTTGCAATCTTCTGTAATCGTACTTTCCGGTGGCGTAGTAACGCAAATAATCATATGCGGCCCGGGGTTTTGCCGACTACGTGTACTACTAAACCACCGTCTCGTGTGTACAGTGATAGCTGCGTGTAATTCGCAAATGTTTTATCTACTTATAATCGTGCTTGCGTTTGCGTGTATGTTAACGTTTTCCTCTTCGAAGGCTTGAACCTCTAGCGACAAACTTTCAGAGATTAATTTAAGATCTGTAGAATAGACCTATATTTTTTCAAACTAACCCACATGTGACAAGATTCTCACCTTTCGGTTGTTCGGAACGTAAAACGTAAAGTGAACGGAACTTAACAATCGCCGGAAACAGCGTTGTTTACACCGCTTTACAATGATATACAAGAGTATGTTAGAAATAATGCATTTGACTAAAATAATAGTTGTCATATCATAGATACAATAAACTAATAATACTAGTAATTAAGACAATAAATTATGTTGAAGTAGAAAAGGAATGTGATATAAATATAATATAATAAAATAATTAATAATAACATAACTTTTATTGGAATAAGATAACTTCTATTGGAACCCTAGCTCAGAGGTGCATCAAAACAAAAGGATTGGTTAATCTTAAAATCCAGTTGTCAACAGATGGCCAAGGCGCTAGGGAGCTACGGTGGATAAAGAAGGTTGTAAAGATAAGTTTTTAAATGACGACGGAATTTTTTAATATTTTCAACTGATCTAACACTAAGAGGGAGCATATTCCAAAGAGTTGGTGCAGCAACAGAAAAAGCCCTAGTTCCAGTGTTAGTGTTAACTCTAGGAACAACAAGTAGGTCAGAACTAGATGATCGAAGCTGGATAGGTTTTCTTACAGGAGTTAGCAATGAATGCAAAAAAGATAGTTGCTTACTGGACAGTGCCTGGTATGTAATGGCACAGATCTTAAATAGTATACGCTATCGTACAGGAAGCCAATGCAAAGACTTCAAAAATGGTACAGAGCGAGAAAAACGAGGAGATCTTGTAACTACTCTTGCTAGACAATTTTGGTCACGCTGACGTTTTGTGATATCCTTGCTAGCGATATTATAAAGGAGGGAATTGTAATAGTCAAGTCTGCTGCTAACAAGCGCTGTTGCAATAGTTTTAGTAACAGAAAATGAGATATACCGGCGAATACTACGAAGATCACGAATATGATCAAAACAGCAGCGACATGTTTGAGATATGTGTTGTCGGAAATTGAAATTACTATCAAAGATCACTCCTAGATTCCGCACTGAGGTTGCTGGCGTGATATACTGATTCAAAATACGCGTAGGGAAAAACATCCAGTTTACTACGCTGCACTGGAGTACCAATAATGATCAATTCAGTTGTATTTGCATTTTAATTTCAACTTGCTGTCAGTCATACAGTGGAAGATATCTTGAAGGCAATCACTAAGTTGGTTGAGGGAGCGATTCATATCCGGGATAGCCAAACGAAATATAGATATGAGTATAATCAGCATAAAGATGATGATCCCAGTTATGTCTTTGTACAACAGAGCTTAATGGCGTGGTGTAAAGAGTGAAAAGCAAAGGCCCAAGAACAGAACCCTGGAGAACACCAAATAAAGCCGGCAGTGCAGCTGAAAAGCAGTTCCCAATCTTTTACAGTTAGGTATCTATCAGTTAGATATGAAGAAAACCAGCTCAGAGCTGTGCCAGTTATGCTGTACCACTTTAATAAGCGTTCAATGAGAATTCTGTGATCAATCGGGTCAAAAGCAGCAGAGAGATCTAGTAAGGTAAGTGCAATCACTTTACCATTATTGATGTTCAAGTTAATGACCTTTAAGAGGGCAGTCTCTGTTGAATGAAACTGTCTATATGTTGATTGTGACACATTGGTTTACAAGACATTTGCTACAACCTTTTCTAGTATTTTGGAAATAAAGCTGAGGTTAGAAATAGGTCTATAACTGTTTAGGTCTTGTCTAGGCAGAGATGACTTTTAAGAAGTGGTGTGACATGGGCGTATTTGAAATCATCAGGAAAACAGCCAGAGCAAAGTAATGTATTTATAATATTTGTTATAGGTCCAATTAGTGTATCGAGACATGCTTTTAGTAGTATTGTTGGAAATGGATCAAATGCACAAGATTTATTTGGGGAGGACATAATTATTTTCCTAACTTCATCAACTGTTGCAGGTTCAAACGATACAAGTAGAGAATTTACTTGTCGAAAGTCCACACTGATATTACTTAAACTATGACGTGGGAAAGCAGAACGAATAATACTGATTTTGTTATTAAAGTGGCTAGAGAACGAATCACATAGAGACTTAATTGACACATGATCAGGTAGCGATGGAGTAGGCCGTCTGTGTAGAATGTTAATGACGCAGTTCCATAACTGACGCGGATTATCAGACTTATTTATGACCATATTTGTAAAATAATCTGATTTAGCTTTAGCCATTTGTCTATTACAGAGGTGACATTGCTTAGAATAGCGCGATCTATCTAATGGCGAGCGTGATTTGCGCCATACACGCTCTAAATAACGACGACGCCTTTTAGATAGTATAATTTCGGAAGTCATCCATGGAGCCGGTGGCCTTTCTGATACACATTTGGATATTACAGGTGAATGTTTTTTAAGTAATGCATTGAGCACTTGACAGTACTGTTTACATACGTCAGATATATGTTCTTTTGGATCTGTGATAAGGTCGGATATAAGGATATCAGCCATTAAAGCTGTAATATCAATACTGTGAATGGCTCTGTAAGAAACATTGTGTTTCGACCCTAATGGGGTTATAGAACATTAACATTAGCAATGAGAGTATGGTGGTCTGATAACCCACATGAAACAGTAGGTGCTTGGATATTATTACAAGTTGAACGGGTTATCAAGAGGTCAAGCCAATGGCCATGTATATGTGTCGAAAAAGGTAACATGTTGTTTCAAATCAAATGATGCCTGAATATCATCAAACGTAGTTGTAGAAGGTATATCCAAATGTAGATTAAAATCACAAAGAATGTAAAATTCTGAATGAATAATTGCCAGATTTTCCAACATATCCTGAAAGTCTTCAAAGACGTTTGCCGGATGTCCTGGAGGGCGATAGATACAAACAAATATGCGGAGAAAGAAGAATCTGAAATTTCAACACAGATGAACTCAAAACTGGAGTATTCAGGGTTGGAATGTAATTTAACTTTGAACTGCCGTGATATTAGAAAGCCAACACCACCTCCACGGCCGACTAAACGTGGTCAATGGTGAAAGGTGTAACCAGAAGGGGAAACGTCAGCAATGCATGCAGGTGTATCATCTGGTCTGAGCCAGGTCTCAGTTACAGCAAGAATGTTTAGTTTCTTTGAAATTAACAAATCAAAAAGTGAGGCTGTTTTATCTCGTAGGGATCGAACGTTTGTAGTGGCCATCCGAATGTTTCGTCTAACAGCTGGCCCAGGATTGAGACTTACCTCTCCTGCTAGTAATAACATTATTGCCAATTTCAATGTTGGTGTAGAGCGGGGATTGGCAGTAACTTTCTATTATAACAAACATGAAGACATGGCAGGCTATGCAAAATTGAAATAGAATGATGTATTCTAGTGTGATTAGGAAAAATCACATTAAACTGATTAGATGTCAATGGTCTGCATACAACAAAATTATCCCTTAAAGCAACAGAGCAAGACAAGCAAAAAAAACTCCCAATAAGAATAATGGTGACATAATTATGTTAGACTGTTATCAAATTCAGTAGAAATTAATAGAGCAAAACCATAAAATTACATATAATATATATAATAAGTAATAAAGAATGTTAAGCCCAGAGCTAAGGCTAAAACGTAAATCAAACACTAAATTATATTTACAAGATCAGTAGAGTCTAAATTTTAACAATAAAGGCTACTTTATTTAATTAGAACATGTTGAACCGGGGCCAACTCCGGTAACTAAATTGAGTCTTACATGCCTATTAAGGGAGAGAGAACTATTTATATTTATTAAAATTCACTCAGCCTTAGCCTTAGATAGGCAGAAACTGACTGCAGTGTCAATAACTCAATGGCAATGCCTGATAGTTCACAACTCAACTGCACCATGATTCCGTTTTAAATACCATTTTATTGTAATAATAATATATAAAAAAAACAATAATAATCTAAAATGTCAATAGAAAAAAAACCCACAGGCAGTATGTTTTGTAACGTAATCATTTAACAGTGTAATAGTTACAAACGACAAAACTAAACATTGCCGACCGGCGAAAGTGAGCGATAATCATTACCGTTAACGCCAGTTTTATTAACTTGAATATGACAGGGCCAAAACTATGCTTATAGTTTAAATATACTTAACTTATGGTTGAATTCTTGGTTCTGTATCGCTTTACAAGTTACATAATATTAAAAGTAATCTATTCAAAATAATTATTATACTATAATTAAACATTAGACGAAGGATAAAATATGAAAGTAAACATTATTCCACGCCCCCCCCCAACGACCCACTCAAATCATGTTATTTTAATGTTTATAAATCAACTAAAATTAATGTTAACATCAATAAATTAGACTAAAATATATATGAAAAATAAATAAATAGATAAATAAATGTATAAATAAATAAACGTTAAACATAAATCAACTATGGTAAAAGAGTGTTGGTAATCGGCCCACGCATGGAGTTAGCAATATGATATAGACACTAACACAGTAATGCTTATGTCTAACATCATTCCAATAACATGGCTGTACGAATATTATTTGACAATTATACACTATCAAAACTAGGGCCATCGATGGACGTGAACTTCACATTCTCTACGACCATCGTTAGTTTAAACAAACAGCGAGTGAGTAATATGGAATATATTGTTGATGGCTCCATGATTAAATTTCAATAGCAAGAATTAAAACACTTACATTGGAGCTAAAGTTGAAACGCTAAAATCTGATCTGCGTCACTTGACATCAATACGTGATCAATGTCCGCTGTAGACGGGTCTAAACGTTACAAGTTTCAACTATAGCTCCATTGTAAATGTAATTCTTCCTATTAAAACGAGTGGTTGCCTATCTTCGAGCGCGTTATTGTGTTTAAATGTAACTACGCTGTGTGTTTTCTAACATTTGGTAAATAGTACTATCACGACTGTCAACTGCCAGGGCTTCCCGTCAAGTGACGGGCATTTTTGCTAGTTTGTTATAACGACTTGCCTGTATTTGTCGTTGGTGCTTCACCGCAATGGCAAACACGACGCAGTAGAGGACAGTCAGGACACACAGGCACACGACGACTGGGACGGCGAACAGGCCGACCATGTACTCGACGTGTAGCACCTCGCTGAAGTTACACAGCGAGTCGTGGGACCAGCGGTTCCATCCGAGGACGGGTGGTAGACTAAGACAGAGGATGACACTCCATAAGATGGCCGTCCACATGTACGCCGTGGTCATGGTGACGACGGCGCCGTATCGTAGCGGCAATATGATGGCGATAAACCGGTCGACGGCAATGACCAGGAGGTTGAAGACAGAGCCGAGAGTGGAGAAGAGCACGCCCCACAGCGAGAAGAGACAGGTCGTCCGCGAGGTATGGGACAAGCGTATCCCGGCCGGAATGGTGACGAGGAAGGTGTAGAATGGCCCGATCAGCCCGACCGTGAAGTCGGCGCCGGCGAGACTCGCCACAAACACATTGGTAGGCGTGCGCAGTTGCTCGAACCTGTTTCAACGAATTGTAAAATGTAAATCCATTGATGCCGCAAGTCTCTAATTGCAATATTTTATATAATAAGATTAATCGACTTGTCTGTTACAGGTCAATAAACTATGATGATAATAATAATAAATACTATTTAATATTTCTTATTTGTGTTCGGTATCCATTTTGATGGCTTCACGGAGCTTTTGCTAGGCAACATGTAACGAGATACATAAGTCAATTATGCTCACCTCAACACACTGGCAATTGTCATTCCATTGCCGATCATGATGAAGACACAGTAAGTGCCGATAATGGTCGCGGTGACGAAGCCTTTGGTCACCACCACGACGTTCGTGTCATTTCCGGTCGACGCGTTCATATCGATATGTTGCTAGTTTAACAATGAAGATTAGGTGTGCAGCCCGTATCATATTTATATACGCTCACAACTTTAAAGTACAAAGTTAGCGAAAGTTATTGTGAAATAAGGAGCACAGAGAAATTGTCTATCTTTAATTATTTCCATACAATATCATACATATTCATTTTGACTTATAGTTATTGTAAGTGTAATTATGACCTTTTCGCAATCTTCGAACGAAGCAGGAATGTGAGGAATTTGTCAACATTGACCTAACCGACAATGGTAAAAGATGTCTCAACGAAGAAACAAGTTATGCACAATCTAAAGAAACACGTACTACATAGAAAAGTGGAATCCTCATCTTAGGAACTGAATAATATTTTGAATTACACAGTCTTATGGCAACTGGATATTCCCCTTTGAGGAATTGTTTTTGGTCAAACTGAAACGACAACTTTCAATTACTAAGGGAAGAATCACAGACGACTGTCGAATCACACGCAAAATCGGAATTCATATGGTAGTGACAACTTAACCATATAACTTATTAAAGAAGGAAGAGAAGCGATGACTGACAGAGTGTTAGACATATATATGACTTCCATATCATTTGTTTATGCTTAATTTTTTTAATGGCTTCTTTCAATAAGTATTTCTTTTTGGACCGTTTCTCTTGTTTTTTGAAGGGTAAAAATTTATCGACTGCGCATTTAATTTCACTCTTTAATATATTCCAGCATTCAGTTGCTGTCTTATTTTTCAGTGTGTTATCCCAGTCTATCTTTGCTAAATATTTCCTCATGTCCTTATTCCTTCCTTTGTGGAAATTTCTCCTATACTGCTTTTTACTATTCCTTTCTGATTTTAATTTGATGGTAAAATGTATCTGGTTGTGATCACTATTCCCCAGTGGCTCACATATCTTAACATTGTCAACTAATTCATTCTGTGAGGACAAAACTATGTCTAACACATTCTCACCCCTGGTTGGTTCTAGCACATGTTGAGAAAGGAAAGTATCTTGAACTAAAACTAAAAACTTGTGGTCCTCACTCCCCATACTCTGAAGAGATTTCCATTGTATATGCCCGTGGTTAAAATCCCCCATAATAATACAGTCCCGTTTGCTTACTTCCCTTATAGCGTTTTGTATTTTTTCATTCTCTTCTATGCTTATGTTTGGACTTCGATAAACTAACCCAACTGTTAACGTTGAGTTTCCTGTAACTATATTACACCAAACAGCTTCTTCGCAATCTGCTTCTCTTTCTAATTTTATTTCATAAGCCTGGATAGATTCTTTAATATATAAAATAACTCCACCTACCTTTCGTCCTATTCTATCTTTCCTAAACATTACATATCCTGTCAGTCCCAATTCGGCATCTGATATATCGGTGATTGTCCAGGATTTGGTTATACCTATTATTTGTGAGTCAATATTTACTATTCTCCTTGCATTTAAACAAACTCATTTATATCCAGCTTCAGAAGAACTTGTATGTGCGTCTTCATCTACGCCTCCAGTTTCAGGCTTCTCTGTGAGTTCCCCCTCCGAATCTAGTTTACCTAGATGCAACCTGACCCACTGTCAACAGATCGCAGCAGGTTCTCTGAGAAAACTGCTGCCCCCTTTCCACTAAGATGGAGGCCATCTCTCATGTACATATATTCTCTCCCAACAAAGTATCCCCATAAATCTGTGAATCCCACCCCTTCTTCTTCACACATCTTCTCAACTAGTGCGTTGATCGCCATCCTCTTGCAGTTTCTATACGTTGCCCCCCTTCCTCCCATTACTGGCAACATTCCTGACAGAATAATCTGTTCAACTCTCGTCTTCTTTAGCTTCCTCACTAACTGTCTATACTTCTGTACTATCCCAGTTGTTCCATCCCTCTCTGCATTATTTGTTCCTACCTGTAGTAGTATAGACCCTCCCTTGCCATGCCCCAATACCTTCTCTACCCTTCCAGTTACATGTTCTATCCTAGCCTCCGGTAGACAAACAACGACGTCCTTCCCCTCGCTTAGTGTCTTGTCCGTCTTTCTCATAATGGAGTCGCCCATAAACACCCTCTCTTTCAACATTACCCCCTCAATCAATGCCTCAGAGTAGCTCCTTCTCCGATTTGCATTTGTCTGGTTGTTGTCTTTTCTCCCTGCCATCTTCTCTCCTGTCACATTCTCTTTCGATCCGTTCTTTCCTGTCGCTTTTTCTCTTGTCACCTTTCCTCCTGTAATCGTCCCTTTTATCGACTTCTCTGCTATCACATTTGCTCTCACTTCCTTTCGTCCCTTCACCTTTCCTCCCATTTCATTTTCTTCTCTCCTCTCCCGTCCCATCTTCCCTCCCTCCTTCTCTACGGTCATTTTCTTCCCTGTCACCTTCACGCTTGTCACGTTTTCTGTAGTCGATTTTCCAATTTCTTCCCCTCCAATCACCTTCCCTCCTCTCAATCTCCTTTCCTCAGTCTTCTTGCCACTGCTATTCTCCTTCAGTCTTGCAGTATTCCCACCTCTCTCTCTGTCGTCTCTCTCCATTCCACCCGTATCCTTGCTAATTCCCATCTCCACCCCCTTCACAATATCTGTCAACCTAACTATCTCCTTCTGCAGACACTCCACCTTCCAACACCCCATGCACTGAAAGGTAAATCCATCCTCCATGGTTTCTGGCCATGTCTTCCCACAGCCGGACAATGCAAAATCTACCCAGCTGTGGCAGTGATCGCACACCAAGTGTCGCTTTGCCTTGACTTGCCGCTTGCAGAATATATTTAAAAAAATAACTTAACTAACTTAGACTTGTAAGGTATTACGAACATCAGCAAATCATAGCATTTGCGGCACATTTAACATATTTTCAATATTGACAACTTTTAAGTTGAAAAATATGCACACAGGAATATATTTATATTTCGCAGAAGTTACAGCAACATTTTTATTGCATTTTAAACATTAACACGATTGTTGATGTATGATCTCAGAATGTAACTTACAAACTATTTACCATACAGATATACGACCTTCATATCATAGTATATCTCTTTACTATAACAACAGTTAGTGCACTCACTCATTCATACAATCCCTCTCTCACTCACTCACTCATACACACAAACCCCCTCTCTCTCTCACTCATTCATTCACTCACTCACTATCCCTTTCTCACTCACTCACTCACTCACTCACTCACTCACTCACTCACTCACTCACTCACTCACTCACTCACTCACTCACTCAATCAATCAATCACTCACTCACACAATCCCTCTCTCTCACTCAAAGAACTCGTTCACTCACTCACAATCCCTCTCCCACTCACTCACTCACTCACTCACTCACTCATTCACAATCCATTTCTCACCGATTCACCCCCTTCACTCACTCACCGACTCACACTTTCACTCACTCACAATCCCTCTCTCACTCACTCACTCATTCACTTACTCACTCACTCACTCACTCACTCACCCACTGACTCAATCACTCACTCACTCACTCACTCACTCACTCATTCACTCACACAATCCCTCTCTCGCTCGCTCACTCACTCACTCACTCACTTAATCACTCACACATTCACTCACACAATCATTCTCTCTTTTACTCAATAACTCACTCACTCACTCACGTATTAACTCACCACTCACTCATCACTCACTCAATCACACAATCACTCACTCACTCGCACAATCGCTCTCACACTCACTCATTCACTAACTGACTCACTCACTCACCTACTCATTCACTCGTCACTCTTTCATTCACTCACATATTCCATCTCTCAATCACTCACTCACTCACTCACTCATTTATCACTCACCCAATCACTCACACATTCACTCATCACTTACTCACTCAATAATCACTCACCCACTCACTCACTAATCACTCCCTGACTAACTCACTCACTCACGCCCGCCCTTCGCTACTCACAACACACTTCCGGTATTTAAACTTCCATATTTACAAACACGGCATATGACCATGCCATCCATACGGTTTAGAGAATTTCCTATGCGAGGTGTCGCATCATCTAGAAGAAGCCACACTATTGGGAAGCGGCCATCTTTCAAACAATTCACTTCCGGTTGCCAAACTTCCGTTAATGTAAACACAATACGCGGCCATGAGTGATAGCTAACTCCAGCGACGCCCAACGGATACCGATGGAACGCTAGATGTAAATTTAGAGTAACGCCATCTACTCTATTGGTATCGCTATTCGTCGACACACTTCAAGGAACGGAAGCAGAGGCCGAAGCGAAAATTTTAATTAAACAACCCACCAAGGTGCATTTTAAAAACTCTTTCTTTATTTTCAAACAATTTACTAATTATGTTTAGATAGAGAATAAAGTTTGGGTTAATTTCGCGAAAATTTAAACACCCCAAAGAGGTGGGTTTTAAAATGTTCGCGAGATTAACCCCAACATTTTATAAACATTGGACACCATTCACGAAGTCGATTTCCGGTGCCTCCCAACGGACACCGATGTAACTAGTTAGAGTAACGCCATCTACCATCTATTCGTATCTCTATTCATTCGCTCACTCACAATGCCTCTCTCACTCACTTACTCACTCTCTCACTCATTCACTCATTCACTCACTTACTCATTCACACAATCCCTCTCTCACTCACTCACCTACACACACACTCATTCACTCACTCACTCACTCACCCACTAACTCACTCACTCACTCACTCACTCTCTCTCTCACTCACCCACTCACTCACTCACTCACTCACTCACTCACTCACTCACTCACTCACTCACTCACTCACTCACTCACTCACTCACTCACTCACTCACTCTCTCTCTCACTCACTCACTCACTCATTCACTCACTCACTCACTCACTCACTCACGCCCTCCCTTCGTCTACACACGACACGCTTCCGGTATCTAAACTTCCATATAATATATGGAAATATATTAAACAAACACGACATGTGACCATGACATCCACACGTTTTATGGAATTTTCTATGCGAGGTGTCGCATTATCTAGAAGAAGCCACACTATTATGAAGCGGCCATCTTTCAAACGATTCACTTCCGGTTGCACGACTTCAGTTAATGTAAACACTGTGCGCGGCCATTCACGAATACAGCTTCCGGCGCCGCCCAGCTGACACCTATGTAACTAGACAGAGTAACGCCATCTACCGTGGATGTCGTATCTCTATTCGTCGACACAGTTCCGTATTTACAAATACTGGACCCGGCCACACCATTCAAAAAGACGACTTCCGGCGCCGCCCAACGGATTACGATGTAACTAGTTACAGTAACGTCATCTACGTGTTCGTATCTCTATTCTTCGACGCACTTCCAGGAACCGATGCTGAGGTCGTAGGCCACACGTCAATATCTCTAGCGATTGCCATTCTGCGATGCATTATTGAAAAATAAATGCTGATAAACAACTGGAGCATCTACGATTCTGTTCAGTCCCCCGTGAGTAAGTGAGTGAGTGAGTGAGTGAGAGAGTGAGTGAGTGAGTGAGTGAGTGAGTGAGTGAGTGAGTGAGTGAGTGAGTGAGTGAGTGAGTGAGAGAGGGATTGTGTGAGTGAATGAGATCCAGGGACGGTAGTCTATGGGGGGGGGCAAAACCCTCCACTGGCGACCGAACCAACTGGTATAGAAAACGTTTCGCTGCTGCATCGTAACGTCAGCTTCTCCTCTGTCTCGGCTCGACTGGTAACATCGGAAGACGGGAAGGTAGGGGTGCTGTTGAAAATTTCCCCGCCGCGTCGCCGTAACTTCATCTTATTGTAAAGAGGGGTTAGAGAGATGTATCATTTAAAAGCCGAGTAGACGTAGAAATAAATGACAACCACTTCCTATTTGTTTTGCATGTGACCGTTTAAACCGTCTGGACGAGGGCAGAAGGAATATTCCTCAAACAAAATGTGTGTGTGTTGTCAGCTAGAATGCGAATGGTTTCCCCAAAACCTGTTTTTCATACAGAGCAGTGAGAGTGGCTTGTTTCACGCCGGTCAGTTTATTGCTGATGTTTGCAATACGCAGATTATCCGTGTCTTTTAGACTGACGTTGCCACACCATTAAATAAAAGAAAAGGTTAAACGTTGCTCTGGATTACTTCTCGTACGCAGTGGCACAGTCACGGTCCCACCTCAACCTATTGTCAATGATCGTGATATTTGTACTCGTCAACTATCTCCACCTTATCTCCATGGATGACAGTGTCAATCTGGGATTGAGGATCTTTCCTAAAGTTAGTACACATGTCTTTGGTTTTTGATGTATTCAAGCACAGATACGGGTTATTACACCATTCAACAGTAATCTACCTCATTGTTAAAAAGTGAATTGAGTAAAGATGTGTCATCTGAAAAGTTAACAAAGGACCTATTGGGATGGGTGCTCCTGCAACCATTAATATACAAAATATACAACAGGGAGGATACAGCACATCCTTGGTTTAACACTGGCGGTAACATTCGAAAAAATAATACTATGACAACAGCATCAGGACTAATAGATAACGTTGTCACAATCCTTTCTCGTATGATCTCTTGTTTGTACTTCCTGATATCATCCTTCGGTTTCTTTTTTATGGTCTTGCATATTTTCGTAAGGGTATGGTGCAGCGCTTGGCAGTAGCTCCCACGACAGCTGTCTTATTGTTACAAGTTTGACGTATTTCAATTCAAGGAACGTTTTAATATTCCTCATGTGCAGAGGTTACTTCGGACGTTTACATTTTACTTGAAAATTATTACTGGTGCCGGACTGTTATGGTTTTTAATCGACATTCGTCAACGCTTGCCTTGAGAACCGGTTGCAAACTTGTCAAGCGAAACTCTGTGGTCTATTCCTGGATAACACCGGACCACGAACAACTTTTGTGCAACCGCCGATGATACGCAGTGACGCAAGATGCACTTCAGCACGCGTATGTGTCAACAATGGCATCTGTGGTGCGTTATTCTAGGACACAGTTGTTGTCAATTGCCGCCAATGCAACCAGGTATACCAGATCTCCTGTGCCTGCTGTGTGAATCTTCTCCATCATCAACTGTGCATCTTCAAGCGTTCGTCAACGAGACGTAAACACCGTGGCGGTCGTAAAGTCGCAAGGCAGATCGGGACAATAATTCACTACGCAAGAGTACCGACGTTGCCACAACCAAGTCGAAATGTACCAAATTTAATAAATTTACCACTGTATAAACAGGTACAGTGCGATCAAGGCGTACGAGTATGCTACGTTAACGCACAATCGTGTCAGAACAAAACACTCGCCATTGCGGATCACATACTTGAAAACCATCTCGATATGATGGCGATATGCGAAACGTGGTTGAAGCCTTCGAGCGACGCCAGTGTGATTGCAGACATTGTACCAAATGGATGTTCATTCCATCAAGCACACCCCTCGCAAAGGGGGCGGTGTCGCTATTATCCATAAATCCGAAATCGTTTTACACAAACAGGATACCGATGTGTTTCGATCGTTTGAACACATCGAGTGCCGGCTGAAAAGACCCACGTCATCCATGAGAATTTGTATCATTGACCGCCCGCCGCCATCAGCGAAAAATGGCTTGTCAACTACTGTGTTTTTTGAAGAATGGGACCGTTTCATCGACCAGCATGCTATAAAACCTGGACCTCTGATTATCATGGGAGATTTGAACTTTCATATTGACAACGCTGTAAATGTTGATGCACGGCGACTGATCAATTCCGTGAATGCCACAGGAATTATATTGCATGTTCGCGGGCCAACCCACAGGAAAGGACACACGTTGGATGTACTCATGACCCGCAGTACGGACGAACACCTAGTTCGAAATGTTACCGTTACGGACATGGGCTTTTCCGACCAATTTGCGGTGAGTTTCAACATAGACATTGTTCAACGTCGCACTAGTTTGATGAAAATCAAATATCGCAAGTTACGCACCATTGATGCAGTGTCTTTTCGACAAGACATTCCACTGTTCCTTACGGCAAGATACAGCGTGGTATACCGATGACCAACGGGCTGCGAAACGAGAGAAACGGCAGAGAGACAGATCCTGGAGAAAATCCTAGGATGCAACTAGAGGTGCATATACAATTGTACGCTGATCAGTGCAATGTAGTGAATGCACTACTTACCCAAACAAAATCTGCTTACTATTCCAGCATAATCCGTGACACAGGCAAGAACCAGCAACGACTGTTCCGAATTGTAAACTCTCTACTGCATCGCAAAATGGGAACTGTACTCCCTACCCATACGTCAGAAGCTGAATGGCGAGTATATTTTCAGACTATTTTTCTGAAAAGATCAGCAACATTTGTTATGAGTTGTCTACCAGCTCTGACAGAGCAAATGGTGACAAAACTGTGGATAACAACATCTGCTGCACATCGGAGCTGTCTTACTTCTCCCTACCAGCGCCAGGCGAAATCAAGAATATCATAATGGATGCACCGCCTAAATCGTGCAACCAAGACCCAGCTCCTACCTGGCTAGTGAGAGAATCGACCGATGAACTTCTGCCCATTTTGTCGCACGTAGTTGTGGCATCTCTGCAATCGTCCGTTGTTCCAGAAAAATCCAAGACTGGCTCCATTAATCGAAAAGGCTGGACTAAATCCAGAATCATTGCAGAACTATCGACCTGTATCGAAGCTGGCATTTCTCTCTAAAGTAATCGAGCGCGTTGTAACAAAACAGCTGAATCTCTACATGCAAGAGAACAACTTGCACGACCAAATTCAATCGGGATATCGTCATGATCATTCAACTGAAACGGCTCTGCTTAAAGTAGACAATGACACTCTGTCTGCAGTAGACCGTGGCTGTGTTGTTGTGTTGGTTATGCTTGACTTCCGCCGCTTTCGACACCATTGACCACGGCATTCCATTGAGCAGACTCACTCACAGATTCGGTGTCAAAGCTGCGCTTGAATGGTTCAGATCTTACTTGTCCGGTCGGCATCAAGTCGTTCGTATTGGAAGTGTCAAATCCTTCCCAACTGCTGTGCCGTTTGGTGTTCCGCAAGGCTCCGTACTCGGGCCATTGCTGTTCACTGTATATATTACACCACTTGGCGACGTCATCAAGACATATGGCTTAGATTATCACCTATATGCCGACGACACGCAACGGTATGTTTCGTTTTGTCCTGGTGGAGATGGCCAACTGAACCCAATAGATCGTCTATTGCCTAGAAGAAATTGAGAGTTAAACAGGTTATTCTGTCAGGAATTTTGCCAGTAATGGGAGGAAGGGGGGCAACGTATAGAAACTGCAAGAAGATGGCGATCAACGCACTAGTTGAGAAGATGTGTGAAGAAGAGGGGGTGGGATTCACAGATTTATGGGGATACTTTGTTGGGAGGGAAGATATGTACATGAGAGATGGCCTCCATCTTAGTGGAAAGGGGGCAGCAGTTTTCTCAGAGAACCTGCTGCGATATATTGACAGTGGGACAGGTTGCATCTATTTAAACTAGATTCGCAGGGGGGGACTCACAGAAAAGCCTGAAAATGGAGGCATAGATAAAGACAGCACAAATAAATCAGCAAATAACAGTCTGGAAAACTCTTCTGAAGTTGGATATAAATGTGTTTGTTTAAATGCAAGGAGTATAGTAAACAAAAGAAATGAACTAAACATTATGGTAGAAGATATTGACCCTCATATAATAGGTATAACCGAATCCTGGACCACCACTGATATATCAGATGCTGAATTGGGACTGACAGGATATGTAATGTTTAGAAAAGATAGAATAGGAAGAAAGGGAGGTGAAGTTATTTTATATATTAAAGAATCTATCCAGGCTTATGAAATAAAATTAGAAAGAGAAGCAGATTGCGAAGAAGCTGTTTGGTGTAATATAGTTACAGGAAACTCAACGTTAACAGTTGGGTTAGTTTATCGAAGTCCAAACATAAGCGTAGAAGAGAATGAAAAAATACAAAACGCTATAAGGGAAGTAAGCAAACGGGACTGTATTATTATGGGGGATTTTAACCACGGGCATATACAATGGAAATCTCTTCAGAGTATGGGGAGTGAGGACCACAAGTTTTTAGTTTTAGTTCAAGATACTTTCCTTTCTCAACATGTGCTAGAACCAACCAGGGGTGAGAATGTGTTAGACATAGTTTTGTCCTCACAGAATGAATTAGTTGACAATGTCAAGATATGTGAGCCACTGGGGAGTAGCGATCACAACCAGATACATTTTACCATCAAAGTAAAATCTGAAAGGAATAGTAAAAAGCAGTATAGGAGAAATTTCCACAAAGGAAGGTATAAGGACATGAAAAAATATTTAGCAAAGATAGACTGGAATATCACACTGAAAAATAAGACAGCAACAGAATGCTGGAATATATTAAAGAGTGGAATTAAGTGCATAGTCGATAAATTTGTACCCTTCAAAAACCAAGGGAAAAGGTCCAAAAAGAAACACTTATCGAAAGAAGCCATTAGAAAAATTAAGTATAAACAAATGATGTGGAAGTTATATAAATGTACTGGAAATTATGAAGACTACAACAGTTGTAAAGAAGCACTTAACCAAGCTACAGTTGAAATTATAAATTCAAAGAGAAGCTATGAACAACAATTAGCTAGTAATATAAAACATGACAGCAAGAGTTTTTATGCGTATGTTCGAAGCAAACAGAAAGTTCAAGATAAGGTCGGTCCTCTAGAAGATAGTGCTGGAAATATAATATCAGAGGGATTCTTAATGGCAGAAGACCTGAATGAGTACTTTAGTTCAGTGTTTACCAGAGAAGATATTAGTTCACTGCCAGTACCAGAGGCTAAGTTCAAGGGGGCAGATTCAGACTATTTAGGACAATTAATTGTAACCCCGGAAATGGTAGCTAAGAAAATAAGGGCTATGAAGGATAATAAATCACCTGGAGTGGATGGGATTCCGCTCAAACTACGATTGGAAATTGTAGAACAAATTAGCGTACCGCTTGCAACAGTTTTCAATTTGTCATTAGAAGAAGGAGTGGTTCCTTTAGAATGGAAAGAGGCAAACATTATACCGTTATTTAAAAAAAGGTTCGAGAAACAAGTCAGAGAACTATAGACCAGTGAGTTTAACATCAGTGATTTGAAAATTATTAGAAAGACTAATTAAAGATCACATGGTGGATTTTCTTGTTAAACAAAACTTGATAAACTCATCTCAACATGTTTTTTTTAAAGCGAGGTCATGCTTAACAAATATGTTATATTTTTTGGAAGACATCACTAAGTGGGTAGATGAGGGATCACCAGTAGATATCGTCTACTTAGATTTTCAAAAAGCTTTCGATAAAGTACCACATCAAAGATTACTGCTGAAACTAAAGGCCCATGGCACAGGAAATGGTATAATAAACTGGATAGAACAATGGCTGATTAACAGAAGACAACGTGTAGTAGTTGATAGGGAGGCTTCAAACTGGAAATCGTTATTGAGTGGGGTACCACAGGGATCAGTATTAGGACCTACATTATTTTTAATATATATCAACGATTTGGATGATGAAATAGCAAGCAAGGTGTTGAAATTTGCGGATGATACAAAAGTGTTTAGAAGGATTAAAAGTGATGGAGATAGACAGCATTTACAAGATGATCTTGACAGGTTGATCAAATGGTCTGAAAAGTGGCAAATGCTGTTCAATTTTGGGAAATGTAAATGCCTCCACACAGGACATGGGAACGAAAAGGTAGAATATATAATGGGGGGTACTGTACTAAGTACTACTGTAAAAGAAAAGGTCTTAGGGTTAACCATTAGTGCTGATATGAAGGTTTCAGAGCAGTCCGGAATTGCAGCTTCAAAGGGAAATCAAATCCTTGAATTAATTACGCGAAACATAACGTATAAGGAAAAAGAGCTAATAATACCGCTGTACAAAACAATAGTTAGGCCTCATTTAGAATATTGTATTCAAGCGTGGAGGCCATATCGCAGGAAGGACATAGATATGCTAGAAAGAGTGCAAAGGAGAGCAACTAAAATGATACCAAAACTGAGGGATCTTAGTTACGAAATACGCCTAAAAATGCGGTTTAACAACACTAGAGACCAGGAGATTGAGAGGAGATCAGATAGAAGTGTTTAAAATATTGAATGGTTATGAAAATATTGATAGAAATATTTTTTTTCAGTTAAGAAAGATAGAAGGACTAGAGGACATGAAGTTACATTAGTAAAGCAGCAGAGTAGATTAGATATAAGAAAGTTTTCATTTTCAAAAAGGACTGTAAATGAATGGAACAGATTATCTGCTGATTGTGTGGGTGCTAGTAGCGTGAATATGTTTAAAAATAAAATCGACACATACCTCAGACGGGCGGGATACACATAGATAAAAGGGTCGGACTCTCGATAAGTCAAAGGGCTTCCTTGTCCACCTGCCACCTAGAGTTAATTCTCTGGGTGGCAATCTTGTTAAATCTTGTTAAATTGGTGAATGGTCTCGGACCAATTTATTAAACTTAAATGATCAGAAGACGGATGTCTTGGTGTTTGGCACTAAGCAGAAGTTGCCACTGCTAAAGGAGATACGCATTTTTGACTCGACTTTGACTTTATCTTCAAGTACGCGCAACCTGGACGTTGTATTTGATCAATCCTTCAACATGCCTAACCACATAAGTGCCATTTGCCGAACAGCGTATATGCACCTCCACAACATCTGTCGTATCAGGCGATACCTCACAACAGATGCGACTAAATCACTGTGCATGCTTTCGTCATGTCTAGATTGGACTACGGGAACGCGTTACTGTCTGGACCACCACGTGACCACATTCACAAACTCCAGCGAATCCAAAACATGGCAGCCAGAATCATCACGTTCACACCTCGCCGTGACCACATAACTCCGGTTCTAAAAGAATACACTGGCTGCCAATCAAATGCCGACTCGAGTTTAAAATACTCCTTTATGTGTTCAGATGTCTGAACGGGACGGCGCCGCTGTATCTTGCCAACATGTTAACCAGGCACTGTCCGGAACGCACACGATCATCTAACCAACTTTTGCTTGACGTCCCACAAACGAACCTAGTCAGTTTCGGGGACAGGTCCTTTCGTGTGATTGGACCTCGACTATGGAATGCACTGTCCATTGCTATCAAATGCAGCAGAACTCTGTCGGCGTTCAGAAAGGCAGTAAAGACGCACATGTTCAAAGTTCAATACTGCTGACATTTTAAACATTTCATTTGAGGACATTTTACTGCATATCTTACTTTTATACATATATATATATATATATATATTATTTTGAGTGCATGCATCAATATTTATTTATGTATGCGTACGTGCATGTGTGTGGGTATGTATGTATAGGTATGCATATATGTAAATACAGTAATAACAGGTTTAATTTATAATTTAGCTAATTTTATTTATTTATTTAATTAATACTTTTAATATAACTAACTTAATTTGTTCTACATTTTATTGAGCATGGATATTGCGCTCTATAAATATTAAATCTTATATTATTATTATTATATTTCTGCGTACACTATTTGTTTTTTACGGTCGCCGTTTTCCACTATTTCTCGTCGTATCTTCGCCAGGGGCCCGTGTTGGTGAGGATATTCACGTCTTTACTTGCTTATTGATTGCTTTGGCTACACTTGTCTCATTTAGGTGGATCATCTCTGTGATATTTTCGCTCATGGTGTCGATGTCGTCTTGTTCTTGACGTGTCTTGAATAGATTTTGCAGTTCGAGTTGGAATTCGATCTTTTTTATTCCTGCTTGTGTGGTATATACTCTTGTTGGTCTCTTGTTTATGAACTTTTTCCTTTTCGACTCTACGTCCAGTTTGACTGTTGACAGTTGCTCATTATCATTCCGTGGTCATTCCCGATGTTGACTTTGTTATTATCATCATCGTCATCATCATTCAGCATTGTACAAAGCGCTTCAAACTGAAGGTAGTACAAGTATTTGCACCAACAACATCATACTCAGAGTGTGTGTGTGGGTGTGTGTGCGCGCGCGCGCGCGCGTGTGTGTGCGTGTGCGTGTGTGTGTGTGTGTGTGTGTGTATGTGTGTGTGTGTGTGTGTGTGTGTGCGTTTGTGTACACACACACACACACACCCACACACGTTCCTGTGGTTGGGCGCTATCGTCTAAAACCTTGACTTCAGTATTGAATTGATTTATGTTACTTTTTGTATATATTGCATCGTGAGTTTATCCCAGGCGGGAACCGGTTGGTAGAACTTATATATGTGGTCATAGTCCCAGAACGTCGATGTCACATAACATGTGAAATTACTTTCATTTGGATTCTGTGCCCCAATATTTCACTCAAAAGTTTGTATACATTGATGTGATCATATAAACATATTAACAGTATCGATCGGAACCGTAAAATATCGATGTCCGACGCCAGATGAAACTTCCTCTGAACCCCCAAACGAAGGTAATTTCGTCTATATCGGACATCAACGTTCTGACTTGATCCTTTACCATGCTATTGAATAGTAGCATTTCCATTTTACCCAGGTGGAAAAAGGCGAGTGTGCCAACAATGTGCTTGAAAAATGATTCGGTTGACAACAAACGTCAGCGCAGATGCAAGTTATATGACGTTTAGTGTTAATTCGTGGCATGGTTTGAGGTTAGCGTTGACACGCACACGTACTAATAGTCATGTTTTATTTAATGATTCCTATCATTAGGCGTAATTAACAAAACAACACGCGAATCACTGCACAGGACTAATGCAATACTTGTCCAAATGATAAAATCTTGCAATCAAGACTTGACATATTTCTAGAATTATGTGACGAACATTTACATACGTTAAGACGACATTGTATATTTTAGTTATGTAATCCAAACCACTACAATACATTTACAAGTAGCGTCAATAATGTTGTGCACTTACATACATACGGACGTATGTGTACGTACATACGTACATACATACACAATATACACATATACAAACATAAAAATATACATACATATATACATACATACATACATACATACATACATACATACGTACATACGTACATACGTACATACGTCCATACGTACACACGTACATACTACATACATACATACATACATACATATACATACATACATACATACATACATACATACATACATACATACATACATACATGCATGCATGCATGCATGCATGCATGCGTGCATCCATACGTACATATACACAATCTATCCATCCATCCCTTCATACATGCTTACATGCATACATGCATACATGCAGGCAGACATGCGTAAGTACATACATACATACGTACATACGTACATACTTACTTACACAACGCACATGCATACATACCTGACCGCGTTCTCAAGCTCTGAGAGAAACGACCGATGTGCATATTGCACATTTTCAAAATCCCGACGACCTGGCGATGTTCGTGTCAAGTTCGTCCTGCGTTATCGCCGCCAATTTGCTCACATGTTGAGCATGCGAAATTACGCTTGTACTATAATGATGCTAGTTTGCAAATTCGATTGTAATATTACCCAACCGTTCGTCCTCGACCGAGACATCACACACACAGCGGCGAAATAGTGGAGTTACTGGCACAAGTTCGGCGGTAGATAAACACGCGAATATTAATCATACAAAGCCAGGCATGAAACCTCTTTCATGTTCTCCTTCTTCCTGTATATATATATATATATATATATATATATATATATGACCTTAGGGATCATCTCAGAACGTCGATGTACGATAACATGTCAAATTACTTTCTTTGGTCTCAGGGCCCCAATCTCTCAGACGAAAGTTTGTAAACACTGATATGATGATATCAATATATTAACAGTATCGGTCGGAAGCGTAAAATATCGATGTCCGATGCCAGACGAAACTTCCTCTGACCCCCCCCCAAACGAATGTAATTTCGTTTGATATCGGACATCAACGTTCTGACATGATCCCTTACAATGCTATTGAATAGTTGAATCTCGATATTACCACCGGTCGAAAAAGGTGAGTGCGTCAAAAATGTGTTAACAAATCATTTGGTTCACAATAAACGCCAGAGCTGATGCAAGTTATATGACGTTTAGTGCTAATTCATGACATGGATTGAGCTTTGCGATAACACGCACGCGTACTAATAGTCGTGTTTTATTTAATTATACCTATCATTAAGCGTAATTAACACAACAACACGCGAGTCACTGCACAGAACTAATGCAATACATGTCCAAATGATCAATTCATGCAATCAAGACTTCACATATTTCTAGAATTACGTAAAGAATTTCTACACATATTACGACGGCATTTTATGTTTTAGTTCTATAATCCAAACCACTACAATACATTTACCAGTGGCGTCAACAATGTTGTGATCTTGGCGTTGTTATAATAGCATATCAGGCTTACCTTTAATTATTTATAGGCATGCCTTTAATTAATGAAATGTGCCTGTGTGTGTATGCCCGTGTGTGTGTGTGTGTGTGTGCGTGTGCGTGTGCGTGTGCGTGTGGTGTGTGTGTGCGTGTCTTTTAAAAAATGGGCCAAACCATCCTGCAACGTATTGACGTATTTTGGGATGGATTCGCTGATCCACCGGATCGTCTGTTTGAGACAGTATCAAGTGAATTTCTTGTCTTGTGACATATCTTATTCGCCATACAGCGTGTTGTGTACTGCGAATGTGATCTTACCACATCGGCCACGATCTGTCGAATCGTTGATAATAATCCTATGATTGACTGAGCATTAAATTGACCAGCCATGGCATCAAACAAAATGTCAAAGATAACATAAGTGTCACGCAAGAATGTTACAAATAAAGGTTACAATTAAAGGCATGCTTCTAAATAATTAAGTACGCGTATTTAATTGTAATCAATCAGAACAAACGAAGCGTGCCAACAGAACTGTGTTTCACTGGATCTGATTGGTTACAACTAAAGGCACGCATTTAATTATTTAAAGGCATGCGTTTAATTAAATAAGTAGGCGTATTTAATTGTATCCAATAAGAACCAACGACATAAACTTCTGTAAATACATTAACCTGGTTCTGATTGGTTACAATTAAATGCGCGTACTTAATTAATTAAAGGCATACCTTTAATTTTACGCAGGGGTTCTTATATTATTAAAGGCATTATATTTATGTGTCAACCACGCCTTTAACTTTATATACGCGTATTTAATTAATTAATGGCAAGTCTTTAATTAAAGGTGAGCCTGATGTGCTGTCATACGTTGTGCTATTTATTGATTAGTTAATTTAGTAAACGTGCAATTTGCAATCACAAGCGTGTATAATTACTCACAGTCACGCACAAAGCCCATCGCTGTGCTCTTAATCGATGTAACGATGACATAAGTGGTAATATCACTATACTAATAATGCATCTAAACGAATCTCTCTTTTGACTCGTTCTGAACTTTGCGATCAACTAATTAACATGACATCGTTATCGATGACAAAATGCAGGCATGCATCCGTTAATGGTACATCCGTTAATGGTAACCTTTTCCACATTCTACAGCTGATTTACAGATGGCATACGTGGCTAATTGTTAACCTTCGTGCCACTACTTTACTAAATGGGATATTTGTCGATCAGATAAACACTTCCATATTTAAACCTCATGACAAACTTTCAAAAAGAAGCAGGAGACAGCAATTTAGAATGGAAAGCTAGAAGAAGTTGAATCTTATAAATAGTTTGGACAAGAACTAAATACGAAAAATACAGCAACGTCTTCTTCGTAACTTGTTTAAACGCGAAAAAACGGTTTGAAATAATTTATGTCGAGAAATCGCATTCGTCTGCGTGTTTTTGTAACGCCTACCGGAGATTCGGCATTTTTGATGGCAAAACAGTTAAGGTCAACACGAAGACCAACATTGAATATCATGCTAAACAATACAATCCCATATGATGTCATTAGACAAAAGACGAAGACGAAAAGTATATAATATATGCCTGCCAATTTCTGAGTTTCTAAATCCGGGAGTTTCGACATATTTCGTGAGTCTCATCAGTTCGATCTTGTTATATTGGTTAGTGGAATACGGGGCGGGAGAGGGGAAGGGGTGCTGTTGGAGATTTGTTGAGACTCTCAATTGTTCGGTCTTGTTGGATTGGATATAGGAAGGCGGGGAGGAGGGTGGTGTATGTCTGAAGTCAAAAATCCCGGAGATTAACTTCTTCTCCGGGAGATTTTCGTCTTCACCAAAAATCCGGGATATATTATTATTTTTTTGGGAGTCCGGGAGATTTCCAGCAAATCCTGGAGACACTCGGGGAATCTGGGAGGAATGGCAGGTATTACATGAGATAATAATATAAGATAAAATAATCTATTTCATAACGAAATAGTGTAGATTTACATAACTGCGATAGTCTCGCATTGGTGCTTAGTCTTGTTCGCCATTTTTAACTCGACTTCGTGAACTCGTATACGTGAACTCGGCGAGAAACGCACCTGGGTCGGCTGATATGACTATTACGTCGTCAGATGGTATGTGTGATAAAATTCACACCTTTAAGGATAGTTAGTATTGTGTGTACAACTAAGTTACTAACACGACACATCATCATTTTTATTATAGACTCAGGATCTAAAGCAGAGCATGGGTTACTGTCGTTCCGTATGTCCGAATATATCTCCAGCAATATCGCTTGTGTTCTAGACGTACTAGCTTGTCCATTGGTTGTGGTTTGTAAATTGAGAATTGTCTAAATTTCATCCGGGGAGGCCAGGTGGGTAAGCGATCTTGGGCGCAAACATTCAGCGGCGAGCGGCGGCGTGAGTAAACGCCAACAGACACTGGCGTCACGTGACGGAACCTCCATAATCGAGGCTACCGTTGAGATCGCGTCGATTGACCAGAGGCTACGTGAGATAGCGCCAGCTTCTGTCGCCCTAACAACCGCGTAGACTCAGAGTTGGAATCTGGCTTAGCCTAGTGTGGTGCCACTCATATAATGTTAGCCGTACGAATGGTATATGTTAAACGACCTTCCCATTCACGTCACCAATCAACAACAGTTTCAAACGACCAAAAACATTACCTACTACGTCACCGCGTTCCACGATGCATGAGAGCCGACGCTTTTGGGGTAATTTATCGAGGGACGAAATGCTTTTAAACGTTACTTGAGTGTATCAGTGAGTAGTTACATATGAGCAGCAAAGAACAGAACGTTCTGGCACAGTAGTCATGATCAAATTTCCGAACGTTGTAGGCATTTCTTTTATAGGGTAAATGGGATATGCTTAATCCAAAAATCCATGTTGGCAATCTATGGGAGGGTCCACGACCCCTTAAATTTGATAAAACAGAAAATTGCGTCAGATTAACCCCCACATATAAACCAACAACCTTCTAATTAACATAATATTGATCACATAATAAAACTAACCCATGTTGGCAATATATTGGATTGATCAATGACCCCCTCAATTACAAAACAAAACTACGTTAGTTTACATCCAAAAAAAAAAATAGATAAACGCCGTTCTGACTAACGTAATATTAATCACGCATAATCTAACTATAATAAAACATTTCCCCTAATGGAGTAAAATATATCAATATAAATAATATTTTAATAATTTATTAAGACCGATATTTAAATTAAATACATATTTAGGAATCCATTAAGTTTAAGAACAAGTGTGAATAATGTAAAGTGGTCTATGGAGACCTCCACTAGAACTGAAAGATTACTGACGTTTATACCACCAATACAGTTTAACACAATTCTAATCACAGATCACAACTATGAAATACAAGAAATAGTTATACAGAATAATAAATTAATAAAATAACAATATCAAATAGATGTAACATTCATTAGTTATTATTAAGACATTACCTAAACATACTCGTTTAACATTGTACAATGCACTATACGATATGATATTTAACTGTTAACAGCTGATTGTATTTGAAGTTGAAATTATCAGTAGATGGCCATAGGCTATCTAGTGTTGTCTTAACGAAATTGTTTGTTTGTTTAACAGCATAACATCTCCTTAACGACAAGTATAGCAATGTGTACACAGTCATAGTTACCTCCTAATTAAATAATACTGCAATGCGTGCACATACGGAAAGAGTATAGAAAATCACATCTGCCTCATTGCTTTTACAAACTTGTGTGATAAACGAATGTCAGATTAAATCTAATAACAGTCATACAAATATATATATATATATATATATATGTATATATATGTATATATATATATTATATTATATATATATATATATATATATACACACATATGTCACTGTACATTTATTCACGCTTGTCAAGTATTAATTATACTGTACTCTTAATTTCGTGGTTGATCATAATAAATATATAAAATTTTATTGATATATTTAGTTGTGTCTCTCCTTAAGGGAAGGTTTTATTACACTTACATTACGTTGTAATATTGTCAATATTACGTCAATTACAACGGTGTTCATATATTTTTGTTTTCGGGTGTAAAACTGACGTAGTTTTGTATAATTTGAGGGGGTCATAGACCCATCCCACACATTGTCAAAATGGGTTAGTTTTATTACGTGTTCAATAGTATACTAATTAGAAGGGTGTAGTTTTACGTTCGGATGTTAATCGGACGTAATTTTGTATTTGTTGTTCTAATTTAGGGGGTCATGGACCCCTCCCACAGATTGTGAACATGGATTTTTGGATTCAGCATACCGAAATTACTCTTAAAACGTGTGTTGGCATATTATACTAAAATGCATACGGAACGTTTTAAAGGCACTTATTGGGACTTTTACTATCTATTATAGACTACAACAGCAAACGTACAAACTATCCACTATTTGTTAGTTTTCTGGAACAATGGTTCTCTGTTTATGAGCTAATTAATCTTAGTCTTGATTTGGTTTCTTAGGCAACTGGAAACGCTCTCCTGTGTTGATCCAATTTGGCAGAATGCCTGTATATTTAGGTCATCAATTTCGCTGAATTCACAAATATATGTGACGAAATTAGGATGGCGGTGCATGGCACAAGCAGAGAACACTTCCTGTATAAGTCGATCGTTGATCTTAATAAAAGTGTAAAGGATGCATTTGCTAATGTCGAACATTTGCAGGCCTATCGATCGCGCCAGTGATGGTGCAACTTTGTGTTCTAAATGGGAAAACGTTGTGCCGTGTTTAAAAATCATTTCGTTTTACATACTCACTTATTGAGTGATATATATATACATGGGTCAAAATAAAGAACTTCTGTCCGGCTGTCTGTCTGTACTACGTTGCCGGAAATGATGTTTGTTATTGAACCAGCATTATTACGTCATTTTAATGCGAGTAATTAGAAACGCCTCCATTAGCAACTTTCAAGATCTGTCCTATGCCGTTTTCATTTCGTGACTGACTGTGAGTGGGAACCGGGCAGTGCAAGAAAAAATGCATGAGTGTCAAAGCACAAAGTGACTGGCTGTGTTTGTATTTGTAACAGGGACGTATCGCGCGGACGTGCCGCGGACGTGCCGCGCCGCGTCTCAACCGACGAAAGTCGCAGCAAGGTTAAATGTTCGCTTTGCAACTGTAACGTCGCCGCTACGGCTAATGTCAGTTTGCCTTTTGTTGTATATCATAATAGGGATTTGATTTCATAGTTTGAGCGTTTACACGAAACTACAATTTTGGCATGATAAGGATATATATATATATATATAATATATATATATATATATATATATATATATTTGTCCGGTGAAATGGAACTATAGAACTTACAGGAGCAACGGTACGCAGGTGCGATCGGAAAAACAATAGGCCTAATGGGGGTTTCGCATATTAGAATTACTGAGTATATGAAAGCGAGTAAGATATTCTTCAAAATATTTAAGTACGTTAGCATGCTCGCATGTACATGTATTTGTGTACGTGTATTTAGTGTGATTATATGTGTACGGACAGGCAGTCTTCCATGTGTTTACAAAATACACGGAACACCATCCCACACACATATAATCAATAATACAATGTCACTGTTACTGCAATCAGTATCGCATTGTTGTCACGAATACCCTGAAATAAATATAAAACTTCTGTCTGTGACAAGATTAAGTCTATCGGCTATTAATGCTAGCACACACACTCTTTTTAGTTAGGTTTAGAAACGCTGTCATGTCATGTCAGGGGCTGCTGGCTACGCCAATGCCTTTGGCTGGCGCGATTACCAATCATACAACGACCTTTTTGATTGATGCGTTTTGGAGCCTGAAACGGGCATTTAATTAGCCTAAATGTCCTGTTAAGACCTCTCGTCGCTGGCTAGACGGGTAACGAATACATTTTCGGATTGTTCTTTGAAGATGAGTTGACTCTTATAATCACGGGACGAGAATAGCAAGTGAGACGAACTACAAGCGATTGAGCGAAGGCCGCTTCCATATAGAACAAGGGCTAAATGTCAAGGGTAGTGTAATAACTGGAGCGTAGTGGTGCATTGACTAGGACATCGGACTCTCAATCGAAGGAACTCGGATTCGTATCCTGTGCTGCCTTTCGAACCTTCAGCAAGTCCATTCATTCTACGTTACTCCAGTTGACTCAGTTGTTTGAACGAATACCTGGCTATAGGCAGTTTTGGACATTTGTATGGCTGAATGCTTTTCAGAGAAGTCGAGATGGTGTTCGATTGAACAGGTCTTTCAGGGTGTAAAGTGTAAAGCGCTTTGAGCTGTCATAAGGACTGGACAATGCGCCATATAACAACTTATCTATATTGTTTTACATTTTATACCACTACCATCCACGGGTTGCGATGATCTTGTGACCCTCTCATTAAAACCCATGTAGTAGAACTGATCACACTTCCTACTTGATCCAAGTTGTACACGAGTCAGGGTCAAGCACAATCTTGTTGAACCGCACTTTATGTTCTTTCTCGCCGTTGTTTTCTATCAGCTTTCTATCAGCATACTGCAGCGTATGCTGAAACTAAGAGCACTAAAACGAATATACTGGTCGATCACTCAATATACCAATTAGTCATCCAATCAAGCAGTCAGTCAATCACCGAAGCAATTAGTTTATATCCGACAAAACACACGTTTTTCAACAAACACACGTATTTCGCAACATAACTGAGCAGAACATTTTCTACACACGCACGTTTCAACAACATTTTATGTAGATTGTTGTGTTGAAAACTATGCTGGAATTGAGGCAAACTGAAGCATTATGTTGGTTTCCCTTTACCCTTGCTTGCCATATTTACATTACACTTGCGAACATAGAAATATTAGAGCATATGAATAAATAAAAAATATAAACGTGACCAACACGAATACATCAGTCATGATCATTATTTGTGTAATACTATATCAAATAAATAGTCTATGTAGTCTATCCTCATATCACGATTCATAAAATATTATTAAACCACCAGTTTTGCGAATCGAATGATTTCGTAACAGCGCATCTGATGGTTTGGTGCAACAAAACAAATCGACGTATATAATCCCTCGCCGAGAATGTTTGGCGTTGCTGTCTGTCACCAAGGGTGAAAGCGGCTGGAGTAACGTTGTTGTCTGTCACCAAGGGTGAAAGCGGCTGGAGTAACGTTGCTCCTGATGCACATATCCGCTGCCCCGTACTATAAGTAGGAGCACCGATTTCACTAACATAACGTCAACAACATCATCATCATCATCAGCAGCAGCAGGCTCATCGTTTTCAAGGATGACATTCATCGTCCCGTTTTTGTGTGTTTTCTTATAGTCTGTGTCCACTAGTCCAACACGGGCAGCAACAATTTGACCACAGCGTCGGTGCAAGAATGCTGGCAGCTGATCTGTTGGGGCAGGTAGTGTGCTCACTTGCTGGTGACGTCGCTGACTTCTGCTTTCTGTATCGGCTGCCCTTGCTGCGTCAGCACTGACGGTTGCTTAACGGACAGTCGCACGCTGCGATCGCGCGCCGTCTCTACCCGTGTTGTTTTATCGAGACAAGCAGCGTCAATGTGGATCTAGATACACTGAATGCGTCAAGACACTAACATAACCCCCAAGCGATGATTGAACGTAGAGTGGCGGAGATCAGACCGTGAATGCGCACACACTTCTTAAACCTGAATGACTCAAAACAGAAGTCATCGTCTTCGGTTCTGCAGAACAGCTGAAGAAAATCGAGCTACACACAACTTGTCCAGGGTTCAACATGATTCATGCAGGACAATTCCACTGTTCCAAAACGAGAATGCAGTGCAACAGAAACGAACACACCAGAAATGTTCCGGCCAAATTCTTGTTCTAAATGCGTCGCCGCCGCGCCCAGGTTGAAGGCAATCTTCAAGAACTTGCACAAACGCTTATATGCTAAGCAAATCGCAAAAACATTTTGTAAGCTTTCTTGAATTCCGCATTACGCCACGCGTATATACACGGGTTGATTCCAGAGTTGATGAGCACGGGGAGGGATGCGAGACGTTTCAATCCTTGTAACAGCTCGGATACGTTTGGTTCTCGCGATGCCACGACGCCTGACATAGCGATGTACGGCAACCAGCAAACGTAGAACGCTCCAAGGACGATACACATGATCTTTGTCGATTTGAGATGTGCTTTCATGGCGCTGTAGCTGGCTGACGGTTGTTCGGCCTACAGAAGATTAGTAGAGCATTGGCCAAGTATTACAATAAAAGAAAGAAGCAGGATTGGATTGCAGCATCGAACGATAATCAAATTATTGGGTTACTTGGGAGAAATATAACGTACGTGGAAGCCTAAGAGCTAATTATGCCTGTGTATAAAGCAATAATTTGCACCATTTAGGTTATTCTACACAAGTGTGGAAGCCGTATAGCAAAAAGGACAAAGATATGTTTGAAAGATTACGTCACGACGCGGTCATTGCGTTCAAAATGACGCATGTGATGACGACGAAATTATTGTTTACGTTATCGTTACACAACGGTAGACGAACCTTTCGATAGTCTTATAACTGAATAACAACCGACGGTAGCAACTCAGAACACATGCCACAACCATGAATTTGGTAAAATCATTAAGAGTGTGACATAAATATCAAATGATCCTTTGCGACTTGCAATCCGCTGTAATCGTACTGTCCGGTGGCGTAGTAACGCAAATAATCGTACGCGGCCCGCGGTTGTTCCGACGATGTGAGCTATTACACCACCGTCTCGTGTGTACAGTGACAGGTGCGTGTAATTCGCAATGGTGTTATCTACTTATAATCGAGCTTGCGTATGCGGGTATGTTAACGTTTCCCCCCACGTAAAATGTAACTTATCTATCGCAGGAACCAGCGTTGTTTACACCGTATGGCAAATATTTCGGGAAAACGACCCGTGCGTCATACTAATAATATTTTATTTTGTTAAGCACCACATCCAATTTTGTTCACAGCGCTTTACAATCATATACAAATGTATGTTAAAAATAATGCATTTCACTAAAAACAATAGTTGTTATATCGTACATAAAATGATCTAACAACAGTAGTAATTAAAACACAAATATAGTAGAAGTAGAAAAGAAATGTGATATAAAATATGATATAATAAAATAAGTAAGATTATATTATTATTATTTTAATAAATAAACTAAGATTAATATAAACATCAATAAATTAGGCTAAAATGTATATGTCAAGTAAATAAATAGATAAATAAATAAACGTTAACCATCAATCAGCTGTTATAAAAGAGTGTTGATAATCGTCCGTTAAATGAGTCCAGTGATGCTTTGCTGGTAACGCTTGACTGCTGCCGCTGCGTAAGCAAATGTACAGTCACCGGCTCTATTGATTGAGGTACCGAACAGTAGCGATTTGCAGTAGTCCAAACTGGATGTTATCATGGCATCGACTACACGTTCCGCTATCAGTTGAGTTAGGTAACGGTGAATCAACCCGATGTTGCGCAGGTGCAGCGAACAAGTGCTGATAGTACGTGACACTTGCACAGTCATATCCAGGTGTCTATTAAGGGAGACGTCAAGATTTCTGACATGTTCTGTTGCATTGATTTCATCTGTTCCGAAGGGTACACAAAGCCAACTTACGACAGTAGGTGCCGTTTCTGTTTTGGTGTCATTCATGAGCAGATAATTCCAAGTCATCAACTCCTTCACATCATAAATACATCGCTCGATCCGACGCACTGAGTTGACAGTATGATGTAGACGCCGACACAGTAATGCATAAGTCTAACTTCATGCCAATAACATAGCAATACGAATATTATTTGATAATTATACACTATCACGACTAGGGCCTATCGATGGACGTGAACTTCACATTCTCTCCGACCATCGTCAGTTTGAACAAACAACGAGCGACTAATATAGAAGATATTGTTCGTGGATCCAAGATTAAATTTCAGTTGCAAAAATTACACTTACATTGGAGCTAAAGTTGAAACGTTAAAATCTGTAGACGGGTCTAAACGTTACAAGTTTCAACTATAGCTCCATTGTAAATGTAATTTTTGCTATTAAAACGAGTGGCTACCTATCTGCAAGAGCGTTATTGTGTTTAAATGTAACTATGCTGTGTGTTTTCTAATATATTGTAAATATTACTATCACGACTGTCAACTACGAAAGCATCCCGTCAGATGACGGGCATTTTTGCTAGTTTGCTACAACGACTTGCCTGTATTTGTCGTTGGTGCTTCACTGCAATGACGAACACGACGCAGTAGAGGACAGTCAGGACACACAGGCACACGACGACGGGGACGGCGAACAGGCCGACCGTGTACTCAACGTGTAGCACCTCGCTGAAGTTACACAGCGAGTCGCTGGACCAACGGTTCCATCCGAGGACGGGTGGTAGACTAAGACAGACGATGACGCTCCATATGATGGCCGTCCACGTGTACGCCGTGGTCATGGTGACGACTGCGCCGTATCGTAGCGGCAGTGTGATAGCGACATACCGGTCGACGGCAATGGCCAGGAGGTTGAAGACAGAGCCGAGAGTGGAGAAGAGCACGCCCCACAGCGAGAAGAGGCAGGCCGTCCGCGAGGTATGGGACAGGCGTATCCCGGCCGGAATGGTGATGAGGAAGGTGTAGAATGGCCCGATCAGCCCGACCGTGAAGTCGGCGCCGGCGAGACTCGCCACAAACATATTGGTAGGCGTGCGCAGTTGCTCGAACCTGTTTCAAGGAATTGTAAAATGTAAATCCATTGATGCCGCATTTTTTACGCAATGCAAGTCGCTAATTGCAATATTTTGTATAATAAGATTGATCGACTTGTCTGTTACCGGCTAATAAACTGTGATGATGATGATAATACTACTAATTATTATTATATATTATTAATGTGTCGTTACGACGGCACGTTCTACAACTTCGGTATCCATTTTTGATGGCTTGACGAAGCTTCTCCTAGACAACATGTCACGAGATAGACAAGTCAATTATGCTCACCTCAACACACTGGCAATTGTCATTCCGTTGCCTATCATGATGAAGACACAGTAAGTGCCGATAATGGCCGTGGAAACGAAGGCGTCTACGGACACCGCCATGACTTTCGTGTCATTTCCTGTCGACGCGTTCATATCGATCTGTGCTAGTGTAACAATGAAGGTTAGGTGTGCAGCCCGTGTCATAATTATATGCGGTTTTTAAACAACTTTCAGTAGCTAACTAAATTTATATTACAAAGTTAACAAAGGTTATGAAATGTCGATCACAAATAAATTGTCAATATTTAATTATTTCAATACAATACCATACATATTCATTATGACTTATAGTTATTGTAAGTGTAATTATGACCTTTTCGGAATCTTCGATCGAAGCAGGAATGAGAAGAATTTGTTAATATAGACAACCTTGACCTAATCAACAATTGTAAAACGAAGAAACAAACTAGGTTATGTGTTATATACCATGTATTTAGTTATATATTGATACAGCCTCGTGATCTATTTGTTTAGTTTGATCATGTACGCGTGAGTGAGGTATAAACAAAATGGCGGTGCAGCCATGTGACTCTGTGTCTGGTTCTCGTATTCTATTAATGTCAATACAGGACATTTAAATTGGCGTCGACGATGGGATTGTTTCTCAAAACGTTACGAACACTTTAGAGAACAATATGACACGAGTTCGATGGGACACATCGGTGAGTTCGACGAATATAAGGAAGATTTAGAGTCGTACACCGAGAGATTAAAAGCCTGGTTCGTAGTAAACGAGGCGAGCGTATTTCATAGTTGTTGGCCCACAAGCTTACAGGCTGTTGAAGTATTTATTGGCGTCTGTAAAGCCGAACACGAAAACGTTTACGCAATTGTCGAGATTTCGCTTTTACAAACGTCATCGACAACAGAAGGAAGGCGAAAGTATGGTGAAATTTGTGGGCAGCCTCAGACAACTGAGTAATATATGCGAATTTTGAAGCTTTCTGACAGAAGCTCTTCGAGACCAAATTGTGTGTGGTCTGTCAGATACTAAAATTCAACCAAAATTGTTAGCAGGAACCGATTTAGATTTTCAAAGTGCTTAACAGTTAGCCACAGCTATGTGCATGGCTACAAGAAATACGGCTCAATTTCACCCGTAATTCAAAAGCAGGTCGGTCACGAGCGAGGACGTATCTATAAACAAGGTCAAGGTGAGAGTGAAAAAGACAAATAGTATAGGCCAGTGTTGGCGTTGCAACCGAAGTAACCACACCGCGGATGCATGCAGATTTAAACAAGCGATTTGTCCTGGGTGTCAAATAAAGGCACACATCATAAGGGCATGTAAACGAAAGAAGACGACCCAGTATCATCAACGACGTACCGGTAAATATACTGAAGATTGTTCGATGGAAGAGATAGCTATGCTGGGCATCTACTCTGCTGAGGAAAAGAGAGCAAGTGAAGGTAATGTTGGAAATGTTAGTTGTCAAATGCATTTGGACACAGGAGCCACCGTGTCGATTATTTTGAAGACCATAATTATGACCGGTCGCTCTCACACATTCCACTGAAAGAAACTTCATTCCAGGTGAGGTCTTACACGGGGAACGCAATCCCAGTGTATGGTCAGATTCAAGTTCCAGTGACATATGAAGGACAGACGCGTGTCTTTCTATTGACAGTGGTTGACAGTGATGGACAAAACTGGTCAGCTATCTTCAATGTGAAGAGAACAGGATAACTGGAAGAGGTGCTAAGCCGGCACAAGCAAGTGTTCCGAGGTGGCTTGGGTACTACCAAGGGTTTCAAGGCAGATATCAGGGTGCATGAAGATGCCACTCCTTTTTTATGCAAAGCCAGAGACGTTCACTACACAGTGAAAGGGAAAGTGGAAAGAGAGTTGGAAAGAATGGGAAGGGAAGGGGTAATTAAGAAAGTGGAAACCAGTGTATGGGCATCACCGATAGTCTGCGTACCGAAATACCAGTCTGATGACATTCGCATTTTTGGTGACTCCAAAGTGTTAGTGAACAGGGTACTCATTGAAAAGCCCTATCCGTTGCCAAATGTGGAAGATTTGTTAGCCACGTTATCAGGTGGGAAGATCTTCGCTAAGCTGGATTTGTGAAACGCTTACCAACAGCTTGAGACAAACCTAGAAAGCCAGAAATATCTCACCATCTATACTCACATGGGTCTGTATGCGTATCTACGTTTGACATTTGGAATAGCAACCGCACCTGCTAATTTCCAGTAATTTCGTGGACCAGATCTTGCAAGGAATGAGCAGTTTGGTGTGTTACTTGAACGACATTCTGATAGGAATGAAGGAACATCTTTATTCGACAGATATAATACAAATAAGTGCAACACATGTAAGAACATTGTCATAAAAAAAACTGTCGGGAGACTCTCACTAAGGCTTTCAAATATGCCGCTGAACATGAGAGCCACCCACTAGTAATTTTAACTCAAAGATTTCTCCTACTCCCATTGTAGTGTACAACTATATATTAAGTTAAAGCTACAAGCTGCTTTAATAGATAAAAAAGAGTATATGATGTATGTTGGTAGGCTAACTACATTTGTAGCCGTTTTTGTCCGTGCAAGTGTCTTTATAAAATGTCAGTAAGTACGTTCTAGTGTATTTAGAGAAGCTGCAGAAACTACATGTGTTCATTTTGTCTAAAATGCAGGGTGGCATTTTCTAAGTAAAACTGGTAGGTGGTATCTAATACATTTTCTGGCTCTCGAAGTATGACTGAATGGGATAATAATTTAATGATTTTGTCTTGTAGGATAATCATGATAAGCATTTTGTAAAAATAGCGATTGGAAAAATATAGGAACGCGTCTATGTAAACATTTATGAAAGAAAGTTAAACATTGACAAGTAAAGATGTCTTCCAGTTTTAGTAGATTTAGGGATTTCATAATAGGTTCGGTGTGTGAGTTATATTTACTGCGGGAAATTATTCGGATTGCCCTTTTCTGCAATTTAGAAAGTCTGTATTAAAACCCCACAATAAAATGCTGTAGTTGAGTTTGGTAAAATTAATGAATTATACGTAGTCTTTAATGTATATCCAGGTAGAAAGTGTTTTAGTTTATTCATAATTCCCAGAGATCATGATATTTTATTAGATATTTTGTCAATGTGTGGAGTTCAGTTTAACGTTTCTTGAATGGTAGTGCCTAGAAAGTTGATTGTATGTACACACTCTATTGGTTGACCATTTAGTTTTAACGATAATTTTATTTTGGAGATATTACGCTGTGGAAAATGAAATAGCATATATTTAGTTTTACTTGTATTTAGAGTAAGCTTGTTTACTTGTAACCATTCACTAATATGTTTTAGTTCATCGTTAATATTATCACTGACAACTTTGTAATTTTGTGTGTTAGAGTTGCAATTGAAAGAACATATTGGTCCGACGAGGGTGGTATCATCAGCGTAAAGTATGGCCTTGAATTTGTTGGTGGCAAGATGGATGTCATTTATATAGAGAGTAAACAGTAGGGGTCCTAATACTGACCCCTGCGGGACGCCAGTTGAAACAAATAATGTGTTAGATATAACGTCATCGAATTTGACAAACTGGCGTTTTTTTGGAAAAGTAGCTCATTAACCAAGTGAGGGGAATACCATTTATACCGAAATGTTCAAGTTTTTTTAAATAAAACTTTGTAGTCTATAGTATCAAAAGCTTTTGACAGATTCAAAAAAATTCAATTGGAGTTTTTTTGTTTTCTAAGTTTTGAAGAATAGTGTCAGTTAGTTCGAGCGTAGCCATTTCCCTTGAATGTAATTTCCTAAATCCGTATTGTCTTTTGTATAATAATTCGTTTATAATTAGATAGTAAAATATTTGATCGTATACAATTTTTTCAAAGACTGGAAATTGTTAAACAAGGTGCTATCATCTTTTTTATGCAAAGGAATAACTTTAGCAAGTTTTAGTCTTTGTGGAATATATATGTGCGAAGAGATTGGTTAATGATAAGGGACAAAGGCTTCGCAATTACTAAGTTGATTCTTTTTAGTATAATTGTTGAAATCGAATCATGGCCTGCACTTCTCTTTGAGTCAAATTCCTTGATGATTTTTATTACAATATCTTCAGTTATTGGTTTGAAATGAAACGTTGTGAGAGATTTGTTTTGTAAATAACTAAGAATTTTTTTGTGTGGGTTTATATAGGAAATTGTCTGTGCCAGTTTAATACCAATATTTACAAAGAACTCGTTGAACACGTTTGCAACCTTTAAATTGTGTACAGTTTTTTTTATTTATAAGCTGTTTAATAGTGTCCCACGTTTTCCTAGTATTTGATTTGAATTGGTCAAATAGGTTTCCATAGTAGATCTTTTTGGCATTTCTGATGGTTTTATTTAGAAGATTTTTATATACACGAAGATTAACCGACATGGCATTATAAAAAGTGTCATAAAGTTTATCTTTATATTATATAGCTGGAAATGTTATGTTTAAACTTGTTGTAACGGACTGTTTTAATTGGAAAGTGAGTTTCGTATAGCTGAGTAAGTATGTCCTCAAGTATTTCATAATTATTATTTGGGTCAGCAGAGGGGTCTTGATTTAGTTTCCCCGTAATGCATAATTGACTTAAGGCTTCACAGTAATTTAAGGTAGACTTTTCATTATTTGTCCTAATTTTCACGTATTTGGGAGTACTTTGTTTAGATTGTAATTTGTCAAAGTTTATGAAATATTTTAGATGATCTGATATATTACTCATAAGTATGCCTGCTGTACAAACTCTAGTGAGATTTGAAATATATCTGATCAATGAGTGTACATTTATTTAAAGAAAAACGGGTCGGTAGAGTGATCTTCGGATAAAAACCATTCGTATAAAATAGATCAAAATAATCTCCAATTTGTTGACTATCATTAAATTTTAATTTCTGCATATCACGGTTGAAATATCCAACTATTATTGTTTTGGAGCGTTCAGTAACTAATTTTGATAAAATAGGTGCCAATTCCCCAATAAAAATGGATATTACTACGTCTGTGTTATTTAGTTTTGGTGGTCTGTAAATATTACCTATTGTAATGTGTTTTTTTAAGATTCGCTCCATAAATGTCAATAAACAGCCCCTCCTAAATATCAGATGCCTCGTATAAATTCCTTATGTTATATTGGTAATGTTCATGTAAATATATAATTGGCCTCCGTGACCTGTACATTTTTGCCTTGATGGATACTATTATAATTTGGAAGATGATATTGAGACAAGTCTGAATCCTCCGAGAGCCATGTTTCCTGCAAGCATATTGTGCTAAAACCTATGCCTTTGTTGTATACGTCTAATAAGATTGGGGAAAGGTAATTAAACTTTGAATTAATGCATTGAGTATTTAAATTGAAGATAGTAAAACTATCTTTTGTAGAAGCGAGAGTTTCATTTAGTTTCACGGTGTCTATGTATTGCAAATGTGTCAGCATAGCTATTTTTTCATTATTGTCATTTAAATTACCGAGAATGTGTGGTAGGTTATTAGCAGCTGATCCACCAAAATTGAATAGTATTCTGTCTTCCGATAAATTATCATCTGTATTTTGTGTCATAGATGGTGGTTAGATTTGTATCGTGTACCACAAAGGGAGTAGTTGTCATACTGGAAAAGCAGTCCGGTAGTACTAAAGTAACAAGCAGTTGAAAAGTCGTTCCAAACAGAAAATAGAGAATCACAAAAATGAACATAATAGGTGTTACTAGAGCCGGTAACACAAAAGTATTTTAGAGACACATGTAAGTTAAATGCATAACTATACACGTAACTTAGTACATAATATAAATTTGGACGAGCCACAAAATAACCTTTACTATATATCCACGAAAATCGTAATTACTTTGCAAAAGAAGACGCAGTGCGTCTCAAATTATATATCTGCAGTACATGTTGTTATATACTTTCCGCGAAAATATTTACTAAATGCATTTTATAACAATACATGATGAGACGACTGATGACTTGATAGTGTAACACCAGGGCCACAAAATTAGCCACCAAAATCATATGACAAATCATGATGAGTCATACTGTGAAATCAACCATAAGTATGTGTATGTAGTTTTGTGTATGATTTGTATTGTGAGTAATGATTGAGCGTGTACGTATGTCATTTTCTGAAATGAAAGTATGACTCATATCGTGTGTGAATGCATGTGTATACATGTAGAACATTTTGGTGTCTATCGAGACTTCAGGTTCCTTAAGATACACAAACGTAATAAATATAACCAAAAAGGCGCACAGCTACAAATTGTGATGTGTTTTCTAGGAAATATATTTACTAAGTGTATTTTCTAATAATGCACGCTGAGACGACTGTATACCTGGGATACGATAGTTTACACCAAACGTGATAGTTCATGATCAGTCAATACTGTGGCATAAGCATGTGTATGTGTGTCTGTGTGTGTGTGTGTGTGTGTGTGTGTGTGTGTGTGTGTGTGCTTGCGTGTGCGTGTGTTACTGTACAATGTTTGGTTTGTGATTAACCGTATTTGTGCGGTGTTGAAAGAAGCCGACAGTATGACTATTATTTGTGTGTACACGAAGACCATAAGGCGAACGTTTTTTTACACTATTTGCGAATGATTACATAGAGCAGTACGTTTAACCCATTCTGCAATTTATCACCTTTGCCGGGATTTCACGTCTCACATACCACATAATTACAACCGCAAATACTCATTTACGAAAAAACAGCACAGCTTTGCAAAAGAAATGCAGCATACACAAAAATTATACCTGTGCTATACGACATGTAAAGTAGTAATACTAGTATCCACGAGAGAGAAAAAAAACTAGTAATGCATGATAAGATGTCCGCAAAGACAGAAGAAGAACATCTGAAAACGTTGGATGAAGTATTAAGCAGATTAGAGAAGTACGACGTGATGTTGAAGAAGTGTGATTTCAAGACCAATAATGTTGAATACCTGGGACATCGTAAGTATGCGAGTTTGCGTTCGAACGAAGCAAGTCAGGGATACTGTCCAGCCAAGTTTTGGTGCATTATGATCCAAATAGAACACTCACACTTGCATGTGACGCGTCTCCATACTGTGTTGGAGCAGTTCTTTCGCATGTCATTGGTGATGGTGAAGAACTCCCAATTGCGTTTGCAAGCAGATCGCCATCAAAGAGCGAAACAAACTAGGGTCATATTGAAAAAGAGGCATTAGGACTGATGTTCGGAGTAAAGAGATTTCACAAATATCCCAATGGCCGATCATTTACTCTGGTCACTGATCACAAGCCGTTGGTTGCTATCCTGTGAAAGAAGAAGGGAATCCCCTCATTGGTTGCTGCGAGGATGCAAAGATGGGCAGTGATTCTACAAGCGTATTGTTACGAGGTAAAATACAAGACTTCCAGTGAACACTGCAGTGCGGATGCACTATTAAGACTGCTTTGTAAACACGAAGAGCAGGAAGAGAAAGCAGAAGTGTTCTCAAGTTTCCATTAACTACAAGTTGATGCACAAGATATCAGTAGACAGACATACAGTAGTTTTTATTTTGACCCATATACATATAACTCAATAAGTGAATATGTAAAAGCATAATGATCACAGAATTGTATATAAATTATTACGTGAGGGTCAGGGAGATTCCCACTAAGGCAAAAAAGCCGCTCTCATGGGAGCCACCCAGTCATAATAATGACAAGTCCTGGTGTATAACAAGTAGCAATAATCAGTCAACAGATTAAGTCAAAGCAAGGCCTATAACATGACACCATTCATAATAATGGACGACTGGTTATTCATCCAAAGAGGTACACATAAAATATGTATTCCTGTTTGTTATTCACTCATTATGGCAAATATAACAATGTTGTAATGTACATACAGGTAGATACGTCTGCAAATAATAATGTTTAACATACATTGCAAACCCGTGTGAGCTGCGAGTGTAAACTTTATTTTTTATTAAATCAGGTGCATTATTAATAGTATGCGGCATGATGTATCTGTCACAAAGTGGTTTGTATAGAATTTAATCGGGCTTTAGAACAGTGGTTTTGTATACAAAGTATGGTTGATGGGATGGTGCTGCCATCTCTGGTATGTATTGTCGCGGAGGTATACGCTGGTGCCCTCTGGCGATTAAGGCGTGTAACGTTTTAACAGCCGACGAGTCAGATTTAATTAATTTCATTTGTAGCGTACACCACTAATTCTACGGTTAGGTATACCAAATTTGGCACCAGTAGAAATTATTTAATATGACTGGTAATATGGTTACCTTGCAAACTACTTATGTTGTGGTTATAAGAAGATTATATTACGAACTTATAAAAGTTGTTTACAGAAATGTAGGTGTGAAAAACACTAGGGTCACATCTAGTTTATGAATAGAGTGCGTGTTTTATTAAAATTATGGATTAAATCATGAGAGTTGGAATGTACGATGAATATTGTGGTATCCGGCTTGATACAAGGAATCCAGTGATATTAATTATGTAAGTAATTCACGTAAGTTAAAGATTGAATGAGCACTTATATAGTCAAACGTTTAGCTCGCAAAATCTATTTTAAACTCAGCAAGTTGAATGGATTGTTTCGAAGTGTCAATGGTTTCGGGAGCCGGATTTTGAAGCGACTTTAATTTGTATTAAGTGTTGTAATTGGTCAGACTAACTTCCGGCCATCAAGCTATATAAGGGCAGGATGGCCATTCGAGGCCAGACGAACATTTGAGCAGAAGAAAGTGTTTCACTCTCGTCTCCAGGAATTGGGCTGAAACGTGTGTCCGCCCAACGCCTGTAGTAAATACTTCTACGATTTCAACAGTACTGAGTAGTTGTGAGACCCTGCACTTCTCACGCGTTGAAGAAGACTGAGCGATAACCGACTGCAGTTCCGTTTTGACGAGACCTTCGAATGCGAGGCCACCACCGTTTCGTCTGCTAGCTGCCGTAACACAGACTCCGTGACAGACCTCGACATCGCCGATGTCGTGACATCGATTCCGTGTTGTCGCCTGGTGATTCGCGTGGGATCGACAAGGCAAATCTACCGTCTACTAGATCGCCCGAGTCGCCTGCTTTCATCTACGTGAATTCGTTCGCCGAACGCCGAGCTAATTTCGACTTCGTCCTGACAACGCGACCGATGCGAACGTTGACATTCACACATCACGAGACATTCATTGGTTACAGATCATAGACTTTATGCATTTGGATGCATACTCGTTGAGTACAATGTATGGTGTTATAAATATAATGTCATAGCAGAGTAACGGTTGGCCAACTATCACTGAACCGCTTTTGTTTATTGTTGATGTATTAAATGGGAATGCCAGTTGGCTTCTCGTACATACATATCTGATGTCACGTTAAGTCTCTCGTTCACTCCGAATCCTAGTGCACCTGAACCTATAACTTGCTATGTCAAATCGGGTACCGCCAATTTATTAATATATTAATACTTACACTCGATTTTGTGACAATATCTGAAGCTTTGTTTCGCAAATTCGTGTTGTACCCTGATTGTGTGTATATTATATTGCCCACGTGTGTTGAAATTGTGAATGCTATTGTTTTGATGAAGCGGTAAATTTTGAAGGTAAACAGGAAGTTTGTTATGTACGTATTTATAATATAGTTTTAGTTCTTGTGGTTTCAATATGTGTTCTACTTTTTACAATTTAAGACTTTTAAACAGTGGTTCAGTGTGAGCATGATATTTGCTTACACTAAGAGCAACCAGAATGTATCCAGTGTTGGTACGCGTGTTATACTACACACTTAGTGGATGGCCAAACCATATCACAGATAGAAAGAGTTGAAACCCTACTTTGTACGACGAAATGAACTTTTAGTTGAACAAGGATGTATGTCTTGGGGAATGAGGATCATTATTCCACCAAGTCTGCGCAACAGGATGTTGTGAGTGCTGCATGAATAGCATCCAGGCATGGTAGCCATGAAAGCAATAGCTTGTAGTTACCTGTGTTGGCCGAAAATGAAAGAGGAAATTGAACAGATGGTGAGAAGCTGTGAAATATGCCAAGCAGTGGGGAAAACACCACCAGTTGCACCACTACATCCATGGAAATGGCCAACAAGAGTATGTTAGAGGCTACACATCGATTTCGCTGAGGATGGCGAGAGTGTTTTGGTAGTAATCGACAGTCACTCGAAGTGGATAGAGTTCAAACATATGAACTCAACGACCGCTCAGAAGACCAATGAGGTACTGTTCAGTGCCGGAGGAAATCGTGTCCGATATTGGGCCACAATTTGTGTCGGAAGAGTTTGCCCGGTTTGTGAAACTCAATGCGATTACACACACATTGGTACCACCGTGTCATCCAGCATGGAATGGAGCTGCGGAAAGATTCTGAAATATGCCTTACGCAAATAAGCTGCAACGGCTAGGAGAGGAAACCCTAAATAATCTATGGAAAATCATCCGGCTAGCGTGTTGCTCAGGTATCGGACACTGTGACGGGCATTTCCCCAGCGGAAATGTTTCTAAAGAGACAACCACGTAACAGGTTTCACGTGTTACAACCAAACCCAGAACAGGAAACCCCAGAAGGTGCATCACGATAAGAAACAAACGAAGATGCGAGCACTATTGGCACGCGAACATGTCGGTGTACGAAACATGCGCGGCGGCTTGGAGAAGTGTGTACCAGGGACAGTCATAAAGAAGTTAGGTCCACTGACATATATATAATACGTGTTGGTCGGCAGCTAAGATGCGCACACGTTGATCATTTGGTTCGTTCGGGGTGTGTTGTGGATGACCAAATCGGAGAGTCTCCACTGTCTGATCCACGGACGGATACGTTGATACCTCCAACACCAAGTGCATCTGTGCTTGGAGTGCCAACAGGTGTCACTCCAACGACCGTTCCTATTCCTGTGGAAGCTGAGAATCGACCCATTCCACATTCGCCACCGCACGTACCTCCAGAGAGGGTGAGATGATACCCAGAGAGGGTGCAGAAAGCTCCAAAAAGATTGGACTTGTGAAAGACTTATTCAGAAACAGTCCAGTGCTTTACATAGGGCAAAATAATTCCCAGCACAGACTGACTAAGGGAGAGTCTATCCCTTATCAATTTGGATAATTCTAGAAGTTGTTAAATGCATACTACCTATGTTTTAAAAATGTACATGTAAAGACATTACATGACTGGTTATGTTGAAATAGTTATTTATTATTTCGAAGCAAAACTGGACACTAAAGCATTACAGTTGAACTCTGTGTACGCTTGCATATTGTTGGACTTTAGTACTTAAAGGGGTTACAGTTATTTAGTTATCGATTGATACATGACATTATGCATAATCCAAAGAAACACGTCTTACACAGAAAAGTGGCATCCTCAATATAGGAACTGAATTGTATTCTCAATTACAGTCTTAAGGCAACCGGATATTCCCCTTTGAGGAATTGTTTTTAGTCAAACGGAAACGACAACTTTCAATTAATAAGAAAAGAATCACAGATGACTGTCGAACCACGCACAAAATCGGAATTCATCTGGTAGTGACAACTTCTCAACATAACTTATTAAAGAAGGTGGAGAAGCGATGACAGATGATGTAATCATATTCTGCAACGCGATCTGGCAGAGAGGAGAGTGGTATACCATAATTTATAATAGCTATACAAAAGAAAGACTATTAAAACGTGCGCACCACTGTATAACAAGATAATAATTAAAGCTAAGCTAAGTTAAAAGTAACATGCACCTGAAGAGCCTGAAGCAGATAACATCATCATAGCAAAACAAATGGTTTGTTGTGAAGTGAAGGAACAATAAATATCCAACCTGCGTGAAAAAGCATCAACAACACTAAACAAAGTCTAACATGGGTTGATTGACTTTATATAGCATACAGCTAAGGTTGCGATGGTTTGTGCCGTTCATAAAATGAGTTCAGATATTGATACTTCTTTAGATTTTATTGTTCCTGGGTATACAAAGCGGATGATAGACTGAAATATTTGGTAATTTTCTGTGACTTCGATATTAATTCCGTTTGCTTTGTCAACAGTTTTGTTTTCCCCGTGCTGATTTCCACCCCACTTGAAGATGGGGCTTTGTTTAGACTAGCTACAAGTTTAATACATTCCTGTTCTTTATTACTGGCCTTCCTATTATACACCCTAGATCCGGTCTAGGAAGATGTTGAAACGTGTAGGGGAAATCATGCGTCTTTGCTGGACTCTTCTTTTAAAGCATTCCCTTATTGTCCCGTTGGTGAAAATTGTATTGATGGATTTGTTATATAATTGTTCGATGGCATGAACTAATCTGCGATTAATATTATGATTTCCCATTGTGTTTCATAACCCAGAATGCCACACTCTATCATATGCTAGACTAAACCCGGAAACACAAATACGTCTTACTAACACCAATTGTGCTATTCTTTTGTGATATTAATCACAGTTATTTCTAATTGGGTATGAAACACTCAGAATTCAGAAATCAGAATCAATTTATTTGACCTATGAATACGATGCATATACAACGAATAACGTAAGTAATATATAAGATCGGGAGACTCCCATTAAGATATATAATATCGCTAGCACAGGAGCCACCCCAACACGGTTCCTCATTGTCGAAATAAAAACATTTAGGCGTTTGATATGTGTTGCTATGGGTACATTTTATCATCAATAGACCCCAATAATCCATGGATGCCATTTACAATCATCACACAAAACGTCCGTACCATCAACGAACAATAAATTAAAACACATGAAATAATCCGAATATGCTGAACAGGCAAAACCTGAAATGGCGTTGTTATGTCATCATCAATATGCCTGTCCAAAACAACATTGCAAGATCCATTGAATGGTTGACGTAAAAGACGAAGACAGAACAGGAACGGATCCAGAGAGGGTAGTCTAGGGTAGTCTAGGAAGGGACAAAGACCTCCACTGGCGGCCGAACCAAATGGTGTAGAAAAATTATCGCTGCTGCGCCGTAACGTCAGCTTATTGTAACATGAACGGGGGCACATTTCCAAGGGTCTTGGGGGCACTAATTTGACAGATAAACGAATCTTGGTGACCGGCTCATCTGACCACAATATACGGGGTAAGATGGGCCATAGGTACACACTTGCATTTTTTGGCGCTGTTCTTCAAAACTATGTGTCTAAACAATAACTCCTTTTACGATATGTTGGACAAGACCCATCCGCACATACCTCATTTAAAAAGTCCGGTCCAGTTAGGTCTTCAAGGAATAAACGCCATCTGACTCCACCCTACTCTATATATTAAAACCTGCCCATTGCACTACAGTACCACACCCATCACATACTCGTTGCGTCTTCACCGCGCAAAGAACATCACTTACCGTGCGTTTAAAGTAGTCTTGCTTTCCTCTCTCTTCTTTCCTCAGTGCGATAGACACACCGGTGATGCATTGAAAAGGGTGTGACCATTAGCCCCGTCATTATTTGGTCGTATCATCCGCGCGCCAGCACGACACTGTGATTATAAGCTTCTCCAACAAGCCGCAGCGTAGACACTGACTGTCAACCAATAAACTACCAGATGGAATGAGCTATAGGATCATTAATGTTATGGACTCCGCTCGCCTGGCCTGTCGAAAGATGAAGTGCATTGTAATTTAATAATGGCGTATGACACGGTACGCGTTAGCTGAACGGATGAAATCATTTGACCTGACAATTACGCAAGACCATTAAACACAAATCTGCTTTCTAGAACACAGTTTAGTGACGTTTATTAAATTGTAACTTACCACTTCTTCGAAATGCAAGTTACGTCAAACATCCCAACTAATCTGAGTTCCGTTTACAAGCTCGGAGTAATCGTAGAAATCACGCATGTCAAATGTCTGGTAGGAACCGTACAACCGGTAAGAACCCTTCACCATTTGGTAATTTCCAGAAAAACTAAGGCCGTTGTTTTCTTCAGAAGGATCTTATGCATAAAAGTTTGGTGTCCACAAACGCACACACACGCACCGGCACACGCACGCCCGCACACACACACATACATACACAAGCTAGCTCGATTATAGTTTAGGTGGCAAACACTATCATTGACAAAGTTGGACAAGAACAACATGTTGTTTCCATAAGGGTCGATTATAAATGGAAGACCAGCCACATCAATTATAACCCTGGAAATGGTAGCTAAGAAATAGGGGCTTTGAAGGAGAATAAATTACATGGAGTGAATGGGATTCCGCCCAAACTACTATTGGAAATTGTAGAACAAACGGTCTGAAAAGTGGCAAATGTTGTTCAATTTTGGGAAATTTAAATGCCTCCACACAGGACATGGGAATGAAGACGTACAATATGCAATGGGGATACTGTACTAAGTACTACTCTAAAAGAAAAGGACTTAACCATTAGTGCTGATATGAAAGTTTCAGAGCAGAGCGGAATTGCAGCTTTAAAGGAAAATCAAATCCTTGGATTAATTATGCGAAATAGTAGGTATAAGAAAAAAGAACGAATAATACCGCTGTACAAAACAATAATTAGGCATTATTTAAAATAGTGTATACAAGCGTAAAGGCCATATCGCAAGAAGGACATAGATATGCTAGAAAGAGTACAGAGGAGAGCGTCTAAAAATATACCAAAACAGAGGGATCTTAGTTAAGAAATACGCCTAAAAGAATGTGATTTAACAGCACTAGAGACCAGGAGATTGAGAGGAGATAGATAGAAATGTTTAAAATATTTAATGGTTATGAAAATATTGATAGAAATATTTTTTTCTCAGTTAAAGAAAGATAGAAGGACTACAGGACATGAAGTTACATTAGTAAAGGAGCAGTGTAGATTAGATATAAGAAGGTTCTAATTTTCATTTTTTCACAAAGGACTGTAAATTAATGGAACAGATTATCTGCTGTTTGTGTGGGTGCTAGTAGTGTGAATATGTTTAAAAGTAAAATCGACACATACTTAGAAGTGCGGGATACACGTAGATAAAAATAGTTGGGCTATCGATAAGCCAATAGGCTTCCTTGTCCACCTGCCGTCTAGAGTTAATTCTCTGGATGGCAATCTTGTTAAATCTTGTTACAACAACGTCAATGTTTTCGCAGCTCAGTTTTGTTGTATGTGCTTCCCGGTGCTTCCCACTGTTTTACTAGAAAAGGTGGGTGTCCACAAGATAAACATTGACATTGGTTCTTCATTGTAATGACAACACTGACCGCCTAGTTGGAAGCGTTTCATTTGAGTGTTGTTTGAAATATTCTTTTGTCCCCATACAATCATGGGTGTGACATCAGTGAACATGTATGCATTCCCTGTGCACTTGATTGGTACTTCAGTCGAATTTCTTTCCAAGCTTATTGCATGGCTACATGACTAGGGAAATGGATGGTGGACGTTTGTGTTTGTACAGCTTACCCAGAAACCTAGATACAGGAAGTCAATCACTTCACCACTAGCAATCTTTATAATTTTGCAGTCACTTTTTTTACTGATGTCGATGACCATGCTATCACTGACACTGTTCCTGCGTAGTTCTCGATATTTTCCAGTAATCGTTTTGCTGATGAATTGATGCGATGTCTAATCAAAACGATGTAATCTACAAACGGAAGATCTATAGACCAATGCAGGCCGACAATATATAAAGAGGTCTCTGGTGATTAATGCTATAATTCAAGTCAAGATTGGTGTGTTCATCTCTGTGCTAAATACCCAATAAAAGAAATTGTTGAAAGCGCTGGATCTTGCCGAAAAAACACGACCATTAAAACATATTTTCAAGATATTTTGGCCAACTCAAGATGGACTCTACATTCAAAACCGCATTAGCGGTTTATTACAAAGTAACGTCGACTATTTATATACTTAGCCAGTATACAGGTCATGTCTATGAAAGTCGATGCACACATTAGTCGTATGAGACATGGCTATTTTGCCGGTTTTATGGCAGGTATTCTGTGAAGCACGCTAGTCAATGACAACCCGTCACCAGTTACAAATTCAGGTATAATCAAACGTCCAGTGGACGATGGAACGACATCGTCAAATTTTGAATGGATGAGACATGCAATTTCCTTTGTCTGCATGCATGCGTGTGCGCACAAAAACGCAGATTCATAAATTGCTGTGCTGATCAACATACATATTATACGCTAATTTGGGGGCATCGTAAATGTGTCTCCTTCCAGGCGCCGAGATGCAGTTGCCTCTTTCTAGATTCACTCGCACTCTTGGACCAGTGTCTTCTCATCTACCAATCAGATATGTATTTAAAAATGCAAATGTCGTAATTTTGAGTGATTTCCTTACGAAGAACGTTATGTATATATATGCTATGAATTTTGAATTAGTGGCTCGTCGAACTTTCGATAAAATACATTATTATAGTATTCATTGTCCAGCTAGTTTTCTGGTAGATTTTGACAGCATTCCTAGACAAACCAGTATTGTATTAAACATGTTTTATTACGTTTACGTATCATGCATATATACATAGGAAAAGCATTCTCAAAACATTGTGTTAAGGTGATGCCATAGTGTTCCCTTGGAGAGAATTGATTATACAAATGATGGATATCGTGTTTGGGGCTAGGTCGGTAAAAAATAAAATGACAAAATGAAACTGAAAAAGCATGCTTACGTTGTATATCACAAGTATCCCTATCGATCATGTTGCCAACTATCGTAACTATCGATAGTTCCATGTTCCATCGGTGATAACTAGCGATAGCTGAATTTACTATCGTGAAGAATTGATAGTTTGATGTATCGTTACGTGCACACCTAAGAGCAACACTACCCGTGTAATTTATCCGACGCAAACTACCGAAATGCGCTGATTAAATTTAACTTCCCCCTAATCATTTGCACTTTGAGTCTGTCATTAGATACCCGGGCAGCAACAACGGCTAATCACATGTAAGCTATGCTTAGTGCCTGAACACACGCTACAATACTAGCTGAATTGATACTATGATGGGAGAATCTCACGAAACTACTTTGATGTATGTATTGCAGCCACTGTGGTTGTTTTAGACACATATGTACGAGCTAGGACCAGCTATATGAACATGTTCGTCTGGACACTGTCGGTTCATACCAAGTTTGTGTAAGTAAAAAACCCAAGTTGTTATTTTGTACTCAACATTTATAAAATTGATACACATTGTAGGCCATCTTATGGGCGTGGCTGCGTCATGGACCGATTACAGGTGGATGTATAACTGTGATGATAGGATTACTTTTCATATTATGTCAGTCTGTAGCATTCGTGTATACAATATTTGTGTGGTGCTAACTGCATGTACATCAGAAACATAAAATTGATCTATCCATCACGTGATCTGTTGCCTAGCAATATGACCGTCAAGCAACGGAATGTCTGTATAGCGACATGTGTTCGGCATTCAATTCTCATGGCTTGACAGAACTTTTGCCTAGCAATAGGTCACGTGGTGGATAGGCCAATTCTGAAAGCGAGCAATAGTGTAATTATTATTGGGTAACACCGCAACTGGGCCAATGCCCCCCAAAATGTACAAATGGGATTTTGCGGGTCCAAAAATAAATGTTTGGTTCTAAGCAATTAAGTAATATTTTCTTATTGTACATATAAAACGCATATATTTCATAAATAGTTCAATGTAATCTTCTTTCATTGCCATTACCCCTCACGGGGTTGGCTTGTAGTGTAGGAGTCGTCGCCACTTTTTCCGGTCTTGCACGTCTTCTTCTTTCAGCCCCCTCAACTCCATGTCCTTCTTCACACTGTCTTTTCATCTTTTTGCTGGTCTCCTTCTTTTCTTCTTCCCAGGGACTGGCAAGTCTGCTGCTGTCCTGAGATAGTGCTCTTCATCTCTTCTCTGGGCGTGGCCATACCAGCGAAGCCGGGCGTCTCTCAACTTCTCTTCTGTGCCCTCAACTCCCGCCACGTGTCGCACCTCCTCCTTTGTTTTCTCTTCCCTGAGCGAAGTGTTCATCGCCCATCTGATCATCTTCATCCCAGTTCACATGAGGAGGAGCTCTTCTTTTCTATTCAGGCCCCATGTCTCCGCTCTGTACACAAGGACTGGCCGAATCACCGTGCTGTAGATCTTGATATTTAGCTTGTGTTGTAACTTCCGGTCAGTCAAATAGTTCAATGCAATATAAGAAACTTTTGTTATGACAGGTATTTGAAGTCAACCTTGATTTCCATCGCGTGTCCAGCGTCATCAACGAAAAATTACTTTACTACATACAATTTGAGCATTTTGAAATATGCATAAACGGAAACATCGTTTTGAGTCATCTAGTATATATGCCATTTAATAAAAATCAAGACGTATAAGATAGAATTTGACTTCGAAACATTTTGTTTCCCTCATGGATACTTTGCTGATTACTATAGCACTGTATTGTTGCAAGGAAAGGCATAATTTCAATTACTACAGCTCTTTCAGAAACGTGTTTGGAAGTATAATTGAAACACAATCAGTAGCACTGATAAGTTATCTTTGGCTATACTAACTGTCATATGTGTACGTGGAATGGAACTAGACAAACTGTGAGCTAAGGAATGTACATACCTTGATGACGCTGGATACGCAGTATAGCCATAGTTAGATAGTGCCATTATTCCTCATCAAAAACAAGTAAAATGTTTAGGAAAACATATCAAAACATGATGTGGTATGCAACTGTACACAGGTGTGGAGTTTGTATTGTTTTTTTATTATTTCACTTCCTTAAATTGTTCTTCATTTCATAATTATTTACGTATGTTGTTTAATAATCTGATCCACAACATGTTTGACGGTTAATCAATGTACACCAATCTACCGTATCGATGCTGGTTTTTATAAAACATTGACCAATCATGATATTAACGACACGAAAGTAACAAATAACACACCAAAATAGGATATATTGACTGCTAACAACTGATGACGCTGGACACTTTGCGATGACGCGGGACAAGGGTTGGGCAGAACTGACTCAAAGAACACTGGTCGACCTTACAAGTAAATAAACATAATTTATGTGGATACATTTTTAAAGGGATCTATGCATGCTCGTGCGACTTTTTCGATATTATCTGGAGCTGTGCCTATTATATATCACATGTATAGAGGTAATTATATATGTATAAAACTATATATGAGTATGAATTTATAGTTTGTAGATCCGTTGACATTGAGTTGTCACACATGTCATATGCTCACGTAATATAAACATATCCTCAGTGAAGGGTTTGTAGGTAGAACTACCTTGTCAGAAACTCTTCAAGCACTTGCTGTGTCCGCTTTTTGTATTTGCCATCTGGCAGGACACTGTCCATTTGTTGCTACTCGGCGACATTACTATGGTTGTTTCTAAAACTGTTCAAGTAATGATCACCTATTTAAACTATTCTTGATACACGTGTTTACACAACCCGTCCGGACTTGTTAGTATATCAGCCAGTCTGTTGGATCATAGTTTCAAAGGACTGTTTTGTTGTATGTTACATAAGCAGATGTTATTGCTTTTGAAGCGTATACTAACACCAGGGTTCGGTATTGGCTGACAAAACAAGCCGGATATGATTTTTGTATTTGGATTTCCCTTACACAATTTAGCATGCAGGTATTGAAGATCAAATGTATTGTCCTTCTTCAATTTATTCTTTTTATCATTAGTCACCGCAAACTACTTCTTGACAGGAAATGTATCCGGCCTGTTTCTTCGACTCCATCCATCCCAATTGCAAACGACCGTTCCACTCGTTGTGTCTTGTCCTGCGAGATGCTACTTGTGGCAGTCCAGTTTCAACATCTTAATGATCTTGCTCCCTTTCGTCCGACTTGTTTTCAAGTGACGTCCGAAGAACAGTGTCTGCTTTGTCTTGACGGGACTGGTTTACAATGCTAACAAAGATGCTGCATGCAGGGGCAGGGTGGACCTTGCAGGGTACGCCTTTTTAAGGGCATGCGTCACTCGTCAAAATAACGTCCGTACGGTGTAAGCATATTAGCATTTGGTGGAAAGTTCATCGTGGAAGTTATATAATTTTTTTAAATCTCCAGCTCCTTCTACTAGTTTGCAAGTTTTGCAACATAATTGTTTCTCAAAGGCCTATGCATATTGTCACAGCTTCTCAGTCTCTTTCCCTAAAGCAGTGACTTGCGTGTAGGTAGATGACTTCATTGTTCCTGTGAATGTGTTCAGCAGATGGTGTAATAACACAATTTGTTGCGGCTCATAATCCTTGTGGCACTTGTGGATGTATTTGTAGAACGTTTTTTCTTCGTAATTACATTTTACATGACGCTATAATTAATAGCTGTGGATGCAAGATGTAAGTCCTTCAAGTTACGGCCAATGGATGCATTGGCGTCGGAACGTGAAGAATATTTGGGGGGTGAGGCTCACCAAAAACTCCAGTTGCATCCGCTTGAGGCTTACGAAAAACCTCAAATTGCACCCCCATTTGAGGGTCTCAAAAACCTCCTGTTGACCCCTTTGAGGTTGTCCAGAAATCTTCTATTGCATCTCCCTTGAGACTCTCCAAAAACATCCAACTCTTCCCCTTTAATGTCTCCAAACACCTCCAAATCCACTCCTCCCCCTTGAATTGAAGCTCAGCTATTGCACAAACTGCAGTCGCCTTGACATTCACTAAAACAACAAAATGCACCCTCTCCCAAAATATTGGGGGATATTCCTATATGGAGCCTCCCATCAAAATATTGCGGGTTCGCCCCCAGCTCTTCCCTAGGTTCCGACGCCTTAGAAATAGTATGTGGTAATTTTGTAATGTAAATGCAATGACTATTTGTTACAGTTATTAGTATCATTGCACGCAGGAACACACCTTCCCGTCATCGCCAAGTGTAATGTTTATATTTCTCCAAACATATCTATCAAGTTCGCCCAAATTATATTATACTGACATGCTAGCTTTGTTATCTTCTTTTCCAAATGTAAACTGCAAGCTCCTACATAAAATAAATTAATCATAAAAACGTTAACGTTTTGACAGTAACCAGCGAATGACCATGTCACCATATTTCGTTTGCAAATATTACATTTCTTACAAAACTATGTATCAATTGTTTTCATTTATAGGAAGAGCAACATGTTCCTTACACATCAAGACCGTAAATTAGGGTAACGGTTCTAATTACTGCACCGATATATATTTTGGTAAATTTGCGTGTCCGGCGTCATCAAGCAGCTTAGACATATGGGGGTCTCGCAGGCCAGTTTATTCGCAAATCACCTTAATTATTTTTTTATTGATGTGTCCACATATAACTTTTACAAATAATGCGCTGTAAATACTATTGCGGTTTTTATTTACCGTATCACGTTCGTTTCTTGTACAATTTCATCTAAACTGGGTAAACATCGGGCCATTGTCGCAAAACGTGTCGTCTTAGAAACGGAAAAGCTTTTGTCTGCATGGAGACGTCAGCCTCTGATGCATTCCCCATTTTAATTCCTCTGAATCAAGGTATACATGCGCTCTGAGCGGCGTTTTTATGTTTTCGCTACGATGACGCAGGACACGCGATGACGCTGGACACGCCTCCATTTCGGTTTTTCCTTCTTTGACCAAGACATATCGTGAATATTGGAAGGGCTATCGAGGGAATTAAAACAGGGTGGTAGCAGGTAGGCATGAGAAAGTCAAAACTGTGTACGTTTTGTAGATTTTTGTAGGTAGGCTTTTCCGTCGATGACGCTGGGCAAGCACTTAAAGCGCCACCCTACATTTAAAAACTGTAATGTGCTATATTTTCCTCAAATTTAGATTCAGTCCCATAATTGTTTTCAGGATTCCTTCGTTAACTTTATAAGAAAAGAATACATGTCGAAATACCCAGCAATAGCAATGGTAAATTAATATAATGAACCAATCTAAACCGATGGCGCTGGACACGCAAAAAGTGATCATCACAGCATTGTGATGTTTGTATTTCTCGTTTTGTAAACATGATATGTGCCTGTGTACTGCCAAGATGTACCCCATTTGCACTATGAAATCAGAAATAGGAAATGTAGCACTGTTTGGATGGTAGGGCTTCCAAATTTTGAAAGGTCACTTGGACGTGCCATTTTTGCCGTTTTGGGCTCCTTAGGTCCACTTTTTGTCATTTTACAAATTAAAAAGGTGGATAAACTATACAGATGTATATGCTCTGAAGGCTCTTACTTACTCCGATCTTTGGTGACATTTTCGTAAGCCTGACTTTATATGTCACGGTGTGAGAGACAAAAGACACGATTTTTACCAATTGTACACTTTTGGGACATTGGCCCAAATACACATTTTGGTAGGTCGATATGCATTATAAGTACTGTGGTAGTCTTTGGGTCACGACGGCAAGAAACGACAGTGTGAAGGGTAGCGTAGTGTGCTACATCCAATCGTTCACTTCGACATACGAAGGCGCCGTTTTTAACATGTGATATCACTTGATGACGTTGTCGAAAACGACATTTCTACGGTGACTCGAATTTTTGGACGTTACGAGATGTCACCAGTGGGTCTCCACGTTGCTCGTAATCAACACAGCATCGATGGGTATTGAAGGACGCGTATCTCTTTCTTGCGTATCTCTTTCTTGTGGATAATTCTCATGTTACTGAGACTGTATGAGTGTGTGTGTGTGTGTGTGTGTGTGTGTGTGTGTGTGTGGGTGTGTGTGTGTGTGTGTGTGTGTGTGTGTGTGTGTGTGTGTGTGTGTGTGTGTGTGTGTGTGTGTGTGTGTGTGTGTGTGTGTGTGTGTGTGTGTGTGTCTATCTCTGTATCTGTTGAATTTTTTTCGCCGCCGAGTCGACGTCACTTCAGCTTATTATATAACCTGAACGGGGGCACATTTCAAACAGTCTAGGAGGGCCCGGTCGCATGGGCCGATTATAAAAGGTCTGCGGGCACGTCAAATTCCTAGGGTCTACGGGGGGCACGCTTATGGTCTCCGCGTTTTGCTCACTAAATTAGGCTCTGTAATTGACAATGTGTGAGTGGAATGAAACTTCAGACACATCTTTGCCCATTTATATTACGCTACCTTAAATTCTAGTTGTATATATCTCTCTCCCTTCTCGATTGTACTCTCTCTACATCAGTGCTAGCTGTTGTCCTCAAACAACTGTTGTACAAGAAACTAGTATGTTACAAATATTCGCATTGCAATGGGCCTATTGGAGTTCCTGACTATATTATATAGCCACAACAAAACATTCCACCATTTTTACAATTTCCAGTAATACTACGAGCCACTTTTCTGCTAGTTAATAAAAATGCTCACAATCAGTCCTATCGACTGCAACTTAACTCTTAGTGTGGCTTTAGTGGACTCAGTACTTGGAACCCGGCAATGTTGCACCATATTTGGATGTAAAACTATATTTTGAACGTAAAATCGTGTAACAAAGAACATAAATTGTGTGTTTGTGTGTGCGCGCGTGCGCGTGTGCGTGTGTGCGTGTGTGCGTGTACATATCTATTCTAGAATATGTTGACCACTCAAATATACTGTAACTTATAATTCCGTAACTTCTATTACTTATTATAACATGAACGGAGGCACATTTCAAACGGTCTAGGGGGCACGGTAGTGTGAGCCCATTATAAAAGGACTGCGGGCTCGCCTAATTCCTAAGGTCCAGGCCCACTGGATCCGCCTATGAGTCGGCACCAGCAAGCCACATGGGGGTCACCCCCTTCCTGCTGTTCGTTCCCTACGAGTTCAGAGCTCGTTTGTTGATCCATTGTTTCAGATTGACTCGGAGCATTCTCTGTCTCCGAGCGTTTTACGCCCTCTCGTGACGGTGACGTCAGCATCTGAATGAAAGTTTTTTTTCTCCAACTTTCTCTGCAGTTATATTTATACCAGTCACAAAATATGAATGAAAAACGTTATCTCGCTGTTAAGCAGCGAACATATATTTAGTGAATTCACATTTCAGCGGATCTTTAATGATTCCAGAATCTAGCGTCACAATCATCAACCAACCTATCAATCAAAGAAGCCGCATCGTGATTAATGTGTGGAGATGGGGCTCACCAAAACTCTTCAGCTGCCCCGAGGCTTAACAAAAACTCCAACTGCACTCGCCTTGAGGCGCACCAAAAACATCAAACTGCAATAAAACAAATGTTTGACGGGCTCCCCTCTGCGTGCCTGCAAGCGTGGAAAGGGCACGATAATAATGCTCCGTCCATCAGGGCCCACTGGCCGCCGACTCTCACGGCAGCCGTTCTCTGCGAGCTCGTCGCCGTCGCCGTCGCCGTCGCCGCAACGGAACAGTCGGAGTCAATGTAGTTGGCGTCACACGCGCATGTGTCCGGCGCTTGCCAGCAAACGCCGAGCTTATTACAGAGGTCAGCCCACTGTTGGTTTTCCCATGGGCGACCATGTTAACGTTTTGTCTGATTATAAGAAAACGTGACCTACCTGCTGTTATCATCATTTCGTTGACATGCCGATAGATTTTAACAAAAATTGCATACTTCCAACTCTCGTAAAATGCTTGTATGTGTGACACCCGTCAATATTTACAAATGCCGGCAAAAATTACTCCGCAAACAGGTCACACAGGCAAATTGCTGCCAAATATCCTTCCGCTTATTCAAATCATCTAGAAATCCACCATTTTACAGACAACACCTTCTACAATCACACAAATGCACTTATGTCACAGCATGTGAATTTTGTAAAAAAATCATTTCTAAAAAATACACTGCATTTTTTTTCGTGTGCAACGGACAGGAAGTCTAACTAGAACATGACCCCTACAGTCGTTCAGAGCGCCACCGGAAGTGGCAGTTCGCGGTGCAATCTGGTCGAGAGTAGTAAGTGATTGTACCTTGAGCGAAGGCGGCGCACCGCGACTGGGCTGGCCAGGACGTGGTTGCCGTTTTCTCGTCGCAGACATCCGCTGCAGTAACAACGATGTGGAGAGAAGTGTCGTGTCGTATACTTGCGGCGATATCGTACTCCCACACGTTCGTGTAAACGAGCTGTGCGGTCGCACAGAGACATGTTGTCGCCAGTGCTGGTGTCTACAGAACTCACACTAGAAGGAAGCGGCCGACGCTGCACCATCGGTGAAAGAACTGTCCTGTCTTCAGCGGGGCTGGCGGCAGTGGAACGTCGAAAAAGACCCTGTGCGGAACGTGGAACGTCCAGGAGTACCTCACGAAGTACAAATGACTTGTGCAAATTACGTCGTGCACCATGTCGTCTTCACCTCCTTCGTCAGAATTCAACGTCGCTAACAGATCTTCTTGCTTCTCATACGGGGTCAGGACACTGTTGGACTTCCTACGAAAAAGTGCAATTTTTTTTGGAGAAATGAATGTTTTACAAAATTCACCTGCTCTGGCATAAGTGCATTTGAGTAGTCAGATTTCCCGGTGTGATTGTAGAAGCTGTTGACAGTAAAATGGTGCATTGGTAGCTGACTTTACTAAGCGGAAGGGTATTTGGCAGCAATTTGGCTAATTGACCCTTTAGCCAGATTACGAGAGCTAGAAATATTATATTTTGATTAAACTCGACCAGCATGTCAAGGAGATGATAATAACAGCAGATGAGAAGTTTAAGAAACTTTGTAGGTCACGTTTTCTTATAATCACACAAAACGTTAACATGGTCGCCAATGGGAAAACTAACAGTGTGCTGAGCCCATACACGTTCTCCGTGTACATCTGCTGAACCTGCTAGTATGCCACGGCCACCTTCCAGACACGGATCTCGTCGATTGTCCAGACAAATCCGGCGCTGACATGCTTCCTAGCCAGTGCATCCACGGACTGGATCCAACGACCAATGGCAAACGAACCTTTATGATAGAGATTTGTTTTGGATGGATCATTGAAGTTATTTTATTTATGTACGTAACCACGTGTGAAGCTTCAGAGACATCTTTGTCAATTTACATTGCGCGACCTCAGATTCTCGTGGTAGCAGAAGCTTTCTCCCTTCTCAGTTTTTGTACTGTGAATCACTACAGCAAACACAACCGTTGTGTGAACTAAATGCAATTGTATTAACACCAGCTAATATATTATTTTTATTGTTGTCTTGCGTGAAAGAAATATCCAAAGTTTAAAAATACACGATCCGGTCAGTTAGGGCAAGAAATGATGGGAGCATCTCCAATGTCGATTACTTATTAATATTATACTTGATTCTTGTGTAACAGTCAAACTTATAAAAATTTTCTCTCAGCAGACCCGTTGGATTGGCGATGGGTGCGAACGCAACCTCTCGGAGGCAATACGATTACAAAAGGTTATAAATATTACCTGCGTGTCTATTTACATTTGTACTGTTACAATATACTATTATACTAATATTACCTGCGTGTCTATTTACATTTGCACTGTTACAATATACTATTATACTAATATTACCTGCGTGTCTATTTACATTTGCACTGTTACAATATACTATTATACTAATATTACCTGCGTGTCTATTTACATTTGCACTGTTACAATATACTATTATACTAATATTACCTGCGTGTCTATTTACATTTGCACTGTTACAATATACTATTATACTAATATTACCTGCGTGTCTATTTACATTTGCACTGTTACAATATACTATTATACTAATATTACCTGCGTGTCTATTTACATTTGCACTGTTACAATATACTATTATACTATTATACAGTCTGGCAGCCAGCAGATCTTTTTAATAACTGCTGGCCCAATGCGTATAAAAAACAATTACAGATAGTAGTAAGAAGAGGAATGATTTATACCATATGGAATTAGAACAAGGCACATAAAAAATTCAAAGCTAGCAATACTACGTCATAAAAACTGTGTTTCGTCATACACGTCACATCACCATACCAAACGCTACCTCAAGAGGAAAGGTGAGCAGGAATAGGCATATAGTGAACCCCCTCGGACAAGGAGGCGCACTGAAATGTCCTTTGATTTCAGGAAACAATGTTTTATATGTGGCAAACTATGCTTTCCCTTCAATCCAAAGAATCCACGTCGATTGCAAAAGGTGCGCCAATGCAGAACGGTTGAACGTCCTTGTTGAAAGACCACCTGCTTCGGAAATGTAGAGAAAGAAAGGACACCCTTTCTGGTGCGGTGAAGAGAAGACTAGGAGTGATAGACCTACGCGCAGCTCATGCACAATATCATGTCAGCTGCTACAAACAATTCACCGCTCCAAGGAACGTGGAGTATGCCGCGAAGAAAAAAGAAACTGACTCTTCTAGATGCACGACTGGTGATTCATTTGATTCTCTCATTATCAAGATGACTGAGGATCCATCTAGGATGTGGACATCAATGGAGCTGCGTGAAATGAAAATGGCCAACACTCTCGTAAATCTATTTTAGAAAAACTGATGTTACATTTCGGAAAGGATATCATAGTGATGCAAATCCAGGGTTGTGCAAGTATAGTCTGTTTCAAAGATCACATTCCAGCATACTTACGTTTGATGGAATGTGATGACGACGATGCATACGCGGATAGAATAATCAATAAAATCACATCAGAAGTTAGATCATTACCCAAGCCAAATGACTACGACCTCGGGCAGTTCGCGTTAGCGAAATCAGTCGAAAACACAAGCCAGACACTCCTGAACAAGGTTAGTCTCAAAGGGTCAAATTACTAAGCAATCTCTGAGTCTAACAGACTCAATACAACAACATATCACAACGTGTTGGAACCAAACAACTCTAGGACTAGCTGTTAAACTCCACCATCGCTTTGGATCAAAGGAGTTAATTACAATCCTGCACGACTATGGATAAATAGTTACTTAATTACAACGAACTGTTGAGGTTCAGGTCATCTGTTGTGAAGTACGCGGTGAGAGGAGTTTTGATGCAGGATGCCTAAGAAAGGTTGACTCCCCAGTGAGCGCTTGGTTTGACAACTATGATCTAGACGTGTGTACCCCTAACGGGCAACAGGAAACACATGCTGCGGTCGTACAGTTCACACAGCATGCATTACCCGCAAGCAGTGATGACGACCCATATACAAATGACAGCACGGTGACCATCCAGCGTTTGACAAAGACAGGAGTGAAATGCTTGAAATTCAGTGATGTGGCATGCACACACTCATGTCATTCACTGGCTGCATCGGTATACTCATGAAGGGGACATGCTTAGAGGAAATCATCAAGTCTGCATTCGGTGGTATGCACGCGGTATATTCAACAACAGCACTTGGACAAGGGCCATGCGAGGTTTCCGCATGGTTCCTACTGTTCTCCTGGAACAGTACAACTTGGCAGGGAAACCAAGAGTAGAAGATCTGCAGAGTGAACTTGAACTGGCAAGGACTACACCGACCGGACGGCTATGGGTGGACTGCTTCGTCATACCAACGATCCTCATCCACTTGTTCATCCGCGCAGAGAGAGAAGGCGACTGGTTGCTACACATGTACTGCCAGTATAGAATACTATCCTATTTCTTTTGCAGCAGGTCACTGGAACTATGCCAGATACATCATTTGGCACACATTGGACATGAACACTCTTCGCTGACCAAAGACGCAAAGGCAATGTTTCTGCAGGGTCAGCACGTATATCCACACAAAGAGGGTGTTTGGAAGGCTGTGTCCACCGATCAGTTTGGAGAACAGCCGTACATTCGCTACGGAAAACCCAAAGGTGGTCTTGTTGGTATGACGCTGTCTGCCGACCAAGTGGCAGGATGGATTTGATCGCACCCTACGTGTAACTTTGTGTCACTCCGAATGGACAATATGTTCGACGAAACTCTCGTACGTTATGACGTCACACACGATACACATGGGGAAGATGGCACGGCAAGGAAAAGGATGGATGCAGAGGACAGACAAAGAATTCGAGACGAACTTGCCAAAACTTCAAACCCACTAAACACTGACTGCGACAAACTTTTCAACATCATCAATGAACGTGTAGCAAGTGACATGGTGAATGTTCAAGATTCGCTTGCTATTGGCAATACAATGGTCGCCAGTTACAGAGACAAATTACCTGCAGGGTTATATGCACCTATGCACAAGCAAATTGTTACCATGGAAGCGTAGAAGAAAGGTATCCAGACAGGAAACAAAATGGAGTATAACGTGGATATAATATATGCCCGGATCCTTGTGATTGGTCGACAGAGACACATCAACACGAGACATGTTTTTTCCCACTAACTGGGGCCTCTACCGTTGTCACTCTTTGACGAGCGTGGAGATATGCGGAAGTCTTCCAATTCAGCCATAGTCGAAAGGCTGGGCGTGTAAACGTCGGAATCACGAAAGCCGCAGGTGGTGATAGTCGATGGCGGTGCATTGTTTTACCACGTGGCTTGGCCCCTCGGGGGCACCGTTTCCTCGTTGGCTGAATGGATTATAAACAGGCTTAAGGATAACGATGAAAGATACGTTGTTTTGTGTACTCATCTACAAGCTATGCTGTGGAAAGCTGCAGACCAGCAAGGTCCACCGAATGTGGATATCAGAGACTTTGGGTGGGATATCCAAGATGGCATACCTCCAGCTCCTCCAGCCATCATGAAGGTGATCGCGTGAAGCTGCCAAGCTGAAAATCCCTGCGCCAGAAACACGTGCAGTTGTAGAGCTGCTAATGTGTCGTGCACGGCGTACTGCAAGTGTGAGGCCAACTAACTGTGCAAAAATGAGTACACTATTGAATATCAAAACGGTGACGGTGACACTGATGATGGCATTACAGTTGAATAGAAAAACAGCCTGAAGTTCTAACGAGATACGGCAAAGACGTAATTGTAAGTTCGCAGGATGTGGTTGTGTTTTCGCAACGTGATCACGCACGCACACACTCACGCACACACACACACACACACACACACACACACACACACACACACACACACACACACACACACACACACACACACACACACACACACACACACACATATACACTGTCTTAATGCCTTAATTATTTTAATATTTGACAACAGTTCATTTAATATATCTCATAATGACAAAGTGAAATATTTACAATGGTGTCCTCCTATCTTAACTAACAACATTATAATATATTCCTCATGGCACTAAAATCAACGAAATAAAAAAATTCAAATTGCAATACAATCTATGCACGTCGTGGGTATTTGGATATCGTTGTGATATTGTTCTCATGGTCTCATACAAACAAAAGAATGGTGGCTGTTTAATTCAACGTGCAAGCACATCTAAATTGTAGATATGCATCATATGATCACACCAGTGAGGAGGCGGCCATATTTCATTTAAGCAACTATACAATAAATGCTCAATCATGACATTTGTTGCTGTCGTGGAGGTCTTCATCACCCAGAAAGTTATTGGAATTCACAATCAGTTTGAAATGCAAGATAATGGTTATGATAACACTCTGATATGGTGGCGGCCATATTGGATTTATGCAAATTAAAAAATGCCCAATAATGTTTATACTTGCATCAACAACTAAATGACATTTGAAAACATTCTGAAAATGCTACTATAATTGCATATATGATCAAAACTCCGATATGATGGCGGCCACATTGAATTTATGCAAATTAAAAAATGCCGGATCATAATATTTATTTCATTCATTGATGGCACGAGCCTCGAGACACTTAATGTATTTAAAATAATTATGAAATTCCTACAAGAATTGGATATAATATTAAAATAGTGGTTTGGAGGCGGCCATATTTTGATTTATGCAAATTATTTTCAAAATGCTCAAGGGTGCCAGGGTGGCATCCAGCAGATTATGATTCTAGACACCCTTGTTGTCAATAATCCATTAAAAACGTAAGTCATACTCGATTTCTAGGTACACCCTCTTGGCTGCCCGACTAATATATACAGTAAACCTTGTCTAAGTCGGATTCAATTGGACCAAATGATTTAATTCGAGTTATGCGAAAATCCGACTTAGCCGAAGATGACATATCCCAGCGGAAAAGGCAAACCTCTAAAAGCCCTTAGGTAACTGTATAACGCTTGAAAGTGACTGGATTCTGAAGTAATTCTACATATGTTTATGTCCACAAGCAACACACAACATTATGCTGTATTAGAACAGTTTTGTGCTTCGTTTTGGCACGGATGTCTAAGGTTATAGCTTTTATTATTGATTGTAAATGTCAGTCATCTTGCTCTGCGTGTTTGTTACAACTATCTCATGATACTGGCCTCTAATTCTCGGTCAACTCTTCGATGTCACGAGCGTCAAACCAAAGTGTCCTAATTAGCGTTCATAAAGCAGCATGTGTGCCACTTGGTTTTGCTATCCTATCTTCAGACACCGAGATTTCGTCGCCCTCATCATCGTTCAGTAAACCAACCGTCTGCATCGGGGTGTTGTACGGTTTCAATGATCTGCTCGTTATTTGGAGTAGCCAACGTTTCTGCTGTCTCGTCCACACCAACACAGTCGTCCATCGTGCAAACAACATCTCCATACATCTCGCGGAGCTTATTCCGTACGTTTCTGAACGAAGCAGCGTCTAAGATGTTGAGCGTCAAGACGATGATGAAGATGCATCTTCGTCATCGTCTTGACGCTCAACATCTTAGACGAATCCCGTTTTTGTAGGAGCTTAGAAGTGTTTCCGGTTTCAGTTTGTTCCACTCTAGATTCAGGGCAATTACGACGTCCAACATAGTTAAACTTCTTGAGAAAATGGTGCGACTCCTTCTGATGCCTCTAGTCTCCTGGCGGCAGGATGTCCTGGTACTGGAACGTCATGATCTTGGTTATACCAGTGGCCATTGGCTTGGTGATGCTAGTTGCATTAGATAAGTGAAGACGTGACACCTACGTACGTTGCTCTGGCTGTCTGGATTATTTGTTTTAATAGCCTTTTCACTTTTAGTTCATCTGGTATATATACTCCAAGCAACCAAGTGACTTTGTTGAATACTGCGATCCGACTTAGGCGAGGAAAACACAGTATCTCGGATCAAATGGACCGACTCAGTTATTCCGAGTTAGGCGAAGATCCGACTTACATAATCCGACTTAGACGAAGATTGTTATGGGAAATATATTACAAATCAACAGTTCCTCATAATTCTGTCCGAGTTGAGCGAAGATTCGACTTAGGCGAATCCGATTTAGGCGAGGTTTACTGAGTATATTATAATTATTATAACACCATGTGTAACTAGATGTTAAATTTTAATTTAAGTTAACCAATAACCACGTTTTACGTACTCGCATCACATTTTCATCTGGTATGGTGCTGACAGTCACCATGTATACAACAAGTATCCACATAAACATTAAACGTATTTTGTTGTAAATATAAATGTGAAATGTATAATTGTTTCCATGTTGTATGATTATTTACCTAAATTAGATACTTTAACTATTTATTGACATATCAGCATTTTCATTGGCATCTCATTGGCATTTTGTTATTAGCATCTCATTTACTCTTCTCTGGCCCTGTAATGTCCATTTGCTCTTACTGGCCCTATCATCTGGACATTACAGGGCCCATGAACTTATCATTGGCATTATACCCTGCGTAGAGCTCAAATCGTCATTGGACCAGTGTGCAAAACCAATCACGGGCCAATGAAAAAAGTATTGGTTTAACTTAATTGGTCCAACAAGTTTTACTACCTGGGTGTGTTTGTGCATTGATTGTAGCGTGGACGATTTCTCACCAAAGAAGTCGAGGTGGCGTTCGACTGAACAGGTCTGCCAGGGAGTTGTGTAAAGCACATTGAGCAGTTGGCAAAGGGGAATGCCTCTAACGTGTATGTTAGAAATTTCCTCTTATGTGGAACAAGTTTGAGGGGCTGCCACCTCGCGGTGTCCCAACAATTAACACACTAACATAACAAAATATGCGCTGAAATAAAGCGGGGGAGTGCTCGAACACATAATGAACACCCCCCGGATCCAGCCATGGGTTCATGAACAAATGATTAGCAACAATATCTGAAGGCAGCAACACTTTGGGAGTCTTGGGAACCAGATCTACACACTAGAAACAGAGCAAAGTTAATATAATAAGAAATTGCCTTTAGAAATGGTTTGTCAAACACAAGTATTGTGTCAAACAACGTTAGTGCCACGCAGTTAAGCCAAACACTCGCCATCAAGGCAGAAACAAAGCCTATGAGTTGTTTGGAAGACTAATGTTCGACATAATGGCAGCGACTCAAACATATAACTATTATTTACTGCATTCATGTTGAAAGTCCCAGCAAAAAATATCTCACTCCAGTTTATTTGTTTCTCAGACGTTTGCACAAACAACCACCAACATTGGACTGGTGACAAAACAATGCCATCCATTCGTCACCGATTGTTTACACTGTTTCGTGAAATATACAAAGTCACATGGCATTTGCACACAAAACACTCTTTTGGGAAGGCATTGTTCAATGTGTTCATACAAAACGTTACCATTTTCACGATCAAATAAGACTTTCTTGTAAAATAGGTCTTTGATTCAAGCACCTAATCTGGGCTTTCATATATAAAAAATACCGAAAGGGTACACGCTGACCAAAATTTAACGTATGGCATTCATTACTCATGGTGGAATGTATTCAAAAATACAGGCAACAATGACAGATTCATTCTTACTTACTTAGGTTTACTTAGGTTATTCCTGACCGTAGGCGGTGGCCTCGGTGGTCAGATCTATGTCTGTTTCTGTAAAAGCTCTTCCGGCTTCCTGGCAAGGTGGCTTTGTAGTCGTAGAGAAATTCTTCCGTTCCCCAGTGGTTATCTAGGCGGATTTTAAATGAATTGATACCAGGTGCATTTACTACCTGTTCTGGTAAATTGTTCCATAATTTTTTAACTAATTTTGGAGGCCATATCGTAGGAAGGACATAGATATGCAAGAGTACAGAGGAGAGCAACTAAAATGATACCAAAACTGAGGGGTCTTAGTTACGAAATACGCCTACAAGAATGTGATTTAACAACACTAGAGCCCAGGAGATTGAGAAGAGATCAGATAGAAGTGTTTAAAATATTGAAAAGTTATGAAAATATTGATAAAAATATTTTTTTCTCAGTTAAGAAAGATAGAAGGACCAGAGAACATGAAGTTACATTAGTAAAGGAGCAGTGTAGATTAGATATAAGAAAGTTCTCATTCTCACAAAGGACTTAAATGAATGGAACATATTATCTCCTGATTGTGTGGGTGCTACGAGCGTGAATATATTTAAACATAAAATCGACACATACCTTAAAAGGGCGGGATACACGAATATAAAAAAGTATTGGACTATTAATAAACCAAAGGGCTTTCTTGTCCACCTGCCATCTACAGTTAATGTTCTGGATGGCAATCTTGTTAAGTCTTCTTAAACTCTGATTGAAAAGCTCTCCTTTCTTGTATTTACATGTGAACGTTCTTGGATACGATAGAAGTTTATATACTTCTATTATATTTCCGCGTGTTCTTCTATATACTGACGTAGGGAGTTTCAACCTCTTAAGTCTTTCCCGGTAAGAAATATCCTTAATTCCTGGGAGTTGCTTAGTTGCACGTCTCTGCACATTTTCTATTGCATCCTTATAGGTTTGTTTATAAGGGGACCATATGCTTACTGCGTAATCTAAATGACTCCTTACTAAAGCTTTATATAGTGGTATAAAATTGTCTTCATATAAGGTTGTAAACGACCTTCAAATAATTGCCATGATACTGTTTGCTTTATTAATCTTTTGGTTGATATGCTTATCAAATTCTAGCTTTGAGTCAATAATAGCCCCAATATCTTTTTCTTCTTCTATAAAACCTAACTCATGGACCGTATTATTGATTTTTTTATTGTAAGTATACATACGTTCATCTTTTTTTCTATGTGCATCAGTTTACATTTGTCTGGATGAAATGTTAATAGCCATTGGTTAGACCATTGTGTAAGTTTATCTAAATCTTCTTGCAGTGCGTTATGGTCATCTGCGCTATTGGCTGTTCTAAAACTTTGGTGTCGTCTGCAAACATATACAAGTCTGAAGCTATATTACTTGGTAAATCGTTTATATGCAGAATGACTAGGATGGGTTATAGGACACTCCCCTGGGGGATGCCACTGGTTACACACTTGTCCACTCAGAGTTTGTTCCGTTTATGCTGACCTGTTGTATACGATCATACAAGAATGCTTCAATCCATCTTAATGTCGAATCTTTTATATCATATGATTCTAGTTTGCCTACCAATCTTCTGTGGGGACGGTATCAAAAGCCTTCATGAAATCTAGATACACTATGTCTATAGAGTCTCCTCTATCGAATAGTTTGGTCCGCGATTCCATAACGTTTAGCAGTTGTAGTACTGTTGAACGACCTTTAATAAAACCGTGTTGTTGTTTACTATCGGAAGTTGTCAGTCTCGATTTCGGGTCTTTAGGATCTATGTTCAAATCTTAAACACGTACCTCCCCTACTTTTTGTTTTGGAATTCATGTATTTCCATACTGCTTTTGGGTTGGACTTAGCTTTTAATGCCAACTTTGTTTCAAATTCCTTCTTGATCTTCCGTGTTAATTTACGGACTTGATTTCTAGCCATACAGTATTCATTATAGTATTTCACCTCTTTAGTTTCCATGTATCGCTTATATAGAGTGTGTTTCTTTTTAATTGTCTTTACAGATTTCTTGTCTAGGAGTAATTTCCCATTGCGTATGTTTGTAGGTGTATTACTAACTATTCTATGAGGTATGAAATCATCCTCTATTTTTTAATATGTTCCTTAAACTTTGCCCATTGGTCATCTATTATACCATTGCCAATTACATCTTTCCAATCAGTGTTATCTAGTTTTTCCTTTATATCTTTATGATCTTTTTTTCATAGTAGTATTTTATGAGAACAGAGTGGTCACTTTTCCAGAGAGGACTCTCATATAATATGTCATCAATCATACCTTTTTCATTTGTTGTAAGTAAATCAAGGCCATTTGACTTATTTCCTAATCGCCCCTTGTGTGCAGCGTAACATGCTGGAAGAGAACATTCTCTTATATTTTCTATAAATTTAAATTCTGAATTCTCTGAGGCTACACACCAATTCTGCCAGTCTATATTTGGATAGTTAAAGTCTCCAAGCAGAAGAAAGTGTGAGTGGTGATAGCTCATTGCCTGGCTAATAACTTTATTTAAATATTCATCATTGATGCTCAAACTCCCTGGGCTTCTAAAAACACATCCTATTAGAAGATTATCTTTTTTATTTCATTTGATTTCCACCTTGATTTACGAGTGTACAGGACTAGTCCTCTTCCTTGTTTATCTACAATATTATGGAATAAATCATATTCATCTAATGCCAATTCTACTGGGTTTATTAAACACTTCTGGGTTTTTTGGTTTAACCTCTGTGACCCCTATTATCATGCATTTGTTTTCTTGAATTCTAGTTTCAAACTCAGTGAGTTTATTTATGTTTTTATTAAACTATCTGCATTTGTGTAAAGGCATTTTAGTTATGTATGTTATTTACATTGGTTTTTTGTTTTGTCGTTCTTAGTGTCTTTCCTCCTCGCCCTTTATGGGCTTGATTTTTACAATTTTCCTGACCCATGGTGGGCCTCTCACCCTGAATATCCATTTCCCCACGTCTCTACTCTCCTTCGCCGTAGCCTCTTCTAGTGTTTTTTTCTTTCCTCTCTCTTTTTGTGTACCCTATATGACATTTTGTCATGTTGAATGCTGAGGCATTTATATTTTGAGTGATCCTCCTTCGGGTTTGAAAGGTTTCTGAATAACTTCCATATTTTTGTCTGTGTCTTTCATAATTACCATAAGTGGGCTTAGTTTTTTTTCCTAACCTGATCACTTTCTCTACCTGTTTGAACATCTACATTTTGGTTGCATTCCATGTCTATCTTGATTCTTTGATCTTTTAGATTGGTTTCTGGTGCATTGAAGATAATGATGTTTGCTTGTCTGGATTTTCGTTCAGCTATTTCTTTAACCGTGTCCTGTAACACCTCATTATTAACTTTGTCGGTGGTATCAGTATGGATGGCATTCTCGGTTGGTTGATTTGCATTCAATTCCTTTCTTACACTTTTTCACTTCTTGTTCGTCGCATTTGTCCTGTAGTTTTTTCTACAGCCTTTAGTTGTGCATTTATTGTTTCAAGATACAGCTCACATCTTTCCTGGATTAATTTCTCATTTAGTATGTTTTTTTCTATTTTTGATATGCATCCGATACAAAACCACATACATCCCGGTTTTCTCATGGCTTCATACTTTCCTGTTTTGAATTATAAACATCTGATGCAGTACTGCTGTCCACAGTACTCACACTCTAGTACTTTGTCTTTTTCACTTTTGAAGATTTTTCCACAATCCTCACATTTCCACGCCTCACCTGATTCTGAGTTTTTGCTACCCCTCCTGGCACCCTTATTGTTATTGCTACCCCTCCTGGCACCCTTATTGTTATTTGTGAGCTTCGTAGCTACTGCTTGGGCATATCCTCCGCTATCTTGAATATCACTCATTTGTGTAGTAAATTCCTGATCGTTATAGTATTGGCCTTGTTGGGTTTTGTTTATCCATTTCCGGACGTTGCAGCCTTGATGGATTGTCTATAGACAGCTCTTTCGTTTGCCAGTCTCCCCACTCGCCAGACGTCGGCTCCCATCCATTCCTCTATATCCTTCCCCCATTGTCTCCTAGGTCTTCCTCTGCTTCTTCTGCCTTCCACTTTTCCTTCAATTATTAGTCTCTCTAGAGACTGATGCCGTTTCCCATGGCCGAAATAACTTAGTTTCTGTTTTTTTACAAAGTTCAATAAAGTCCCGGGTATAACACCAAGCTCTTCTGCGATGGATTCGTTAGTTCTGCGTTCAGTCCACGAAACTCGTAATATCTTTCTATAACACTTGTTTTCAAATGCATTTATACGTTTAGTAATGTTCTTATTAAGAGTCCAGGTTTCGCATCCATATGTAGCCGTTGGAAATATGCAGACTCGGATAATTCGTAATTTCATATCTTTGTTCGTTGCTTTCCACAGCGTCTTCATCTCCGTCAACTTTTTACTCGCCATTGCCAACCTCCGCTTGATCTCTTTCGTCCCATCTCCATCCGCTTCTATCAGTGACCCCAGATATTCAAAACTTTCCACTCGTTCTATTTCCTCGCCATCTACTGTGACCTCTGATGGTTCTCGACATCCCTTCACATCCATAATCTTAGTCTTGTTTACGTTTAGTTTCAATCCTTTCATCTCGCTGTGCTCTTTAACAGTAGTTATCACTTTATCCAATCCCTCTTTTGTATCGGATATTAACGCTGTGTCATCGGCATATCTCAATTCATATATCTCCTGTCCATTCACTTTCAGTTCATTAAAAAACTTGCTTCTCGTGTCAGTCTCGACTTCTCTCATGATATTCTCTGTGTATAGACTGAATAGGTGGGGGGACAAAATGCACCCCTGTCTCACTCCCTTGCCGACTGGGAAACAATCTGTGGTACCACACTATAATCTCACTGCAGACTGCTGTCCAACATATAAATTTAGGATAAGTGATGTAATTTTCTGATCAAATCCCATGTGTATCAAGGTTTTCCAGAGTTGTTGATGACTAACATTATCAAAAGCTTTTGAATAATCTATGAATCAGATCCTAAGGTCATGGTTGAATTCTCTGCATTTCTGAATTAACATCTTCAGGTTGAAAATGTGATATCTTGTTCCTCTTCCAGTCCGGAAACCAGCTTGTGTTCTGTTGACTTCACATTCTAATTTTGTTGTGATTCACTTCATTATGATTTTTAGCATAATTTTGCTCGCATGGCTGATGAGGGATATAGTCCTGTGGTTTGAGCATTCTTGTATGTCACCTTTTTTCGGTATTGGTATAAGGATGGCTCGTTTCCAGTCCATGGGCCATGTTCCACTTCTCCATATTTTCTTGCATAATGTGTGATAGATATCCACGCCTGCTTCTCCACTTGCTCTTATTAGCTCTGCAGTGATGTTTTCAGTGCCAGGTGATTTTTCGTCTTTTAGACTTTTTATTGCCCACTCCACCTCTGAACGCAAAGGCTCAAGTTCATCTTCTGGTTCTGTCCTCTCTCTGCCTTCATCCATGTCTACCTCTACTGTTTCTTCTTTCTTAAACATGCTTTCACAATATTGCTTACATCTGTCTAGTATGTCATCGCTTTCTGTCAGAGTCATTCCCGTTTCATCTTTAATAACGCCAAGTCTAGGTTTGAACGACTGTGTCATAGACTTGATTTCCTCGAACATACTGCGACTATCGTTCCTTCTCATACATAGTTCTATCTTTTCGCATTTCTTCTCTAGATATTTCTTCTTGTCTTCCTTACACATTCGTTTAATCATCTTGCACTTCTCTCTGTATTTCTCATGATAATTCTCACTCATTTCTTTGTTCTTATTTAACTCTTTCCTTTCGTCAATCATCTGGAGTGTGTCTTTGCTTATCCATGGTTGTTTTTGTCTCCTCTTTTTAGTGAAGTGTTTGTTAGCTGATTCCATAATTATGTTCCTAATTTCTACTGCCAACTCTTCTGGTTCCTTCTCGTCAGCCACTGTCTGTAATACTCCGAAACGGTTCATAACCTCTACTCGGTACCCTTCTTTGATATCACTGACGTCATACCTCACTATCTCTTTCCCTCTCTTCATCTTTCTTAATTTTATCGCAATCTTGGCGCTTAGCAATTCATGGTCAGAGCCACAATCGGCTCCCGGTAATGTATTTGCATTAAACACAGACGTCCTCCATCGTTTTAGTATCAATATAAAGTCGATTTGATTTCTGTTCCGACCATCTGGTGTTGTCTAAATGTACAGTTTTCTTTGATGTTGTTTGGAGAAAGTATTGGTGATCACCAGTTCATTCTCTATGATAAACTCAACGAATCTATCTCCTCTCCCATTTTTCTCGCCTAGTCCATATTTCCCGATATTTCCATTTTCTTCTTCGTTTTAACAACTGCCAACTTTTGCATTGAAATCGCCCATCAGTACTACCATGTCTCTCCTGTTTACCTCGTCAACTGTTCGTTGCAGTGTATCATAAAACGTTTCTATTACATCGTCGTCTGCAGTGCTCGTTGGTGCATAAATTTGAATACATGTTATATTCGTGGGTTTTGCTCGTATGGTAATAATTCTGTCATTGACCGGATTGTATCCTAATAGTGCATGTTCAGTTTTCTTTGACAGATAGAATGCAACACCACTCATCCCTGACTTAGTTGCTCCTGAGTATATAAACTTTCCTCCTGAATCCGGGCGAAAGTGTCCTTGTCCGGCCAACCTGTGTTCCGCAATCCCTAATATATCTACCCCATATCTTTCTGCTTCCGTTGTTACCATTTGTAGTGTTCCATGACTCGTTTTTCTGATGTTCCATGTTGCCATACGGATTTTCCCTTTTAGCTTTTTGTTGCTGGTTTTACCTCCCACACAGTCGGGCATACTACCGTCATCAGCTCTGGCGTTACTTCCAACATCTCCAAGCTCTTCCGCAGTATGTGTCGTCCTATCCAGCCTGGGGGGGGGGGGCTCACCACTAGGACCTCTCTTACCGTCTGTATTCTCCATCAAGGTTTCTTGGGCTAATACAGCGGTAGTTGCCCACTGCTTTCTGCTGGTTTGTGAATGGTTAACTTCATTATTCCTCGACTAAAAAGTCTTGCACCGCAGGACAGCGTATTAGCCTAATGTTCATTAATCCAATCTATATTTGCAGTAATTTAAATTGAACCCCGTAATAATAAATTCTAACTTCTTAACAGTCCAATTCCGAGCTTGTTCCCATTTAGAGTGCGTACGTGCTGTGGGTTCCAAGGCGTTTGTGCAGCCGGTGAGGGAAACAAACTTAAATTTATCTTCTCCAACCCCACTACTCTGGGTATCAGAGACGCCTTGGTGAAATGAGCCTACTAGTAGTACTAGTATACAGAAGCGACTAGTGCAGATCTAAATATACTGACTTAAAGTATTTGTTTGTTTTCTGCCGGAAGTAAGAGGGCCTAGAAATTGGCGGGAAAATACTAGTTGCTGCTTTACAATTTAAAAATGCGATTTTATCTGATAAACTAGTAATTTAAACATAACATGTGAGGTCAATTAGTGTGCAATGCATTACTGCTGGGGGTGAAATACTCTATCTCAGCTGGAAAAAACAAAGAAAAATGATTATGTTATACGGAGCCGCCGACATAAACAAACCGCCGCTTAACCGCCTCACCATTCATTCAACAATTTTTTATTACACAACTACCTTTAATTACTAAAGGCGCAACACACATTATTATGTACATGCTATTTGAACTTGAGTGATATACAACACGTGCGTAAGTGTACAATGAGAAAGCAGCAAGGCATGCCATCAAAGCCAACAGCACCAGTACTAGGGTAAAAATGACAAACAGTATACCTAATGCTACGTAAGAAAAGTTAACCTCACCCTATGTACATAACTACTCTAGTTTTGGCACAAAGCAGTCTTGGTACATACAATACATCATTGCAACAACGTATAAATCAGTTATATTGAAAAATTCCAATCTCCGCGTCTGTTTTTGTACTCTATACAGTTTATTCCAATCTCGCTTAAATTGGAGACTTAATCGCATCAAGATATTTTCTGTCAAAATACCTCAACACAACAATGACATTTCATTAACATTTACATAGAACCAAACAATTCCAACCTGGCATTCAAAACCTCACACAGTGTCTTATTGTACTAAAATAAAACAAACATTCTATCAAATTAACGATAAATAATATTCATGGACGGAACAGGTTTGCAGCCTCCAAAACATCTTGTCACGCCCGAGTGTAGACAACTGAAATACTGAGTTAACCCAAAGGTACATACACAAACAGCCCGAACAAAACCATCTGCTCAATTAAATTTCAGCAAGTTTTAACAGTGTTGCTTGTTCTTCATACACATGTTAGACAATTATCTCGCAAGAAATACCTTATTAATCTCATCATATCTATTCATCTATCATATGACATTCTACAAATATTAACAATCATTCGTTGGAACACCAACAAATTATCAGACAGCAGATTAGACATTGGCATGCTTAGATAGGCCAACATGGTAGCCTATGTAGAACAAAATATACACCATGTACACAGCTATATACTATCATTGCTATCAGACACCTTCAGAATTACAGCTAAAGGACATGGCCTTACACCCATCTTCTGTTTATTGTCGTGCAATTAACACCACACAGATTTTTAATACACGAATGCTACAACCTGACAGAATATGAAAAGTAATCCTACCATCACAGTTAGACATCCATCTTTATATGTTACATCACTCAGCTACACACCCAGAAAATGGCATACAATATGCATCCATGTTAGAAATGTCGAGTACTCAATAACAACTTGGGTGTTACCTACACAAACCCGATGATTTGCAGATGAATATTTTTATAAAGCTGGTCGTAGCTAGTACAGCTGTGTCTAAAACAACCTCTGTGGCTCAAATACATACGTCAAAGTAGGCTCAGGAGATTCTCCCATCATAATAATATCAAATCCATTATTGCAACAACAATTAAAGAAACCAACAGAAGCAGTCTTCAGTAAGATGTCTAAATAACTGAATGAAAAATGTCTAAGCCTCCTTGTGATACTTAGTTTGTAATGTGTGTCAACTAGTATTGGGGTCAATTATAAAAAAAACAGGTTTAGCTGTTATCTACAGCAACTCGAAACACGTTGCAATGACTCCATCGCCCAAAACACATGTTCAATTACAAAATCTTTCATGACAATCATGTTATTCAGTATAAACTATATACATCATCACAACCTTCCTCAGAATAATCCGAGGTAGCTTTCGGGGACTTGTGTGAAAGCATTTTCGTAAACATCGAACTGTTGAATTTAAAATGTGTTTCTGCATTGTTAAAACATTACGATGGTCAGTATGTTAGAAAACATTTACTTCATACTGTATAACATGATTTTTACAATAAAAACGAACGGTATACCTCCCTTTAAAAGATCTAAATTTGTCCTTCAGTGTGTGCATCAGAACAGTCATAACTCATATTGCGCAAAATGTTTTCCTGTCACCATTTCAATATATAACAATTCCTGTGATTGTTAACTAATTACGTGGGACAGTTGCTTTGACGTCACACTTGATTTACATAATTACATTGTTCTTGTGTAACCGATTGCATGATTACAACAGTAGTCGTAATCCAACCCAACCATGGTATGGACACATCAAAACCGATCAAGAGCGTAATCATAATTACATATTTGAATAATTACAGTATATTTCTTACGCTACACACATTGGCTTTCATAACTTTAAAATGATCCTAGAGATACAGGTATAACGACTGCTGATTTGTCTCCAACTTCTGCGATCGCTGGGGGTTTCAGCAGTAAGTTACCACCACCAGAGGGTAGGCCTGCTATACGAGGTGCCCCATCATGTCCGGGGGAGGGGGTAGAGAGTGGTCAAGGCCATTACCATTCCGAGTCGGTGTGTAGGAACCTGCAAACATGATAATAATAGTAATACATTTTATACGTTTATCGCCATGTCTAATGACATGATTAAAACATAACTGCTACAATACCTGTACAATAATTATTTTACATATAAAGAAATGTGTAATATAATAATAATCTAATACAAAATTTTAACCATTTCAGTACTACAGCCCTGACCAGCTATGACCATTGAATACTGCATTCCCAGTGAATATGCAAGATAATGGACTACCTCACTTCAAGTGAAGATTTGAGAAACAAAAATGCATTTTATGAATAGGAATTTTACATATTTGCGGAAAGTATGATAATCAGCGGATAAAATGAGTTGTCATTTTACATTCCGTCGTCATGGTAACCAGCAATCCAAGATGGCCACCAAGATTTCAACGTTTTTGCAGTTGCTGAACAAAGTTGTTTACTAAGTTCGCCGACATCGTTATTGTGTCGATCGTCAACATCCGACAAAGATTCTTCACTAAAATTATCAAATAATATGTCCAAAACATAGGGTGGTAAATCGCTAGTTGAAGTAATGCCGTGTGCCATTGTGGCCACTGCAGATTTTGATAATCCATCATTAAAAACTGCGAAAATCTCCGTAAACTATTATTGAACGATAATAAACGATGACCACTGCTGAATAGCTAATTTATTCGCATTGACAACCGTACTCAATAAGTGGCTCCATGTAGTGGATAATTATGAGTAAAAACAATTTGAATAGCAGACATCGTCAATGCCGAATAACCGGCCTGTCATACTGAAGCATCACAGTGCGGCCGGAAATCCGGCCTGTTGTACTGAAATGGTTAATATACATTAGTAAATAAATAACTTGTATAAGATAAAGCATCAGCTAAATATTGACTACACATAACTATCCAAAATTAAAATACTTATTGCTTTAAAATCAAACAAGTAATAATCATATAAGCTTTGTCACTTGTCTGCTGACAAACATGCAGATCGTTCTAGCTTTAACCGACACTGGTGCTGACATCTGGGGATTGTTTCGCTAAGGTAATGAGCTCATATGGAAAACCCACCATTAAACAGAATTTATTGTTAAATTTAATGAGATTTTTCAAAATGCAAAAAGCCGCTTTAAGACTGAGGACACTATTTCTGTGACACACTAGCAAATCCTGGTGTTGACAGTTTTCAGTATACGAGATCATTGTTAAGACGAAAAACTTCATTTTCAAGAGCAAAGTCGGGCTTATGAGGTCATAAGAATGTTGGTGAAATGGTCCCCTGGTCAGTTTACGAGGTCATAGAATGTTAGTTAAACGGTCTCCTGGCAATGTTTGTTAAATGGTCTGCTGGCCAGTTTATGAGGTCATAAGAGTGTTAGTGAAATGGTCTCCTGGCCAGTTTACCCTCGTATTAGATTTAGAACTGTTTACAATGTAACAACTTGCAAAAAGCATAAATTTTCTCAAATTTGTTATGTAAATACAAAGGTGTTCACAAATGAATCAGAATGATACTGAGTTATGCTTACAATGGACACATCATTAGTTATCTTAGGACGCACCTGGGGCAGGTCCATATCTCGGGATATCGTCGGGTCCATAATTTCTGGTAGGAATTGGAGGTTCACCTTTCTGGCTGGATGACCTCTGTGGAGGGGGTGGGGGCAAACGACCTCCCTTCGGCCTGACATCAGGTGGCACGCTACCGGGGGATTCACCCATCTGAAAAAACACAAAATAAACATAACTTGGCATGTTCACTCCCATGAAGCGTAAATGTAAAATGTAAATGATGCACACATACATGGATACAGCGAAATCTACTTCAAAAATTACCAGAATCTTCAGCATAATTTAACAGTATGTATAAGCAGAACATTTCTGTAGTCGCTACACTAAAAAACATGAATTTGATCCATTTTAAAATAAAAAACCTTTAGTATTTTCATCATCATTGCAATAAGAGTCTGAGCAGTCGTATTCAGCATTTCATAATACTGCTTCATATACATGTAAAAGTTTCCTTTAAATCCTGGTACAGTTCCAGCTTTATGTCACGACCTTCTGTCAAATGAAACATGTTACTATTACTCTTTCAAAACCACTAACGAGGTGGGCTGGATGAGAAAATATTGAGTAACACTTCTTTTCTTGCGTAACGACAGGTTCCTGTCATTTCTCTCTAAATTTTATGTACACAGTAATCAAATGAACATTATTTTAACTGACTTGTACACCTTTTATTACGAATAAATACATCACAGTGGAACCTCACTATTAAGGCCACCCTTGGAACTGGGCAAAATTGACCTGAGTAGTGAGGTGACCATGAGGAGACTATTTTCCTATATTTTACTGTTATAATAAAAATAATTTGGAACTGTCCCAGGGTGACCTTAATTGCGAGGTGGCTGTATTACCGAGGTGACCGCAAAGCGAGTTTCTACTGTATTATTGAACATTATCACACTTGGTGATCATGTGACTCACAGGAGGAGCGCCCGGGTACATCTGACGTTTGCGGAGTTGGTCTGCGTAGTCCGTTGTATCATCTGGCAGTTCCACTGATGGGGGTCGGCGCGGCATCATGGCAATCGGGCCATATGGACCTGTACCGCAGAACAACTTCTTACAACATTCATACAATAATGTGATTTTAGGGATTATCTCACAATGTCAATGTCCGATATCAGAAAAATTACTTTCATCTGGCCTCAGCTCCCCATCCCTCCCCTACCCCCCCACAAAGACAAGTGTGTAAACAGTGATACCAATATATTAACAGTACCAGTCAGAAGCATAAAATATTGATGTCTGATACCAGACGAAACTGCCTCGGACCCTCCCTCCCCCAAACGAATGTAATTTCCTCTTATATCAGATCTCAACATTCTGAGATGATTTCTCATTTAGCACAGGCATCTGCCAACAAAGTGCCCATGGTGCTTACTCCAATATCAGAACAAGTGTTTTTGCAGAAGCTAATGACAGAAGTTTTCCAAATGCTTGTAGGGAAGTGTTAGTACCCCTGGTACAGACACCAGGTAGAAGGGATGAACACTTAAGCATGGTACTATCTCTTCAGAAAGACAGACAAAGTGAGGTGAACAAAATTGCCCCAGTTTCGAAACAGTCACAGGTGGATTCATCCTCTCGTTTCTCGACTGACAGTCCAATACTCTACCCACAACACCACAGTGCATCATGTAAAACAGCACATGGACTTCTCAGATTTTTCAAAACGAGATTCTGAGTTAGGATAATTTCAAATTAAACCAGCCTGACTTGTCTATGATACATGGGAGGCTCTAAAACAAAAATATTTGACACTAACCAAATTGGACACTAAACAAAAATGGAGGGGTGGTAAATTTTTTTCTGTTAACCATCACACAGGCCAAGACGGGTAATTACAACTGATAAGACAGGTGGAATTTGGAGGGGCCAGCAAGCCACTACATTAACAAACACTTAGAGGCCCACATTAATAACTACCAATGGCATAAGTGAAAACAAATCAAATGGATCAGTATTAATTATTGTTTAGTTTTTTCAGTTTGTCACTGAAAAAACTAAACAATAATGACTGTAATTGAAGTGAAAGGCTTCCACACAAGCTGTTCACATGGTAAAAGCACACTTTTTGAACTCAAGACAGGCAAATTTATGTCTGGCTAATGACCTGATACGTACCCATGCCCCGGGGAGGTTCCCAGCCCTGTTCTGACGCCATCTGATCATTCAGGTAGATTGGGTCTCGGCTTCCCTTGCCGACCATGAAGCTGCGCTGGTGGTCAACGTGAGGGGAGGGTGGTCGCAGGTCGCCCCTTGGAGGAGCGTACATGCCAGGGTGGGGGCCACGGGGGTACGCCTCAGGAGGGTACATTGACGGAAGGAATCTCTTGATCTCCTCTTCTTCCTGCTTAGGAATAGCACAAGTTTGTCAATTTGCCATTGGTTTTGTCAAGAAACATTGCGCCAATCTAGAATGGTAAATATGACACCCAAGGAATTGATGTACAATTATATGATGGGTGGCTCATTAGCACAGGGTTTAAATCTGTGTACCAGTTTGTTACTTGTTAACTTTGGGTATATTGTACATCTTTACACCAGCTTTGCATAGGAAACACAGAATGAGCTTAAAAGGCCTATAGGAAAGATTTAACTTATTAAATTATACTCTTAGATGAGTGGCTCTAGTGAAGTGCTCACGTCGTAGTTGCGGTAGTCATCGGGGTAGTCTCCCACACTGCGGCGGTCGTACGATGCAAAACTTTTGGAGTCTTCTGTCACTGTAGGTGCCGAGAACATCTCAACGGTGTTGGCTCGACTACAACTCTCGCTCGCTTCTGTAGGTGATGACAAACAGTGGAAGTTTAGACAGAAAATTAAATACGAGTTACTACTCAACCAAACCTTTTAACATCATCATGACACGAATAAAAGCAACAGCAGACAAAGGAAAGGAACAACGGAACACATCTTCACTTTGCGGAACATTCTAGAGAATGCAACAAACGGCAGAGAAAAATCTGTCAATTTCATAGATTTTGAAAAAAGCATTCAACAGTGTGCACAGTAGAAGCCTTAGAAAAATTCTGAGGCAACATGGCATTCTAGAAAAGTGGGTGAAAATCATTCAGATCTTCAACAGTAATTTCTCCTACAGCGTCGTAAACTCAACAACCAAATTCACTGCGAAGTCCGACAAGGAGGTATAATGTCAATGTTCCTATTTATCGCAGCCATCGACTGGGCAACAAAAAGACATGATCAATCAACAGTGGACTGGCATTCTCTATGTATGTGTGTGTGTGTGTTTAGCGCCCTCTAGCACATAATACTGAACAAAGAACTCTGACTTGGTTTCTGATCTGACCACCAAGATGACCACCAAGATCAGCGTATAAACTATACCAAGTTACCCATCTACAGGATCCGTCAATTATTTCCTCCTAGTAAAATCAAGGACAGTAGTAATAAACGCAAACCTAGCTATAGAGTAATATCAAGGACAGTAGTAATAAACGCAAACCTTTCGCGAGCTTCTTCTTCCTTCTGCGCACAAAGAAGAGGATGAGGAGAATGTTGAGTGCAAGGAGGATCATGCCGATGATGCACACCGTCAAGATGATGATGAGGGGAACGTCGTCACCTGAACTGTCATCAAGGATTGGCGCCACCGCTGGAGACAACCATTGAGAATATCATGTCACCAGAGTATCATATCACCAAAATAGTATGTCACTGGAATAGCATATCACTGATATATTATGTTACCCAAATCTTGTGTCACCAAATTATCATGTCATCAAGTTAACATGTCACCAAAACATTACATCACTGGAATAGCATGTTACTGAAATATTATACCACCAAAATATCTTATGACCAAATTTTCATCTCATGAAAATATGATGTCACCAAAATATCATGCCACCAAATTATCAGGCTCTGGGGGCATATTTTCCAAATTGTGAATGTTGTTACTGGCTTACTAAATACAGTTTGGCGGGGCAGTATACCTTTCACATAGTTATCAGTCTTAAGAACATTATATTAATTAAAAACTAGGAACAGACTGCCTCCTTTCAATGGTGACTGGTGAAGTGGAGAGCCTTACCTGATGTCTTCGCTGTGACCGTGCCTTTCTGGAAGGCGCTCTCTCCCAGTTTGTTGATGGCTCGCACTGTCATCTCGTACTCAGTACCCAGCTTCAGCTCTGCAACAAAGTAAAAATGTAAAGGTAAGTTCATACATGGCACAGTATCGTGTCTTTAGGACTGGTCAAAGGTCCTTACACTTCACTGCCTGGCAGATCTGAACAATTGAACACCATCTCGCTTTCTATGGAAAGCATTCAGCCATGCTGCAATTACTGCATGAAGATTATTCGAACACAAATATCCACCACTGTCTATTGCCATGAACTCATACACACAGCTGAGTGAGCTGGAGCGATGTAGATTGAACGAACTTGCCCAAGGTTCAAAAGGCAGCACAGGATTTGAACCAGGTTCTCTCAAACAAGGAATAAACACATTTAAAAAAACAAATGATGTATAAAACTTTTTTTCTCCCCCTCGGACTGCATGTAGAGTTTGCAGCGCATGCAGTTGTCTTGCTGATTATATTCCAATCACAGAATTGTTTTGGGAATGCGCGACTGCGAGCCTTCGTATTAGCTGTCGAAGTCGTACTCGCAGCCATAGCCGAAGGTTCAGCTGACACGACTCTGGGTCTGGCTTGTTGTGACGGCGGGCTGTCACTGTCAGCATCATGCGCTATTCCAATGACAATGCCACTTTCTATTTTGCCAATGACAGTAGCTGGCTTGCTAACAACGGTAACGACTTCATCGACATGATGTACATCGGCTGTTAATGTAAACGTGGTAGCACTAGTGACAGTCACAGTCATTGGTGTTGCTGTTCTAAAAAACTGAGTTATCATGTTTGTTTTATGAACCTTCGCCTTCGGTGGCGGATTCGCGGATGCATCAGAGTGACTAATAACAGGAATTGTTTATCGGTAACCGTGTGCATCATTAATGCAGCCTCATTGTGAATGTAGCCTCAGTTTAAAATCTGATCATCCCCGGGAGTCACTCCCATGATAGTCGAAATTTAATAATATACAGGTACATTTTTGGATAATTTATTATGTGATACAAACCCCTCATATGTCTAATTTATCTTGATTCTTGCCCCTTTAATACACAAAAAAGTATGCGTAATTAGTATTTATATTCAGGCACATTATTATTGATGTATGACACATGAATTAACCAATCATATATGTTGTTTATGGACTGGTTGTTGGAGCATTCATTGACCCCTCTAGCAGCAAATGAAACCACGTGTAAAGCCGCCGAAAGGTTTAATTCACAAACTACGATCTTCAAAGTGATTTGCTGCCCTATAAGCATACCGTGAAAAAGAGCATAGATTAGTTTGATTGGCAGGGTTCTGCATGCAAAATGCTATGTCAGCAAGCCGACAGCTTGCACAACGCCTGCAGATGGTACGTGTGAATTATGTGGCAGTAGGCATTATTGAGCGCTGTGTGTCTGGAAAATGCTCAAATAATGCTACGAATTCAAAGTACGGGAAGGGTTTGTTTCTGCGTGATACAAAACATGATATATTCCAGTGCTGACACATGTGCTACAGCCCACCAAACAAACTCACAGGATGGGGCCTTATTATACTAAGACGGGTTATACCTCGTCCTTGCAAATTATCCCCCATCCATAGTTAACATCGCCCATCCAAATAACCGGTGGATGGGTCTCTAAATAAAGCTATGCTTACGGCGATGTTCCCAATTCCCGTGATGCTTCAATCAACATATTCAGTATTAACCATTTCAGTACGACAGGCCGGATTTCCAGCCACAATGTCTGTGATGCTTCAGTACGACAGGCCGGTTATTTGGCATTGACGATGTCTGCTATTCAAATCGTTTTTATTCATAATTATCCACTACGTGGAGCCACTTGTTGTGTACGGTTGTCAACGCGATTAAATGAGCTATTCAGCAGTGGTCATTGTTTAATATCGCTCAATAATAGTTTACGGTGATTTTCGCAGTTTTTAATGATGGATTATCAAAATCTGCGGTGGCCACAATGGCGAACGGCATTACTTCAACGAGCAATTTACAACCGTATGTTTTGGACAGATTATTTGATAGTTTTTGCGAAGAATCTTTGTCGGATGTTGACGATCGACATAATAACGATGTCGGTGAACTTAGTATACTATAACCGAGTTCAGCAACTGCAAAAATTTTGAAATCTTGGTAGCCATCTTGGATTGCTTGTTACCATAATGACGGATTGTAAAATGATATGGCTAATTTTACTCGCTGATTATCATACTCTGCGTTATAACCGAATCCGCGTTATAACGGGGCATGTTATAATGAGGCACAACTGTACTGTGGTTCCACTGTATAAGCAAAAATAGGTTGGCTTCATCATCAGTGAACAAATTTGGTCTTAGTTGGAGTCTAATGTCACATATGTTGTTCAACTGCACCATAAAATTCCATATGAATTGCATGTATTGAGAGGGAAAATTAGCCACTCATGGCTAAGCACCCCTCATTATAGGACCCAGGGTGACATGTGTAAAATGTACCATAGAATGTATTGTATTCTAGTTTCTATAATAAACTATCATCATTACTCTTAATTTTGTACTGTTCATTTCTTTTCGTTTATAGTTGTTCAATGTTTTAGTTTCACTACAGAATAGTATTGTATAAGGTCAGTTTAGTTTCTGTACGTGATTTTATTCAATGAGAAAAAATAAATGTTTCCTGATTAATGGAATACTCTTCCAACCATGGAAGTCTCCCAGAAACAATAAATACAGGAACTAGAAAACATGAGCTTTTAACATGAAGATCTGATCTTTGAAAAACCAACTGGATCCTGTGATCAGAATCATCCTAAGCTATCCTGAGGTAAGGTAAGGTAAGGTAAGGTAAGGTAAGGTAAGGTAAGGTAAGGTATTAAACTGATGACACGTACCTTTGATGGTGTAGACTGCAGAGTTTGCAGGCATGACGTCTTCGTACTTCTGGCCCTCCTGTCCTGTCTCACTGTAACGCACCTGGAACCACTGGGAGGAGCCACCGTCAAAGCCTGCGGTCCACTGGATAGTGATGCTGTTGTGTGTGGCATTGACGAACTTCATGTCGTAGGGAGGGTCAGGTATGCCTGCGCAATTGACAATGACATTTAAATATGAATACATTTACAACTGAACCTCACTTAACAGTCACCTTGGTATAACAACCACCTCGCAATTAAGGTCACCCCAGGACAGTCCCAATTTATTTCCATAACAGTAAAGTATAGGAAGGTCACCTCGCTATTCAGGTCACTTTCATCCAGTCCTGAGGGTGACCTTAACCCATTAGATCCTGCGCGTCCGAAAGTGCCTGGGTGTTTTCTCCCCAAAGCGTTCGAGAGTGCCCGGTGGAGATAACTTTAGTTCAGTGTCAGAATTGTCCCATCCAACGAAATAACAGCACAAATTTTGTCATTAATAAACAACTACGATGTCCAAGGCGTTGCCATTTTTGAAGGTCCAAAGGGGGCGAACTTCTATCGTGAAAAACTAAATTTTGTCAATGCTAGCACATGTTGGAAATACCCACAATTCATAGCTCAGACATCACGGCATCAGCTAGTATTAGTCTCTTAAGTATCCGCAAGATGGGGCCACCGCTAGAGGCTTTATATCAAGCAGGCACTCTCGGGCGGTCTGGGGAGAAAACACCTGGGCACTCTCAGTCTAACGGGTTAACACGGTCTGTCATGTAACCAGAAACATACAAATATCATTCTGACAGGCCTTATTCTTGTTCCTTGAATGGATAGAAGATCCGGTTTCTCCGTTGTTGATACTGTACACACTTAACATTCAAGAAACTTGTTTTGTTGATCTGTATATCCACAGGATGCAACTGAAATGTACAGATCACCAAAAACAAGTTTCTTGAGGGGTAACTATGTACAATACTTATTGTTGTTGCCCCATCAGGTGACTCACTTGTTCCGTCCAGAGTGATGATCGTTGTGTCAGTTCCAAGTTCGTTCTCCGCGGTGCACACGTACTTGGCGTAGTCACCCTCTGTGATGTTGTGAACCATCATGGCCGACTCGTAATGCACCAGATCCACTTTCTTCGCTGCGGCCGAGTACTTTGTTCCAGTTACGTCTAAGTCCAGTGAGTTCTGGGAAGGAACATGTCAGATTTACAAACTCTGTCACGTTAGTCTTGAGGAACAACAAAGAAAATAAAGAGAAATACTGTAGTGATTGTATGTACTTGGACACTTAAAAATAATTAAATTATCAGCTGTCCCAAATGCAAAAAATATTATCAGATGCACTGTTCGAATATGTACGTACACGAAAGAGTCTTAATGTCATGTCATCCCTGTATTGTTACCCTTATATTATCAGGCCTTTATAACTTCATTACAGTGTCTGATTACTTAGGAACAAAAATAAAATGATTTTACAGAGGTGTCTAAAAACCTAAGATACACAAACATTATTTATTTTGTCAATTTTTTAGGTGTCCGAATAGTCATTACGATAAGGTAAACCATACGGCCAACAGTACAGGAATATTTTAATTACCGGAATATTCACGTGCAGGTTTAGGATATTGATGCATGTTATATTTAAATGGTTAAGAAGCAAATTAGTACATACATGGTACTAATCATGACTTACCAATCATCCTATGTTGTGGTGACTAAGTTTAAGCAACAAAAATTACCCAAGAATATCAGCTATTAGAGCCAATTTGCATCAACATGTTTCACTTGCAAGGTGGCGCCACTGTTGTCATTTATTTTCTCTGTGGCGCAGGGTGACAACCAAACCACTCGCCATGTAAAGCTTAATATATTTTCGCACTTGGCAAACTTATGCGACCGCACCTTATTTTGTGGCAAATATCTCTAAGCATTTGTGATGAATCACAAAGAATTTTGCATAAAGCACCCGTGTTAATGCACATTTTCAAGCCAACACTCAGAGCTTCATTCTATGGATGGCCTATGATATTTCATTAGCATATAAAAATATTAACAATTACATTAATACTAAAATATAGATGAGTGCTGACCTTGAACCACTTGAAGGTCACTTGTGGGGCACCTTCAGCCTTGCAGATTAGTTTGGCAGAACTGCCTTTCTCCGCCGCGGACTTGCTGAATGCCAGGGATCTGTCTATCTCGGGGGCAACTAGGAAACAAACATGCAGGGTAATAATTATTTTGACTAAATACAAACGATCTGGCAGATTACAAGTAAATATACAGCTACAACATCAGAAACGAAGGATCTATAGACAGCTTAAAATGATTTAAACTTGTAACAAAACAGGCGTAGATGAAATTTCAACATTTTTATTATGATGACAACTCACAAAAAATGTGATAACATCTATCCAGATAAATTACACCGATTACCGGATATAACTGAATTAACTATAACTTTAGTTATGATAAATATCAACTATCCAGTATGAACATTTGAGACTGGCAATTTTTAGACTTCATTCGCGTTTTGCACATAATTTCACCGTGCTGCATATGTATTTTTGTGCTGGCAACAACGCAGGACTAGTGATGATTGGGCAAATGTGTCCTAAGGCCTGGTGCTAATTACCCCCCTTTGTCTTTGGTGCTCTTTTGGCACAAGGAACCAACCATGCGGTAATGGCGCTCGGTGGAAGATTTCAATGAGCTCCTCGTTTTGTGAAAGCAGACAGAGTGGTCACATAAAAATGTTTGTCGTTAGAGCGATATTGGTTTGAATTTTCTATGCTGTTTGCTCCCTTCTTATTTGCGGTCATTTAGATCTGCGAGTCGTCTTCAAAGAGTGTCAGCTGTACTTCGTGAGCGCAAGTTGCTGACGCTATTCGGCCGAGTTGTTACAGCTGAGTATTTTCTTTGTTATCTGCCATTTTGATTTTTGTTGTTCGTCACTGGCCATTACCATGTCAGTGAATTCCCCTTATAAGATTTTAGTTTTAAGGCAGTTATGATTTTTCATCATGTGTCCAGCATAATCGACGGAAAATTACTATACTACACACAATTTGAGCATTTTAAAATACACATAAATGGAAAAATCTTTTTAAATCATATGCCATTTAATAAGAATCAAGACGTATAAGATAGCATTTGACTTGGAAATCTGTTGTTTCCCTCATGGATACTTTGGTGATTATTATATAATATATTTTTGTATGGAAAGGTATATTTACAATTACTGCAGCTCTTTCAGAAACGTTTTTGGAAGTATAACTGAAACATAATCATTAACATTGATAAGTTATCTTTGGCTATGCTGTGTCCGTAGATTGGAACCAGGCAAACTGTGAGCTAAGGAATGAACCTACTTTGATGACCCTGGACATGCAATATAGCTATTGTTAGATAGTGCCAATATTCTTCATTTAAAACAAGTAAAATGTTTAGGAAGACATGTAAACTGCGAGCTCTTACATAAAGTAAATTAGACATAAATACGATAACATTTTGACAATAACCAGCGAATGACCATATCACCACATCTGGTTTGCAAACATTCAATTTCTTACAAAACTATGTACGAATTGTTTTCATTTATAGGAAGAGCAACATGTTCCCAACACATCAAGACCGTAAATTATGGTAGTGGTTCTAATTATTGCACCAAGACATATTTTAGTCAATTTGGCGAGTCCAGCATTATCAAGGAGCTTAGACATCTGGGGGTCTTGAAGATCAGTTTATTCGCATATCTACTTCATTATTTTTGCTTGTTGATGTGTCCACATATCACTTATATGAATAATATCGTTGTAAATACTATTGCGTTTGTTATTTGCTGTATTCACATTCGTTTCTGGTACAATTTAATCTAAACTGAGTAAACATTGGTCCATTGCTTGATAAATATGTCGTCTAAGAGTCGGAAAAGCTTTTGTCTGCATGAATACGTCAGCCTGTGATGAAGTGATCATCTTAATTCCTCTAGATTAAGGTATATATGCAAAGTGAGCACTGTTTTTCAGTTTTCGTTATGATGACACTGGACACGCGATGACGCTGGACACGCCACCATTTTGGTTTTTATAGCAGGGGGTAGCTAATAGGCATGAAAAAGTTTAAATGGTGTACGTTTTGTAGGTTTTTGTAGGTAGCCTTTTCCATCTATGACACTGGACACCCTTAAAATGCCACCCTACATTTAAAAATGTTAATGTGCTATATTTTCCTCAAATTTAGATGTAGTCCCATAATTTTTTTCTTCAGGATTCCTTCGTTAACTTTGAAAGAAAACAATACATGTCGAAATACCCTACAACAGCAATAATAAATTAATGTGGCAGACCAATCTAAACCAATGATGCAGGACACGCAAAAAGTGGTCATTACAGAAAACACATTGTAATGTTTTTATTTATCATTTTGTAAACATGATTTTGTTTGTCCACTCCCAAAATATACCCTATTTGCACTGTGAAATCAGAAATAGAAAATACAGCACTGCTTTTGAATGGTAGTGCTTCAAAATTTGGAAAGGTCAACTGGACATGCCATTTTGGCAATTTTTGGCTCCTCGAGCCCACTTTTTGCCATTTTAATAATTAGTAAGGCGGGTAAACTATATGTCCTGAAAACTCTTACTGAGTACAATCTTTGGCGACATTTTTGTAAGCCTGCCTTCATGATTCATGGTGTGAGAGACAAAATGTTTATCAACTGTACACTTTTTGGGACATTGACCCTAATACATCATACCATATTTTGGACTGATAACAATTTGATCGTGCATAAAGGAATGGAAGATTTAGACACGTACACTTGACAACGAGGGCGCTGTCTGCCTTAGCTGCCTCTCCTACCCCGTTGTTCGCGATGCAAGTGAACACCCCTGAATCATCCTTGACCAAGTCATACATGGTCAGGTTGCTCCGTCCACCGGCATACGACGTGACAGCGCGTGACATGTCGTAGCCGTCCCGTGACCATGTCACCATGCCGTCTATGACAGGGTTGGCGTCAACCATGCATTCCAAGGTTGCGTTAGATCCTGGATCCATCAATACATGCTCGGTGTGGTTGATGATCCCAGCCGCATCTGTTTAGAGGAAAGAGAGAATTGAACAATAGGGAAAATAATAATAATCAACTTCCATATCCTCGTTATTATACAATAATCGTTACAGTCACCATTAGAATAAGGGACCGCCAAAGTTTTACGGAGAAAGTGCGATTGTAAATAAGTCTCAAGTTTTTTATGAAAGGTGACTATAATTTCAGATAATTTTTAAATGATAGCGAGTTAATTCCACATTTTTGGTACAGCTACAAAAAGCACATTTGCCAATGCTAAATTAGTGTTAGAATTTTTTTCTTGCTGTGACACGGATGATCTAACGTTCTTAGGGATATCTAAAAATGCAGGAGACTAATCAAATTGGATGGTTATATTTTCAAAGGGGACAGTATGTTATAAGAGCGGTGTTTCTGTTAATGCTGTTTTTGAGCGATATTAGTTTTTTTAGGTGGACCGCTGCTGTTTTTCAAGTTTCACTATATTCCTTGGACATCTCAGAATACCTTTTGTTTAATATCCATAGTGCAAACATTGATAAGCGTCCATACGTAACAATTATGAATGAACGATGGTAGGGGCACGAATGCGTAAATGGTTTCCTTCCCTTACGATAACTGATAACAAATGTCATTCCAATGTGGGTGTTTCTTTCTAATTTACGATATAGTACTAGGTATGCCACACGTTTATGCTACACTAATTTTGATTGTGTGCTCGTGCTTTGCCATTGACGCTACTTTGAACTGTGATTGACAGGTCTCACTCACACTGGACATTGATAAGGAAGGTGTGGTCAGACTTCCCCTGGCTGTTTCGTGCCTCACACACGTAGGTGCCCGTGTCTGCCCTCTTTATGCCAGTGATGTTGAGAATGGGGCCGTCAATCTCAAAGTGGGGTACAGTTATTTCCCCCTCCTTTACCTCCGTCGATGAGGTCAACTTCTGTCCGTCATGGTACCAGGTGTAGGTGACGGTGTCGGGATTACCCTGTGCCGTGAAGTTCAAATATTTCGACTCCAACTCGATTATGTTGACGTTGGTTGGAACATCACTGGCAAACATGGGGACATCTGGCGGCAGAAAAACAAATTATAGTGCATACAATAATAATAATGAGGTAACTTATATTGTGCCAAAATCCTTGGAAACCAAGCTCAGAGGTGAATCAAGACAAAAGGGTTGGTCAATCTCAAAATCAACAAGCAGTATTCAAGTCGTCAACAGATGGATGGATAGGCCAGGGAGCGATGATGGATAAGCAAGGTTGTCAACAGAACGATGGATAGGCCAGGGGGCTATGATGGATAAGCAAGGTAGTAAGGATAAGTTTTAAAATGTCTGCAGATTGTGTAATATTTTCAACTGATCTAACACCAAGAGGGAGCATATTCCATTCTATTCTTGAACAATCGTAGACTTTGAGATGATTTACAATTCTAGATATGTGGAGATTAAAAGGAAATCAAGTAGACGTGTTTAGGATGTTTAATGGTTATGAAAATACTGGTAGTTGCAAGTATATTTCCCACTTTAGAATGACAGAAAAATGGATGACACAAAGTAAAGTGAAGAAAACATGTAGATTAGATACGAGAAAGTATTATGGCAGAGGACTATAATTGAATGGGGCCAATTATCTGATGACAATGTACATGTACAACAATAGTGAAGTCATCACACCGTCTATGATGACTGTATCAAACGGAGTAAAAATATAACAACAAGGTGTCAACTTAATCAGACCAGATCCAGAATGTATGACATGACAAGGTGCCAACTTAGGGATCATCTCAGAACGTCAAAGTCCGATATCAGGCAAAATTACTTTCGTTTGGAGTCAGTTTCATCTGGGGTTGGACATCGATATTTTACACTTTGGACCAATATTATTAATATACTGATATCATCACTGCTTACAAACTTTCGTCTGAGGGGGGGTGGGGAGGGGGGTTGGGGGGCCCAGGGGACAGATGCCTGCTGAAAGTAATTTTGTCTGATGTCGGACATCGATGTTCCGAGATGATCCCTTAGCTATGACAAGAACTCACACAGTACATTTACTCACAAAGTACATCGAGGGTGACCGCGTCACTGACGGCTGTCTCCAGGAGAGGGTTTGTCGCCCTACACGCATAGATCTCCCCATCATCCTCAGCTGTGGGGGTCAATTGCAGTTTACTGATGGTAGATTTACCCCCATTCTTGGCATCAATCACCCCTCCATCGACACCCTCTATCTCGTTTCCATCCTTCCACCACGAGAGCACTGAGGCCGGGTTACTAGAAGAACTGGTGCAGGTGATCACCAGTTGCTGGCTGGCGCTTGGCTTTTGCGGCATCGACGTTATCGTCAGGATCTTGGGGGGAACTGGAACAGACAGGAATGAAAGTGTAAACGTATGTAAAAGTAAGTTCTTATCATCATCATCGTCGTTTAGAGGCGGTGTTTCCAGGCTCTGCTGGGTTCGCCTTTCTTCCACCAAATGCCCTCTTCCACTTGACACGGTCCCATGCATCCCAATGGTCGATACCCATCAGATTCAAGTCTGCAGACACGGAGTTCTGCCAGGTCTTCCTTGGTCTGTCGACGGGAGCTGTCCCTCCACCACTAACTATGTACAGCCCTTCACCCAGTCCTCATCATCCTTTCGCTCTACATGCCCGTACCACTCAGGCTGCTTCTTCTGATCACATCCCCAATCGCCTCCACTCCTACTCTTCTTCTAAGCTCTGCACTGGGCTGTCTGTCGCTGAGTGATGTGCCACACATCCATCTCAACATCCTCATCTCAACCCTTTCCATCATCTTATACAAGGCAATATCCAGAACTCAGGACTGCTCAAAGTACACCTGATGTTACACAGACACGTTCAATCGAAGACCATCTTGACTTCTCTGCGAAGCATTCAACAACATAATGCAGGTGCAGAGCATGGTGTTCTGCAGCTGAAGGGATATAGATGGAGTCATACGATTTACAAGGTGGTATACCTTTCTCATAAAAAACTAAATAAATCTTTAATTACAAATAAAAATTGAATAACAGACATTCACCTAACTTTGATGTCATCTGTCTGAAAACTTGAATTCTTTAGGTGGGTGAATTGAACCACCCATAACTTTGCAACAAGTTGACTTACACAGACCCTGGTATCACTGTAAAACAACACTGTTGGCCTTTAACCATTTCAGTATGACAGGCCAGACTTCCGGCCGCACTGTCTGTGACGCTTCAGTACGACAGGCCGGTTATTCGGCATTGATGATGTCTGCTATTCAAATCATTTTTACTCATAATTATCCACTACGTGGAAACAGTTGTTGTGGATGGTTGTCAAGGCGAATAAATTAGTTATTCAGCAGTGGTCATCATTTACTATCGCTCAATAATAGTTTACAGAGATTTTCGCGGTTTTAAATGATGGATTATCAAAATCTGCGGTGGCCACAATGGCGGACAGCATTAATTCAACTGGTGATTTACCACTGTATGTTTTGGACAGATTATTAGATAGTTTTAGCAAAGAATCTTTGTTGGATGTTGACGATCGACACAATAACGATGTCGCCAAACTGCAAAAATTTTGAAATCTTGGCGGCCATCTTGACTTGAAGTGAGGTGGTCCATTGTCTTGCATATTCACTGGGAATGCAGTATTCAGTGGTCACAGCTGGTCAGGGCTGTAGTACTGAAATTGTTAACATGGTGCTGATAACTCTATACTACCTGAATATACCACGAGATCTGAACCATCGCAACCTGTCACAAAAGCAACTTACAACTGACTTGGAGTCTCACAGATGTAATCAGTGGCTCAATCGTTGCCAGGTTTGAGGCGTTACATCGGTACTCTGCGTTGTTGTCATCTGGCTTGAGAATGAACGACACCTGGCGAGTGACGATGTTACCAGTGATCCTAGTGGTGCCCAGTAGTAGCTTCTCACCTGAAACAATGGCCGACAACAATGACCATTCAGAATATGCACCAATTTTAGTTTCTTTATATTTCCGTTACAATTTAAGTTCCCTGCATCCACAAACAGACGTTTGCACAGGTTATCTGTTTAATAATGGTCATATTTTCATTTCATATGAATATATCTTACTGGTAGGGTACCAATTTTAATATTAAAACTGTCATTGTAAACTTCCACACCAATCAATATGGTGATGCAGATTGGTTATCACATAACAGTATTCCCTGCTACAATGTCGTGAAATGGGAAAAAACGAGGACTATTTTAATAATCAAGATTTCCTAAGCATTCTAGAAAATTAACTCTTTAGATCCCATGTTTTATTGAAATGCACTCCGATTCCCTTAACACCCATACGTATTCAATGATGTTTTCAAACTCAATTTTTTTTAATATAAAGCTGTACAACAAATACCCCTAGTGCACAGAAAATAGATCAAGCTATAGAATTAATCATAGCATGCAATTATCCATTAGATGGCACCTTTTTCTACGTCTGTCACAGGTGTTGGCGTTCGTGGCCCTCCAAACATCACGGTCGTTTGTAGTTTGTAGGAGTTCTGTTATGCTCCGTCCACACCATGTTGAGAGACTATCTACTATTTTTATTCTCTGGATCTTTTTCCTTCTATCTTCCCTGATGTTCTAACTTTTTTTCTCGTGATATGGCCTATAAATCGTGCTTGTCGTGTTCTAATTTTGTTTATGATCTTTCTTTTTGATTTGGCTGTCCTAAGGATGACTTCATTGCTTTGGTTTGCAGTCAGTCCATGGCACTCGCAGCATTCTTCCACATTTCAGTGGCTTCTATGGTTTTTTGTGAACGATGGCACCACATGTAAATAATTAAGTGCAGGGTTTCAGATCATGCCAGATCAGCCTGTTGAAGGCAGTTGGGTGGTGAAGTGTTAAAAAGATTGATCATAAAATAATATCTTATGCAAGTTATGAAATCAGGTAATTTAAAAAGTAGTTTTATACCTTTCCACCAGGTGAGTTCAGCAGGGGGGTTTCCACCCACCGATGTACATGTCAGGCTCTGAATCTGCCCTGCTGCCACTTCGCGCCCCTCTGTGTACCCTGATATAGTGGGTTGCTCAGGGGGATCTGAAAAACATTAACACCCTTTTTTGGTATGCCACTAGAATTAAGTACTTGTTTGAGTTCTGAGTAACAAATAGTGAATTCTTTAGGCATGACTAAAAAAAGTTGGATGTGCAGTGCGAAAAAAATTAAGTTGAAATAACTGGGCTTATATTAAAAATTTAATAGTCAACGGAAATATAACTACACTCATAGTGACAATATTCTTTTTATGTGTAAGCCAAACTGTACAAATTATCATAACTGTTACATTATCACAAGTAAAAAAACATTTTATGTGAGTATTTTTGATTTAAAGATCACACTTACATCTTAATTGAATAACTAACAAATAAAAAATTAGTGGATTATTTTTCTTTATTTGTTTTCCTACTGATTATTTTTCGTTATTAATTCCATTTAAAATGCCCATTAGTAACACAAAAGATTTAGGATCAATAACAATTAAAAACAGGGAGCTAATAGAGTCATGTGTTTAAATAAGGTAAAGGTCAATGTTGTCACTCACACATGACTTCCAAGGTGACAGTGTCAACGACTGTCTGTCCCAGTGCGTCATTGGTGGCGTGACACTGGTAGATGACATTGTTCTCACTGTCTGTCAACTCGACACTAATCTCCGATGTTGTCACAAAGCCTCCCTACAAGATGTGTCATAATGTCACTGGACAAGAAAAAACACAACCAACATATGTAAAGTCGTCTGTGCGTGCAAGTGTGCGTGCATGCGTGCGTGCATGCGTGCGTGCGGTTGTCTATACATAAGTGTGTGTGTGTATGTGGTTGTCTGTGTGTGCGTGCATGTGGTTGTGTGTGTGCGGTTGTCTGTGTGTGCGTGCATGTGGTTGTGTGTGTGCGTGCATGTGTACTCGTATGTCATGTGTGCATGTGTCCAAGTTTATCAATATAATACACTGGCACAAAGTTGCAATAATTATAAGCTTTTCCAACGACTGTTTTAAATGACAATTTCGTTTCACTATGGAAATGTCTGGTTTGTGTTTCTCTGTTCGACACTGACCTTTGGCGATGGGGTCTGCACGCTCGTCGCTCCTGTCAGCTGGCGCCCCCTGGTGAACCAGGTGATAACCGCTGGCGGGTTGCTAATTGCCGTCTCGCACTTCAGCTTGATCACTTCCCCCGCCTTGGCATGTTGATGGCCACTGATTATCACTTTCTTGGGGGCAACTATGAAAACAGTTCATGTAGAAGAAAACTCAAGTCCACTGTATAAAACAATAGAAAAGAGGAACCCAATGTTAAATCACTTTAAAAATAAAAACGGTCCCAGAACAATATAGAAACACGGTAGATTGACTTAATTTTTAGTGTTGTATAAATCACACATACAAACATAAACAACAGGTAGAACAATTGCTAAGACAATATCAATTCCCGCTAAACAGCAGAGCCAATTAAGGCTGTAACCAGTTGATTTCAATTACGTAACGATTAAGTGAACTGGTCGCCGTCAACCCCAAAATAACTATTATCCACAACGTACTGATTTCACATGTAGCGTGTTGGTTAAGTTGCTATAATTAATAGAACGTAAAAGGTAATAGCAGTAATATTAAATAATAAATATTCCCTGAAAAGGAGCCAGTCTGTTCCTAGTTTTACATATATTAATTAATATAATCTTCTTAAGTAAGTAACTATGTTGAAGGTGTAATGCCCACCAAATTGTGTACAGTAAGCCTGTAATGATGGTTGTAATTTGAAGGCATGACCGTGGGTGTATGTTCAAACAGTAAAAAAATCCAATTTCAAAACAAGCTTTATTGGCAATACAGCCAAGTTGGGCTGAGTTAACTGCTATACCCTTTGATGTTCAACTTTCCCTGTTACAAATTAATTCCGGGTAGACGAACAGACCATGTCCCTGTAAGTAGTGCAGAACAACAAAACATGAAAAAAATACTCACACTGCACTATCAGTTTGACTTCGGTCGCCAGTGGGGTCGAAGTAACAAGATTGGATGCCTCGCAGCGATACACAGCCTCATTATCATTCGGCTGGACGGTGAACACCAATTCGTTGACGGACTTGTCACCCCCGCTGGTGTACGAGAAATCAATCTCGGCATCGTTCTTGTACCAGTATACCTGAGCCAGGGGGTTGCCACCCTTCGATGTACACACCAGTTTAAGGGTGTCTCCGGTCTTCACTGTGCCGGTCGCGTAGCCTGTGATCTCGGGGGAACTGGGCGGATCTGAAACAAACAGATGAGGTGTATTAATAAGGCAACTCCTTTTGCACCTAAAACAGGCATCTGATGTATATAGACTGGGATACACCTACATTTGTTCGCCTGATCCAATCTGACCAATCGGTGTTGGTTTAGTAGGGTCAGTGTCAGTTGGCTAGTGTATCCAATCATTTGAATGAGACTAGAATTAGTTGGTGACACAGTCGATAGTTTTGAAGCAATGTCATAATTTTGAGCCTTCTTCACCAATGGTAGGTTTATGTGATGGTGACTTCATGCTGATATTTTCGGAGTTGATGTGTGAATATTTTTCTTCTAGGTCAGGTCGGTAGCCCCCGATCAAGTCTGACTCAGTCAATGTCAGCCTGTGTGGTTGGGTAAGTCGGGCATACGGACTTACTGAACCAGTCTGAGTCAGTCTGGACGGGTAAAAATTGCCAGTGTAGCTATACCAATCTTTACAATAGGAATACTCCTTTTGCACATAAATCCTTGGAAATCAAACTCAGAGGTGCATCAAGACAAGGGTTGGTCAGTCTCAAAATCGATCATTATTATAATTTTCAACAGATGGATAGATACAACAGGGAGCTAAGGTGGACATACAAGGTGTTTAAACAACAGTGGATTTGAGTAGTATTTTCAAATAATCCAATACTAAGAGGGGTTTGATAGACAAAATCCCTCAAGGATAAACCCCTTCACAACAGTCATTATTAACCCTCTCGTGGTCAGAACGCCCGAATCAACCCGACTCCCACTCACGGCCAGAACGCCTGAATACGCCCGAATACAGGGGCACATTTAAACTGGTACCGCGAAACAGTGTCATGCAATAACGGCAATTTATTTCGGCAGTTAACATATAATAATATTGAAGTTTCACTGGGAAGCGTCAAATGATGAAATGATGGCGATTTCCGTGACTAAATAGCGCCAACCACCACGCGGTTTTGTAGTCGAACGCAGCGACAAACAATTTCCGGTCCCTCTTTTACGCCACGCAGTGAATATTTTAATTGTGATTTTCAGCCAATGAGATTAAAGTTTAACATTTGCTGCAGGCATAAACATGGAATCACCCAGGAATTATTCCAAAACACGCGTCCGCAGGCGATTTCTACGATTAAATGCTAACTTTTGAGCGGTCTATTTTGTTGTAAAGAAGTATTAATGCGCCGCGCGACGAAGCCGGTGGTGTTTTTTAGCTTTGGTGTAATTCTCGACATTGTCATTATGTCGAACTCCAGTAATTCGGACTTTGATGGGATTTTCGAATCGAGTTTATAACGAACGCTGCCATCGAAGGGGAATGTTTTGCACTATGATTACGCATTTTAAACATAACACCAACTTAATAGTTCAGACGAGATGACGGCTATGATCACAAAGAACGCCATTTTGTATAAAATCTTGAAAATACATGCACTCTGAAAAACTTAAATTATTTCAGTTTTATTTACCATAGACATTTAATTAGTTTTCCATTCTGTAGCATAGTAATTTATGAACATTTCATACGCAGCATGTAACCGCTAATTAGTAATGAAAAATATTAAAAAAAAATTAATTGTTGAAAATTATTTAAGTATTTTATTTTTGTCAAATTTTAGCAATTCATATTTGGGTAATAAATTGACAAATATGTCACATACTTGGCTAGTTACACCAGGAATTAGTTCTTCAGATGTAGTGAAAATTTTATTTGAATCGAATCAAAAATTATTTATTTATTTGCATTCATGCAACCCGAGTATATCACACGATTCACTCACAGCACATTCCCTTGATTTAATAGGATTCAATAACAGGCACATATTTGCATTAATCTGGCCTTGAAAGGGTTAATATTGTCTGCAAATTGTTTATTTTAAATTATTTGCTCGTATCTGAAAGACCAAAAAGTGTGGCTGTAGAGCAGATATTACTACCATGGAATCTCATTATTAAGGTCACCTTCAGGGCTGGACAAGAGTGACCTTAACCATTTCAGTACGACAGGCCGGTTTTCTGGCCGCACTGTCTGTGACGCTTCAGTATGACAGGCCGGTTTTCCGGCATTGACGATGTCTGCTATTCAAATCGTTTTTATTCATAATAATCCACTGCGTGGAGCCACTTGTTGTGTCAAGGAGAATAAATTAGCTATTCAGCAGTGGTCATCGTTTATTATCGCTAAATAATAGTTTACAGTGATTTTCACGGTTTTTAATGATGGCTTATCAAAATATGTGGCGGCCACAATGGCGGACCGTATTACTTCAACTAGCGATTTACCACCGTATGTTTTGGACAGATTATTTGATAGTTTTAACAAAGAATCTTTGTCAGATGTTGACAATCGACATAAATTCATAATAACGATGTCGGCGAACTTAGTATACAACCGAGTTCAGCAACTGCAAAAACATTGAAATATTGGCGGGCATCTTGGATTGTTGGTTACCATGACTACGGAATGTAAAATGATATGGCTCATTTTATTCGCTGGTTATCATACTTTCCAAAAATATATAACATTCCTATTCATAAAATGCATTTTTGTTGCTCAAATCTTGACTTGAAGTGAGGTAGTCCATTATGTTGCATATTCACTGGGAATGCAGTATTCAGTGGTCACAGCTGATCAAAGCTGTAGTACTGAAATGGTTAATAACAAGGTATTAGCGGGACTAATATTCTATACTTTACTCTTCCAGATATAATTTGGTGATAGGGAGACCTTAATTGGGAGGTGGCTGTATTACTGAGGTATCCGTTAAGCGAGTATATATATATATTACTTTCACTTACGCATAACACTGAGAACCACGACCGCATCGAGTGGTTTCCGTATCGCGTCGTTGATCGCCCGGCACGTATAGATGGCGCCGTTGTCTTCATGCTGTGGTCGAACCGTCAGGACACTCTTAGCATCCTCCAACTTGTTATCCAGCACAGAACTGAAATACTGGATCACGTCATCGGTGATTAGTTCATCGTTCCGCAGCCAGGTGATCGTTGCGGCAGGTTTTCCGTTGGAGCAGATGCAGGTGAGGTTGACAGTTTTCTGTTCATGTGGAACTTTGATGACGGAACCATTCGGGTAGTTTTGAACCTCCGGCTGGGTTGGGGGAACTGTAGAAATATGAGAAAACAAATTAGTGGGAGTCTCCCCAACCTTAACTAGTATTTTAATTATTTATTTGGTGCGTGGCATATCTAAACAGGTCAAATAAATTGATTCTGAGTTCTGTGTAGTGTTGTTCTGATTCATTAATTTTGTTGATGACTGGCTGATTCATGCTTCTGATCAATTAATCGGTTACAATCTTGTGTGATTCGTAGTCTTTCTGTATGTAGAAACAATTGTTTGAGTGATCAATGAATGATTAATTAAAAATAAAATCTGTTTTGGTTTCAAAACTGCTATGCTTACTGTGGGTTCAAAGTCATCATGATACATGCAGATGTAACGCGTTAAATGCATAAACATCACAGGGCTGTTTGATAAGTATCCAATTACTATGAATGGTGTGTGAATCGTTGTCAAATGTGCGCTTTAGTACTGCCACCTAGTGATCAAACTTTTCTTACAATGGCTGATTAACCACACCGATGATTGATTATGAAAATCAAATGGATTCCCGACACTAGAAAGAATCACCCCTGGGGCAGATGGCATCTCAAGACAACGGAGACTGTTACAATTATGGATTGTTGGGGATAAAGCATTATGTGATAATTATTATTTGATGAAGGTTGTTATTCCATCTTTTACGTTATTTATGCTTGACTTCACAATGGGTGATAACTATGATGACATCATGACACTGCTTATATTGTAGCTCTTCAATTCATATTCACTGTCAAAACATACCTCAGTTTTTCTTACATTAATTGTACATTCAGAGATATCACAATTTGAACCATAAAATTTGCTTAAATATCCCAGCAACTGTTTCATAAATTAGAGCCAAAATAAATAATTGTCTTCCAAAATAGTCTACAGTGCTGCCATCTAGAGATTGTGCAACACGTAGTGCTGCCATCTAGTGACTCACTCAAGACATGGAGGTGTGCCGAACCCATCAGGGCATCATCGCCATCTGCTGGGGTAACTTGGCACTGATATTCAGCATCGTCTGTGAGACGGACGCCAGTGATCATCAGGTTGTATTCTCCCAGTTCGACGCTGCCGATCAACATGTATCGAGGGAACCCTGGGATATCTCGTTCAGAGCCTGAAAACAAAATACAGAACTTCAATGGAAGACATGAAAGACCTCCTGTTTTAGACATAGGTAGTAAAGCTAAAGTCATCTTAACAAAGTTTGCCACAATACAAATTGATTTGTAAACTTGCATAATCAGTGCCAAAACATAATCTGTAAGAAAATAATTTTACCGAAATAAAAATCTTGTAGTTGATGGCATCATGGTTTTTAACAACTGTTTTGCTTGTACTGCATACACACACACCCACACACATGCATGCATGCACATGCACACACAAAGAAAGCGTATATTGAATATGATGCCAGTCAATCACTAAACTAATAAGTTATGTCATGCTGAATATCATGTCTCGTTTTTTAAATCCTAGTACTTAAATTGTAATAAAATCTTCAAACGAAATCAATACAACTTGTTTTATTGCCCGTAATATGACAGTAATCTTCCATTTGTTCACATTTATATTCCAAGTGTCATTTTAAAAATTATCTACATGCTATGTATATTTATAATTTTCAAAATGAGACATTTCACTATTTTCAAACAAGTGTATATCAATTTCTGATATACCTAACCCAAGAAAGATGTGGGGACAGCCAGCAGATCAGATTGAAAACAGCTAACCTGTTTTACACAGTATGACTAATAACCTCACAGGTGTACTGGATTAGTGGATTACTAGATTATTGCAACTGTAGATTACCTGCTCGCACCAGGCAGGAAGAAAGGAACACTTAGTAACCTCAGATATACGGGTCGACCAGAAATAACACACATTCATGCATTTAATCCTAAAAGAAAATCTCTAGTTTATTCCCTATGCTTTATTTATAGTATTGTTTTAATTAATTAATAACCCTTTAGATATCAGCGATTTTAAAGTCCCCATTCCTCACATATTTGATACCTATCTGATCAAAAACATAAGAATTTGAGGTCAGTACATTTAAACTTTGTTTCAAAACTCTTTTAAAACTCTCTGCAAGATGGCACTATCACACTATATGACACTATCCGGTTATTTTGGGCCTCGGTTTGGCTAACTTTAGGTATATACTATATATATAAATTAATTTCATAGTGCCATAGGTCATCCTTGGGACTAGATTAAAGTGACCAGAATATCGAAATAATTGCATTAGCAGGACTAAATAATTATACCTTTGTGTCGAGGAACGTATTTGGGACTGTTCTATAATGACCATAATTGCAAGGTGGCTGCATTACTGAGGAGACCGTAAAGTGAGATTCAACTGTACTGAGCCTATTTTTCCTGACTACTTTTAAGAAGATTGCCACCCAGAGAAATAAGCACCAGACGGGTGCAATCTACTGGACAAGGAAGCAGTTGGCTTATCAAGAGTTCAAGTGTGTCCCATTTATGTGTAGTCTTGGCTTGTCACATATCTGTCAGTGTTATTTTTAATGTAATCACACTGTTCTGCATTGACACAATTTATAGGTAATTTGTTCCATTCAGTTACCACACTGTGGGAAAATGACGACTTTCTCATACTCAATTTCTTTTACTATTGTTACATTGTGCCCTAAAGGTCTGCTATCTACTTGACATTTGAAGATAATAGTTTTATCAATATCTTCAGAACCATTTAATATGTTAAAAAAAACCTCTATTCAGTCTTCTTTTAAAAGACTATAGCTGGTTAATGTGAATGTTCTGTCAGAGGAGGAAGAAAACATCACAGCTGGAGGGTATTACAATATTATACAACAGATGATGAAAAAACTGGAGTATGTTGTCAATCACCATCTATTTGTTTATTACATAATGTTGCTCCAAACATCATATCTCTACTGTTTTGTTGTCAGTCTACCATCAGCAGTAATTGTAAGTAGCGCAGCGTTAGAGCTCCGGACTCTTGACTGAGAGAACACGGGTTCGAATCCTGTGCGGTGGTGTCGAACCTTAGGCAAGTTTGTTTACTCTACATTGCTTCAGTTCACTCAGCTGCATGAATGAGAACCTTGCTATAGACAGTGGTGGATATTTGTGTACGAATAGTTTTTGCACATTAATTGCAGCATGGCTGAATGCTTCCTAGAGAAGTCGAGATGGTGTTCAATTGAACAGGTCTGCCAGGGAGTAAAGTGAAAAGCACTTCAAGCAGTCCTGTGAACTGAATACTGTGGTATATAAGAACTTATATAAGAACTTACCTTCTTTTTTACTTTTAAGATGTCACCACATTGGAGCTGTGGCATGATGATTTACAATTTAACGTAAAAGGCTTCCTTCATAGCTTTAAAAATTCCAATAAATATTATATGGATACATGTGTCAAGGGTTCATTTAGATTAAAAAAATACAGGTATCTATTTAGAGTCATAGCTGCGTTTAAATTTTGTAACAATCATCTTTCCTCTAACAGTACCAGCAAATATTTTTTGGGGCCAATCCTATCCAGAGAAACATTTAAGTTTTTTAATTTACAAAGCCCATTGGGAGCTACTGTGTTCAACACAGATATTTTATGAAAACATAGTGTGCATTGTTGACCCAACTACCATCTGGTATAGAAAGGAAGTTAGAAGTAAAACTAGCTCCCTTTGGATGAACATTTTAAATGACCCATGGACTAAGAATTCAAATTGTTAGAAATTGGGGTTCAATTATACTCCATTCAATGTAAAAAAAAGGTGCATCAGAAGCATGTTTAAAATATATCAATAACAAATTGTATTATTCAATATATTAGTAAGTTAGTTTTTTAAAAATAAAGATCTAAAATGCAATGCTTTCATTCCAAGCATATATTACAATTGTTTTTTTAATTAAAGATTTAAAAATTTGTGCTTTCATCCCTGCTATTTTGCATTTTTTCTGATGAAACAAGAGTACCTTACAGTCTGAAGGGGTCAGCCCACTGTTGGTTTTCCCATAGGCGACCATGTTAACGTTTTGTCTGATTATAAGAAAACGTGACCTATAAAATGTCTTAAACTTCTCACCTGCTGTTATCATCATCTCATTGACATGCCAATAGATTTTAACAAAAATTGCATACTTCCAGTTCTCTAAAATGCCTGTATGTGTGACACCTGTCAATATTTACAAATGCCGGCAAGAATTACTCCGCAAACAGGTCACACAGGCAAACTGCTGCCAAATATCCTTCCGCTTATTCAAATCATCTAGAAATCCACCATTTTACAGTCAACACTTTCTACAATCACACATGAAAATTTCCCTACTCAAATGCACTTATGTCACAGCATGTGAATTTGGTAAAAAATCATTTCTCAAAAATACTGAATTTTTCTCCGTGTGCAACGGACAGGAAGTCTAACTAGAACATGACCCCTGAACCAATGCAGTGTATCACATACGTCACATTATTAGAAGCTATGAAAATAAATAACTTATTTTATCTAGTGAAGAATCTTAATAATTTACATACTTAATAAAGACAAATAAATAATGTACTTACCTAGAAGTACTCCATCCTTCGCCCATTGTACGATTCCCTTGATGTGTTCTACGACACATTTTAGTATTGCAGTTTGACCTTGAATGACCTTAACATCAGTTGGTCTCACTGCCATGCGCTGTGGCTCACCAGACACTGCAAGTAAGAACAGAAAACATCAGCATGGTCAAAAAAACCTTCACAAAACAGTTGTCAAATAGTTGCACTTCAAAAACAGTCCAGTCTCCATTGCAGTGTTTGGCATGGATGATGTCTACATATATATTATAAAACAGTGTGTGTCTCTGCTTGTTTGTTTGTTTGTTTATATATCTGTTCATATCTTTAGTTTTGCATGTATGGGGCTAAAATTTGGTAGGCATGCTAAGCAATACTAGGTTAAAAATACCAGGTTTGGAAAAGTGTTGCCGATAATAATGTTAATTACAAAGAAATTTTTTATTCTGGGCAGAAAAAAATAAACACACATGATTCTGCTTGCAAATAATAGAATTTAATTCAGGAAAATGATCATGTGTTTAAAAATGTGAATTACGTAAAAGACAAGAAATTCAGTGGAACTTCTCTATTAAGATCACCCTCAGGACCATGACATGACCTGAAATGTGAGGTGACCGTATTAACAAAACTATTTTCCTACACTTTACATTTACAGAAATAATTTGGGACTGCCCCAGGGTGACCATTGTTATGATATTGGTGTATTACTGAAGTGACCGTAAAGCGAGATTCCAATGTACTACATGTCTGATCCTTGGAGAACCTTGGTTGAGTTCACGGAGAACCAACATTTGTGTTGGCCTAGACGACAGACACCTGTGCATTCCTAAGATGTTCTGCTACATATGTGGCAGGAGACATATTATCCACAACTGTCTCCTCCCTGTCACATTCCTGGCTCCTACTAATGGCAGCTTGGAGCAAGTAACGTTTACCCAGAACCACTAATAATGGGTCAAACCAAGCAATTTCAGGGTCTAAAAAAACTAGGGTTCAAACATGATGTCAGACTTGTCAAGATACCAACTATCCAGGGTAGCTGAAGCTGGGTTCATGGAGAATTCATGTTGTATGAACCTTCTCACAATAGTACTCATGTATTAATCAGTTTATGAATACTTCATAGTTCACGCTAACATACATAGCATCCTTTGCATTCCTGGAATGGATTGATGATGCGGTCTCTTGGAACGTGACATTTGACGTTGTGTTTACCTCTCAAGAAACCTATTATTATCAAGTGAGATAATACTCAGGATAATATCCGGATAGTTTAGGCCTGTCATGGGAAGCAGGAAGCGAGATGCGGTGGAAACTCCTAATATAACATCAAGTCGGAAACCACAAGTCATCAATATTGTCATGATCAGTGGTGCGATTCACCAGATGGCAGCCAAACAAAGCTATGTTACAGCAACATAAACCACAAATATGATATTCTGATGAAAATCATAAAAATGATAAGTTTGTGGTTCACCAGATGGAAGCCAATAAACAATAGTCTGTTGTCAGTGAGACAGACAAAACAATAGTAGAAAGTCGATGTCATGAATACATTGCTACCATCAGGCACTATCAAAGGTCATGTTTATTTGGGGAAGGCTAAATAAAAGAGGAACCACACACACAGGAATGGTTTATTCTTCTAATACATTGTTGAATCATTTATTACTTTTTCCAACCGTGGAATTTAAATCACTTTGGCATTGCTGTGTTTACAAAAGTATACTTTCAAGATAGTTTTAGCAGTAGATACGAGTATGTTTTTTTATGTCCCTAAACTACTTAATCTGTTCTAACTTACACTGACAAAATGCCATGTATCCATATAAAATAGTGAACTGTATTGTATTGTCTTATGACCAGCACAAATTAGCTATTACAATGTAATTATAATTTCATTTTTTTTATTTTATATGTAATTTAATGCTCTCTATTAACCTATTGTATTTAATGTCTTATTAAATTGTAATGCATCTATTGTTTTGTTCATTCTCTATGGCTGCAAAACAAAATAAACTATATTTTTATGTAATACATTATATATGAAAAACTTCTGTGGCGTAAAAATCCCCAGAATGCTGAGTTCAGTGGCGCATCAAAACCGAAGCATAGGCAATCACAAGACCAGTGTACAGTGTGAAAATCATCGACAGATGGAACGATATACTAAGGAGGCTGGTCATTATAAAAATAATTATATCTTCTACTTAACCAGCAAGCATACATTACTGTGGTCTCTCTGTGAGATATGGCAACATAGTTTTGCAAAGGAGAGTGATGTCTCGTAGATTAATATCACCACAGGGCTATTGACATGCACACTGCCTCAACCACTTCTGTAACTTGAATCACCCTTCCATGAGCACCCTCACAGGGTAGCTTGTACAAGGACCTGAGTCCCTGAACTCTCACTAATTGTCCCTCCTTTCTGTGGGAGAATCAGAGTGAGGTTATCACACCCTGTAATCTTGTCATTCAAACCCCAACAATAGCCAGTAGCATGTGAGTGAGCACAGGCCAATAGACTGAGAACACCTGCTGAGAAAATTGTTGCCTACACTGGCCAATTTAGTTTTGCAATGAAAAAGCCTATAATTTTTGTCCACAGAGGAATCGTAAGTGATTGCTATTAACAACACATAATTAGACCATAACACAAAATAAGACAGTCCACACTTGATCAACTTAATGGCTACTCTGGTCTGGTCGAAAGGTAAGAGGTAGTGTCCAAACTTTACAGGGGGGTTTAATTCGAATTAATGTTTGGGTTGCAGGGTTTATTAATTAGGGTAATTAAATATGCAGTCGGCATGTGATGATTTCATTGGATGCAAAAATGATAGTAATATTGATATATTAAATTTAATAAAATAGAATATTTGCAAAACTAATTAGAAACCTAAGCAAATTATTTTTATTTTCAAAAGATGATAATAGTAAATATAATAAGTACTTTACTAAGTTAATGCAATTGTTTGAAAGAACAAAATAATAAGGTAATTTCTATTGCACTTAAATCCTTAGAAACCAAGCTCAGAGGTACATCAGAACAAAAAGGTTGGTCAATCTCAAAATTGATATGTAGTATTCAAGTTGTCAACAGATTGATGGATACGCCTGGAAACTATGGTGGATAAGCAAGGTTATAAACTAATAGTCTTTTTGGCATCCATCTGAGTAAACAAGATTCTGGAAGTATTCCTAAGAAAGATCCAAAATTAGATGTTATAAAATGCTTTGTATTATTACTAGACGTAGAAGCATGGACTATGCTGTATTATTGGTGTAGTTAGTCAATAGTTTATTGTTGTAACATGTACCCTGTGCTGGATGAGAATGGAGATTGAAAGGAAGTAGGTAGAACAGATTAGATTCATACTCGTTACTATATAAACATCTGATAACTTTCACCCCTTCCCCATCCCACCCTATCCACCCCACCTCACCAAGCACACAGCTGGATATCCAGTGTTTACATACTGATCAATAAAAAGTGTCTAGAAATGTCTGAGACAGGAGCAAGAAGGAGAAGAATGCGAGAGTTGTGCCAGGACAGGTGTACATTCCAGGCAGAGGGCAGAGCCTCACATCCCAGCAGATGTGGGTCACATCCATCACCTGCTGTTGTCTCCCTCCCGGGATCTCCCCCTGGTCCTGTTACCCTTCTCATCTTTACTGCACACTACACCACCCAATGATGCTGCTGCTAAAACAGGCAACTCTGCTTGTTACGATTTCATTTTAACAAAAACTGCACATTTTGATGCTTGTCTTGTAGCAGTTGTCAAATCCTACAATTTAAAACTATTCAGTTTTCAACATGGAAGATGTGCCAAAGAAACCAGCTTCTGCCAGTGTAAACAGAGAATCCTCCCGCCATCATGTTTGCCTTGAATTGTACTTGGTTTAATTTGAATGTCATGCAAATACATAGTATCATTATAATAAAATATGCCGTCTTGTGAACATTAGGTAAACAATCTGGCAGACATTTTGGTTTCACTGATGATAACAATAATTATAATAACTACAATAAATCTTGGCCCAGTTCTACATATTACTAAGCCACTGCTAGTGCTATCTGAACTATGAGACAGTATGCTATTGTCTATTGTTTTCCTCAATGAAACTAAGGCTAAAAGGCATTATGACAATTCCACACTAAGTTCAAAGTTACTAAACAATTTTAATCAAAATTGACAAGACTTTGGAATCCCACAGGGATTGCACTGTTTAGACTAGAATTTCTCCATTGTGCATCTAAAAAGCAGTGAATCAACACTGGTTTCCAAACAAAGACAACAATGTGGAAACAGACTCGTTTAGTTCAAAAAGTACATCACTAAATGTCACTGGGCTGACTGATATTTGACAACCTGGAAAATATCAAGTCAAGTTCTTTTGTTCAACTACCTTTGTTACATCACAGCAAACATTCATATGAACATTCTTCATGGGCCGTAATTTTTTTACAAAAAGTTTTATTTACACTTAAAATTTACAGATATGTGAAAAGTCTGGGTTACACGTAAATGAAAAATGTTTGGAATAAAAATCTATGCAATGGTTTCCTTGTCCAGTTTCCATCAGTTTCTAGACATTATCCTTTTGAGTGGCCAATGACTGTGCATGCCTCTGTGTGTATGTGTGCACATTCATGTGCACTCATGTGTGCATGCGTGTGTGTGCACGTAAGTACACTCTACACACACGTGTGTGTACATGCGTGCATCCATGTGCGCAGTATTTTATGTTTTCATCCTAGGTGATTTGCATCTAGGGAATAATTTACAATCCCTTAGAAGAAAAATAACACACAAAGAAAAGTACTGTCTTTATGTATTCTAAATTCCTGTTGGACAAGGATTCATACTGTATGATACAAGGGTACATACTGTATGATAGATTGATGTAAAGTAATGGTTAATATCGTAAATCAGTTGTTCGTGATATGCAAAATTTACATCATAACAAATGCATTTGACTATTTCAGTAAACTGCCTGTGTCTGTATATATCTAGTGCCATCCAGAGGATGGGTAGTTGATTCTAGTAAGAAGGCCTGATCTTTCCACCATGCAGGGAAAGTTCTCCTTCCCTCAGTCTACACCAACTGCCCAGTCCACCTTCGGTGCTGTGGACCTCTGGCAGTTAGCCCAGTTGAGCTGGTACACCTCAGTTGCCTAGCAACCAATGGCAGTCTTACCAGAGCACTCCCAGTCTCCTGGTTTGTCCCCAACCCTAGGGTAGGGTCAGTGGGAGCAAGCTGACCAGGGAAACCCTGATATTTATATCCCAGAGGTATTCCTAAGGACAGGAAATGAATGGTGGTGGGTTGTGTATTCTCTGCTTTCTGGTCCGGAACAAGTCAACAATTCATCAGCCTCTGTCCATTGCAGGGAGATACAAGACATCCATGTCTATCCTGTTAAAGGTGAAACACTTACACAGCATCCACTGTGACATGCTAATATGTTTGTGGCACTTGTTGTAAAATGTTTTGGTAAAATCATTAAATGAACTTATTTAATTCTGGACCAAAATCAATTCAGGTGATTCTAAAGATTTGAATCTTGAATGCAAAATATGGTTATGCACACGTTTCTAAGTTGTTGTTGCGGACTATCCTTACTCTTTCAAAAACTGTGTGGCTAACAAATGCTATGGGTTGAGAGAAAAATGTTGGCCTGACTGTAGATTTTTATGTGTCAAGTTTTTTATGCATGTATTCTAAATATTTGCAGAATAAACAGTAATCAACCAAATCTTCAGACATGAAAACGTATTCATCCATTTGAAAGTAAATGTTTATTTGGTCCTCCAATGATCACATTTACTCTGCTGTATTATACTTACAATCTCAAGGGTATCAAGTAATTGGAAGGAGGTAATATAATGCATTAAATAATCACAGCTGGTCAGCTCAGGGGTAGGTTGAAGTGGTCTCATTATCACCCAGCTTTGTTTGCAAAATTACCCAGTGATGTCTTCCCTTCATGCAACTGGTCAAGCACAGCAATCACTGATGCATTATTAAGTTAACAAGTACGTTCTGATTAAACCATGTAATGTTCAGCACCTCCTTCTCTACCACTGAATGATGTATAAGGAAGGTTAACTTACACTCTCAATGAATATCATCTGAAATTGTCTAAATGTCTGGAGAGGAGAAGATTGTTTAGGATGTTCAGTAGTTACAATCATATAATTGAGAACACACAACGCTACCAATTCAGGCTTTGATTTTCATGCACGCACTTAGAGATTTGGAAGGTTTGGGAGAGGAGTAGAGAATGAGTGTGAAAGATAGACGGGAATGAATGTAGACAGTTGGTGGAGACAGCAGTAAAACTAGGCATCTTGGACACACAAATTCCTGGAAAATCAGAGCCTGCAACTAGAAGAAATATGAAATGCGTGACATTCCAAGTGTGAGGAAATATGCTTATGAAGTAATTGTACATGGCACATGTCGGATCCTAATGTCTTTGTCAGTCTGCCAGACTGTCTACAGACAATGACTGTGGTGACAGTTGGAATAGTCAAGAGAAGTGAGACTGTCATCAGCCTCTTGTGTGACATGTTTCACTGCTCAGACCCACCCTGTTTAGTGACAGTTGTATGAGACAGCCTACCCTGGTTGCAGAAACACATCAGACTACCCCTTTATGAGACCCTAGCTAAGGCAGTTTATCCAGACAGGGGCAAACCACAGTAATCCCAACAAAGAAACTAACAAAGACCAGATGAGACACTGGAAAGATACAAATAAATCAGTCAGTGTTGTCAGTGAATAATACCTGGCAACCATGGATGTACGATACACACACAGACAGAGATATGGGTGGTGTCTGGAATATAGGATTGCAACTGGGAATAGAGCATTCCCTGTCTGGATTATACTACCCCAAATACAAATGGCTGAAAAAACAATCTCACATCTGGTAGGTATCTGAACGGAGACTTTGCTAGAAGTACAGATACCTTGTTGACATCTGACAGCTAGTTAAGCTATTCTAGCATTATTTTCAATAGTGGACCAATTACATAATGACTGAAATAAAATGTAAACATGGTTAACCTGTATTGCTGTGTAATAGGCTGTATGGTAACCAAACTTCAGAAAATATTGCATTGTAAGCCACAAACACTGTTATCGATCGAAACAAATGTTGTTAGTAAACAGAAATTAACTAGATATCCTCTAAAAAATTCAATGTGTCGGTTGTTTATGCACCAAGTCAGTGATATATCCAACTAATGGTGTCTTTAATGTGAGACACAGCATTTGTATTTAAATTGACTCCACTGAATATACAAAAGATCAACCCTATTGACAGTGACATCTTGCAAATTACATGCTGTTTCAACCATTTCATTCCATGGCTATTATATCTTGGATGGTGACTTTTAGTATTACACATTTTAAAAAAGGCTTCATCTCAGAAGGTACACCAAAAAGCACTCATTCTGATTCAAAGCCATTGACACCATGAATGTTAATTGAATGCAGCGTAATGCAGACTACACATGTGTGGTTTGTACTAAGCCAACTGAGTATGTTCTTCTCACTGGCATGTTCCTGAACTTAATTAAAGTGACTTCCGGTGGTCACAAACATGAATACAGACTTGATTGAGGCAAGTTCTCATGAACCAAACAAACAAATTATAGTGACTTCTAACTGTTACAACTTCTACTCTTCATACTTCCAGAGGAAATGCATAGTTGCACCAAAAAGCACTATAGTGAAATATTAAAATGCAATGTGCATCATAGAGAACATCAAAGTGCACTAGACATGCCAAAATGCACTACCGGGATGCACCTTAATCCACTATGTAGTGCAGTATAAAAAAATGCATTATCAAAATACACATTTAGGCTTGCACTTGAGTAATAAACCATATTGCATGACAGAGTTAACAAAGTGCACTATGTGGACACAAAAATGCACATAGTGCATAGACAGATCAAAAGGCATTACAGAGATGCACCAAAGTACACTACAGTGAAAAGCGCCTATATAGACACACCAAAATGCACCTTAGAAACACCATAGTGCACTATTAGAACACACCAAAATACACTATTGGGCACATAAAAGGGCACTATGGAGACACAACAAAGTTAATTCTAGAGTCAAGTCATGTAAATTTCAAACACACACACACACACACACACACACACACACACACACACACACACACACACACACACACACACACACACCAAATTCAGCAAAGCACAAACAAACATGTAGAATGTGATATTTAAAACATAGTAAACATCCCACATTTTATGGACCAATAATGTTTCCTATTTGTCCAATCCTGTTCATCAAAGCTCTGTACACTGCCAGCAAATAAAGCATCACACCTGAGGGCATTTAACCCACAGGAATCTCATGAGAAAGTACTCAGGGGTAAATAGCAGGGGCCCTGTAATTAGTCTGCAAGGGTAGGGTTCAGTAAATCACACCTTTGTGTTGTCTCTGTTGTTAGGGGGGCAGTATTACCACTTGTTGCAGTTAAACTGTTACTCAATGCTTGATTACCCCTTGGGCACCCTCTCCCCTGGTCAGTATGTGGTCAAACAGAATAACCAGGCTAGAGGGGGTGAATAACAGGATCAACCTGAGGCTCATGGAGAACAGTGACATTGTGTGACTGCTATTGCAGGGGATTAGAGTCACTTTCACTGGTGGAACAATATATATCTTGAGTATGACTGATCTGGTGAACTGATGTAACCATCTGATCTTGTTTTAATGATGGCCTGCCGAGTTACAACACTCTGATGGATACACAAACATGCATGCACCCACATGTAAGCAAGTAATTTTGTGAACGACATCAGTGCTCAAAAACCAATGCCATATATATATATAAGAAACTGTCTGGAAATAATTCAAAATCTCCTGAATTTATCAATACTATTTAAGAGGAAGAGCCAGACAATTTGGTGATGCAAAATATTAAGTTAATAAGTTAAGTTGTATTGAACTAAGTTACATTAGAATGCAAATGTAAGTTTAAAGAAAATATGTAAAACATGTTAAATTTTTTCCTGCCTTGGAAAAAACCTCTTGCCGTGATCTGCTGGAATAATATCTTCTGTTAAAAAATATTGGAGTTCTGGAGGTAAACACTTGTGATAAACTCAATAATTATTACTCATCGCAAATATGTATGGATATGACTAAATTTTAGCATAATTCAGAACTAAATAGAACGAAAATCGTATTTGTAAGATCACCATAGGTGATTGTATTTTGTGTATATGTTAAATATATGAACGGAATCCATTTGTATATAAATTACAAAAAAACAAATTAAAATAGACAGATACACCTGGATCATAACGAGTGTAACACAGAAAAACAACAATACTTATTTCCGCTCTGGATCCCTACGAACTGATGCAGCTACTACAAATTTCAACAAATCATGACACCCAGCGTGAACAGAGGTCCAAGTTATTCATTAAAGTCCTTGTCATATTTGTGAATCTCACAGGGGTAATAATAGATGCCAGTAATGACAGAGCAGTAGCAAATTGGTGGGTAACCAATCTGTGGAACTCCCCTGTGGGTCAGTGTCCACTGTCAGTGCAGTGGACATAACAGAATACTTGACCATGCAAGGTAATTGACCGGAAGATGACCAGATTTAATAAAAAATTGTATTTCAATAATAATAATCAACATCAGGAAAAGTACAGTATGGGTCGACAAATATAAACAAATGCAGTCATCATAGCAATGTTTAGATATCAGTCAACAAATGTAGCAACTGATCTGTTTAAGAAGTCCACTTTGCAAAGTGTTCTCAATTTCAATAAATTATTTGTGAATTGTAATTCATATACCGGTAGTTCACTTGTATTGATAGAATAATTGGCTAGATATCATGACACACACAGTTGAGGTGCAGTACTTACCTGTGTTACAATACCTGACTTGCTATTGAGAGGACTGGGGTTCAAATACGTTAGTTGACATTTTGAAGGCTGGACATTTTTGTCTATGCCACCTTGCCTCAGTTTCAATATTCGACCATAGACAGTGATGAATATTTACAACACTCAGCTGTATAAAAAATGTTCCTAGCCATAGACTGGTGAATATTTATAAATGAATAATCATCACTCAGTAATTACAACATGGCTAAATGCTTCCCAGAGATGCCAAGTTGGTGTTGGAATGAACAGGGGTGAGGCATAAAATACCTTTAGCAGTCCTAGTTTAGTCTTTGCATTGGCTTCCTGTACGATATCATATGATATTTAAGATCTGTACCATTACATACCAGGCACTGTCCAGTAAGCAACCATCTTATTTGCATTCACTGCTTACTCCTGTAAGAAAACCTATCCAGCTTCCATCATGTAGTTCTGACCTACTTTTTGTTCCTAGAGTCAACACTAACACTGGAACTAGGGCTTTTTTGTTGCTGCACCAACTCTTTGGAATATGCTCCCTCTTAGTGTTAGATCAGTTGAAAATATTACAAAATTCTGTTGTAATTTAAAAACTTATCTTTACAACCTTACTTATTCACCATAGCTCCCTAGCGCCTTGACCCATCTGTTGACAACTGGAATGCTGCTTATGGATTTTTAGATTGACCAATCCTTTTGTTTTGATGCGCCTCTGAGCTTGGTGTCCAAGGATTTAGGTGCAATAGAAGTTATCTTATTATTATTAGTGTTTGGATACCATACCATATAACTGTTCTTTTTTATTTACATAAGAAGTAACTGCCAAACTAGCCTTAGCCATGTGCAGTGGCTTAGAGTAATCTCTCCACATACAGACGCACACCTAACACAGCGTCAAGACTGGCTTACTGTGTCACCAGCTATGATTCACAGCATGCTAGCAAACTGGGACTATAATCCCTGAATACATTTAGATAGCAATGTTTCAGGTAGACAGAATTTGCAAGTAACAGAAAAGAAATTAATAATTTTTGAATAAAATTCAGCATTGTGTCACAAAATTCAGCATTCAACCAACATACACTAAATTTCAGTAAATGGAACAATACAGTTATGTTTAGTCAACTGATCTGGGTATAGAAGTACAACATCAACCACACCCTGTGAATCACTTTGAAACATGGGTGTCACAGAACACAAAAGAAACAAATTGGTAGGTGGAACATCTTGTCATGTGCCTGAAAGAAATGACATCAACAACAACAAAAACAAAACTGGGGATACTAACAAGTGACAGCTGAAAACCAGCTACCCTCCCTCTATACATCACCCATTAACTGCCCCTGATGGTGAACCCCCCTGACAACAGCAAAGGGGTACCAAGGGTCAAAGGGAGACTGCCAGAGAAATCCCAACTGTCATCAATCAGTCTTTAGAGTGAACAGGCTTATGCTAGGCACACACCAGCCGATTTTCGGCACACACCAACAGACTAGTCAGCGTAAAAACCGTCGGCCGACGGCAGTCGGTTGGTGTGTGCCGAATTTAAGCCCGACGGTCGGCCTTATAGCGCCAACTAACGCCGATTCGAATGTTGAATCGGCGGTCGGCGTTAATCGGCAGTCGGCGTTAGATAAGGAGGTATCCGGTGACAAGTCGGTGCATATCCGATGACGAGTCGGCTGGTGTGTGCAGGTTTTTTGTTATAATACGACGGTCGGCGGTAACTTGGCCAATAAGAAATCATAGCGCAATCATGTGATAGTCCTCGATACAAGTCAAGGCTAAGCCCGGCATCTTTTTTGAGTTTTCAAACCATTTCGGGCCACATGCTTTCATTTTTTACTTTCATATTTACTGACCTGGCGGGTAACCAACGTTTCAGAAAGTGGTAGATTATTTTTTATCCTAATGCCATTGACCATCATCATTTTTTTCCACCTGACTTTTGTAAGTTTGTTTCACGCTTCCGACAGGAATCGCCATTTTGTTTTTTTGAAAAACGCTACCTCTGGTAGCGCCGCTACCGGGCACATATATAGTAAGCCTTAAAAATCTGCAAAGCAGCGCTAGCGGTGGAAAACGTTTTTGAGGAATTCTTTGGGTGCGACTGATTACACTTCAACATAACTGTTAACTGAAACGGCTAAATATAACGTTCTGCATACTGTTATAAAACATAGCTCGACGCTATGCGTTTCTTTGCTGGAGGATATGCTAAATGCTCAAGCCATATCGTCATGAAGGCTGACGGCGAAGCTCCAACTTACTATGTAACAAGTTTCGTTTTTCTGATAGCCGTTTTTGCCTAATTTTTACAAATGTTTCATGTGTTTATTGTAGGTGTATCAAAGCACATTGTTAACTCCGTAGTAAACACGCGTATTTATAGTGGATTTTTTCCACAAGGATCACGCCGAGCACCGACGGTCGGCATGCATCGGTTGGTGTGTGCTGGCTGGTGTATGCAGGCAGAAGTCTGGGCTAGTAGGCAGAACTAATTGGCGTTTAGCACTGACTGCTTTTTGCACTGACTGGCAACACAATTGGTGTGTGCCTAGCATAACCACTACAGGAGCCATCCATCTTTTCCTTGCCCAGGAGACTTGTGAATAAACATGTTATTTCACAGCAGACAGCATGAGTTCCACAGCCACAATGGAGGGTGTGAGAACTAGAGTACTGGGAAAGCTGTTAGCAAAACCTCCAGACAAATGCTGAAGTCTAGAGGTGTTAACTCACTTAAGTGGTTCCAAGAAAACATCACTTGTCTGCAAAGTGGCTTAGTGCTTCTGTTTATACAGGGCTTGTTGGCAGAGCAAATTCGCAGTAGTACAAACTTCACACACAGGATGGAGGGGTGGACACAGGAACCAGGCTCAAATTTACCACCCTGTAAATGTTGTCAATGTGTTAGGGTTTCATTACATGATGATGTGTTTAAAACCCAATTACAATGGGACACCCAATTTGTTAAGCAAACTGGGTACAAACAGAATGTTAGATCTGGTCTGGAAAGTTTACAAAAAATCATGTAACAAAAATTAAATATGGAATCAAAGTTCAAGTTGTGGAGTGCAAACACCTGGAGGGGTAAAGGGTGCCTACCCAGGGGGTAAACAGCAACATGATTTAACTGCTTGTAGATCCTGATAGCTAGTGTGTTTTTATACAGTCATATCTACATTTCTACAATTGTAAATCTGTACAGTTTATTGTTCCAACTCTTGGTCGACTTTGAAACTTAGTTTCCAATAATGCAGACATAGTGCTGCAGTGTCGTATTTATGTTTATAAACTACTATAGCAGCACTATAGAACGTTATAGTGTAATGGAAATAAAATTTCATATATTTCCAATATAATACATCTTATTATGTCAGCTATATTATACCAAGAAAATGTGATTCATGTAATGACATAAAATAGAAGCATCCTTACTTTGTATATAAAATATATGTACTTGACAACATTTTAAAATTGCAACAATAAACATGGTTCTTTCCCATGCTTCAATAATGGCTAACATTTATATTACCAAGACTTCCTTGAATCCCCACATATAACAAACGCAAAACATCACATATATATAATTATATGTGACAGCTTACTAGTGGTAAGCTACTTTTAAATCCTATAAAACAGAGAAACAACAAACTTTTGTATCAGAGTGACGTCAGTGAAGTAGTATAACATATTGCAAGACTAATTAATTTTAAGTACTTTTCATTGCTCACATGATGTGGCTCCACTGTCACACTGCGATCAAAGACTTCTTCTCCACACCAAGGGTGTTAAACCCCCATTCAGCTTCAGGTGTGTATACCCTTCCATTGAAGCTACCCTTTCAGGTAGCACCGCGTATTGTGGGTGTGACTTTCTACAAATCTTTCATGTTTTCACATACCCCATAATTTCAGCTGAAATGTGTTTGCGTCTCCAGTAAATCACTCATGACTGTCACCAGTTTCCAAAGGGAAAGGGTATGGCTTTATAGCGTAATGATTTCTGTGCTTGGCATCAACAAGGAAAGGTACTACAGAATAATATAAAAAACTATACAGTTTACAATCAACAAACCATATAAGACTGTAAATACCAGTCTCTTAGCAACAGCTTACAACAAGAAGGCAGAGTACCCAAATTAATGATGAGAACATAAAACTAGGATTTAACTAAAATGTAAGTTATTATATAGTGCGGCAACCAGTCCTGAGGATTGTTCAAAGCACTCGACACTTCATCCGTCGTCCGACCTGTTCATACAAACACCATAATACCTCAATTTCTCTGCAAAGCATTTAGCCACAATACTTTTATATTCACGTTCGGAATATTCGGGGCAGTCAAAATTTGTGGTACTGAAATCTCGTGTTCTAATGCTCTTGGTCTATTTTATTGCATGGTCTCGCACTGATTCACGTGACACACGAACAATTTACACATCATAGATAGGACCCACGAATTGTGACGCAGGCATCTTCAACAAGATTTCGATTTCGTTGGTATATTTTCGTAAGTACTTCACTCAAAACAACTTTTGTAACAGTTTGTTTGCAGAAATTGTAAGGAATATGTGTTAGAGATTTAGCACATAAATATCTTACAGAAGAATTTGGTCAGGTTTTAGTAAAATGGCAAAACACGATTGGACCCACGATTATTGCCCACACCAATATGAACTGAAAGGTCAAATCCTCCTGTTGCCACTCTGAACTTTGGGCAAGTTCAGTCACTCCACGTTGCTCCAGTTCACCTAGCTGTACGAGTGCCTGGATACAGAAAGTGTCGGATGATTGTGTACAACACATTTTGTACAATAATTGCAGAGTGGCTGAATGCTTCCCAGAGAAGTTGAGATGGTGTTTGATTGAACAGGTCTGCCAGGGAGTAAAGTGTAAAGTACTTTGAGCAGTCCTGAGGACTGGATGTCGTGCTATGTAAGAACTAACCTTTACAAGCAGCATTCCACACCTGAGCTGACAAATTAGTGGTCGACTGTGCTCATCAACAATGTTGAGTTTTCAACATACACTTTTCAATCAAAATGTTTTCTTTTTGTACTGTGTTTGTTGTTTTTCTCATATTTTGAAGCTAACTTTGTTAAATGTTTACGGGTGACTCTCACAATTGCAAACTCTTGGACTTAGTGTCTCCCTGGGCAGTGGTTAACACAGTAACACTGTATCAATGGCCGATTACTTTTCTTGAATAAAAACCTTTAGTACTACCCGGTACTTTAGTAATTTCCATTTGTTAAAAATACATTACAAATGTTTAGAACACTCAAGTTGATTTAGGTATGTTTCTTTGTGTAACTTGCAATACTTATTTTATTTTACATTATTTGCTGCATGATACATATGTATAATATTAACTAAAATAACATTCAATTTAAATTCAATACCTTAAGTTGGTGATCTGCATACTAACATAACCTGTAAATAACATATCAATTGTCAGTTTAGGAAATATATAATAAAATGATGCTAGTTATGTGGGCCAGCAATTTTTGAGTTGCATGCCTGCCCTAAAATGTTATGGTCTCAGAGATGGCACTAGTTTGGAACACTGGTGGCAAGGCTCAACATAGCTTCAAAATAGACCACAATTTTGACAGATGTTTCTATGAATATCTTCAGACTAGGAAACTGGGAACAACAAAGTAACAAACTCAGCCAATTAGCAGTCCATGATGCTGCCCCCCCCCCCACATGTCTAGGGGACATTGCTGTCCTGCTATTCACCCCCTTTGTTGAGAGTGGCACTCGTTAGAACGCCCTGGCCAGTTTGTAGCAGCCCCTTTCAGCAGGACATGTCAGTTTTGTCTATTAATTGACCAAACTGGCCCAACTACATAGTGTTCAGTGGAGTGAGGACTCTCACCTTGTTTCATAGGTCACTCAGTCACTATGAATACACCCCTGAATTTACAGTCTTGGAATTTTAACAGAAATAGAATATACAACAATGAGTCATTTTTATAGACATCTAGTATCATATAAAACATTTCAGTGTAAAATGTGTTAAAGATATATGTCAACATTCCAATGAAAGCTGGTAGTTATTCTGATGTCAGTCTCTGTCAAAGATGTAATATATGTAAATTGTTACATTACACCTGAATAAATGGAATCTAGAATATCTTTGTTCCAAATGTAATGTAACTGCAAGACATAGTTTATTCAACATCAAAATTAAATCACATGCATCTAGATCTTAGTTTCACATGTGATGATATGTATCAAAATAATGATGTATCTTTAACTTAAGTTAATGTTATGCATTATCTTAGATAACTATAAACCCTCAGATAATTTCTGTCATGACTTCTATGACTGGTAAAAATTGCACTACAAACATGCAATAATCAGAGGTAAATTATATCATCATACACCATCTTCGCCAAGGTCATTCCACAAATGAAGACAACACTTGCTCCTGTCACTGCATGTTTGTTTCTAGCCCAAGTGCCTACACACTGGTGATAACACAAAGATAAGTATTACATTACCTTTTAAGGACTTGCTCCTCTGTCTGATAGGTGCCTAATCCATTTACTTTGTACTCCGACGCTGTTTACAAGAGGATAGTAGTAATAGTTTTGCCTTTAAAGTGAATATTGGTAAGATAAAGAATAATTGCCGTGTGTGCGTGCACAGAGAAGGCTGGTATGGAGAAGTTGTTGTAAATCCATTTCATCCACACCCTTCATTTATTACCAGGCTATCATGTAATTATTATCTGGTTACTGGTATGGTAAACCACTGGTATAATCTTTCCAGGTGTTGTTTGACTTGTTCCCGCTTGATTGAAGGGGTGGTTGACTGAGGGGTATTTGACTGAGGTTGACTGAGAGGGTGGTTGACTGAGGGTGGTTGACTGAAGGGGTATCTGACTGAGGTTGACTGAGGGTAGTTGACTGAGGAGGTGTTTGACTGAGGTGTTATTTGAGTGAGGGGTTGCTTGACTGAGAGGTGCTCGTTTGTGGGGTGTTTGACTGATGGGTTGTTTGACTGACAGGTGCTCTATTGAGGGGTGCTGTACTTGACATGATGCATGGCAAGGTTCTTCCTATTATCAGTGTACCTCAAGATAGAATGCCATAAAGTAATATTCTGTCTACACACCAACCATCAAAGTGAACGTAAAAGTCAATATGCAACAACTAAATATATTCAGGGGTAATAAACACAAACTGTTTTTATAAATGGAAAAACATTTCCACTGTAAATATGAGAGGGTAAATATGTTTACCCATATGTAAACTGGGCAGTGGGGTGACAAATAGCTAGGGGCATTTGAACATTTTATGACCATATGACTAGTCAAGAATCACTTGGAAACAAATTAGTTGGTCACTAAGTTGCCCACTGGACATGCACCAAAGGGCCATAAATGGAGAGGGTGATTTAGTGGAAGGGAACCAGCTACAGGGGGTCCTAGTGGTAGAGTGTTAACTCTCTGACCTACAGGCTGAAATTGTTTACTGTTTTTGTGTACAGGGGTGAAACAACATGCCCTAGTGAAGAGTTGGGGCTGTTACATCATTAGGAACATTAGACTATTTCTGGAAGCATCCAAAAATGTCTTACTGGGAGAAATAATGTATTAGTTATTATGTTACATTAAAGTTTAACAAAAATACAATTGTTTTATAACAGTAATGGGTATTAATGTTAATGACTGGCTAACAGTTTAGAAATAATTTTTAAAATATAAAATAAGGAATTTTAATGGCATTCTGCTATGCATTTCGTGGACATTCCACTCTCAAAAACAGAATCCACTAATGCAGTTATAGAGTACTAAAAAGAAACACAGATATGACTAATTGAAAATGTACCAACAAGCTTGTGTCATATCATAAATTGCAAATTTTAGTTTTTTTTAATGGTTACATTGGAATGTAAGTGAAATAGATAAGGATGAACATATATCATAACTGCCATATCTCACTTGTTTTCAAAAAACTTGTCATACCATAAATCAGATATAAACGACTATTCTATGCATTTGGAAAGTGTGAATGAGAAAATGAAAATCTGTGTCATGTAGTGTCCTATGAAAGAGACAGCTGACAATACATTCAAACAAAGTCACTGAGGTTAATCACTGTCTAGAAACAGATCAGTATATATCTGGCAAAACATTTATAGAACTTGTTCCCATGGCAGGTCTATCTGTGTAAATATGTGCTTCATCAAAGATATAAATCTCCATTATATCTGACATAGTCCTGGCTAGTTAACATCTTATCAGCTCTGATCAACATCACAGGAGACCAGATTTATGCTGATGTGCAAACAATGTGAATCAAAAGAAAACAGACACAGGTCATTTTGGTGGATGCTTCATTTGTTCTAACTGTACCTAAGATGTGGTTCTTTTGTTTTATAATTAACCTTAACTGCTTAAGCAAATGTCATTCACTATTGACATCATTGATGCATAAATATACACTACCCAACAATCGTTCACATGGAACCTCCAAGGAAGAAGACGAAAGCCCAGAAACAACTGGCAATGAGAAAGAAAATGAAAGAAGAAGACGAGTTGCATCAAGAAAGAATTGGAGAAAATGGCCACAAAAGAACAACAGTGGTGGACAGTGGTCAATGGCCTATGGCTCCCAGTGACCACACAGACTAATATTCCCACCACATTTCTTCAGAAGAACACCTGGACATCATCATGACCAAGTGAAGCTTGGCTTCTGGCAAAGCACAAAGTGACTGCTGTCACACCAGTAATGAAAGATCAGTGCATCAATGGTAAATCATATCAACTACCCCCAAACTGACCAATGGTACCTTGGCTTTCTGGGAAAGCATAATATACAGTTATTTCAATAATGAAAGGACATTGTACCACAAATAAAACCATAATATTACTATCAACTACCCTAGAAGTGATGATTAACTGACCCCTAAAGACAGCTGTCTGTTAGAGATGTGATCACTATGAGAGGCTATCTCCCCATCTGGAACTTAGAGAGACCAAGCCCCCCTTAAAGGCATGGACACAGGGTCTGATACTGATGAGAGCAGCAGCCTGATTGAGACATTAGTAGGGCTGGGGGTAATAAATGGCCACACACAGCCATCTAGTAGGGATCTAAGTCAACATCCAACACTCCTGTCACTCAAAACATGGCTCTGGACGCCACTTGATTCCAGTATGCAAGAAAATACTTCAATCGGCAAAGAAAAATACACATGACTCTGGTTCTATATTGGGTTTCTACTGTGGCCCTGACTTGTTTATTTCTGTGTATTTGCTGGCAGTTTATGTGGCATGTCAATTACTCCTACGTTCCAATGTAGACCTTATAGTAGACCTTTGGCAGATGATGACATGGCATAGATTTGTCAGTGCATTTCTAATAGTCATGTGTCTCTGTTTGGATTCACTACTTGACTGTGTAGATAACGTCTATACCGAAACATGTTTTTGAGCGTGGAATGTGTGCCACAGCAAAAAGTTATGCAATTATAATGTTAGTGTTATATATTTTTGAGGTTTACACAGGTGGTCCTCCTTTTGTCTATCGTCATTGGAAGTGATAAAGTAGATGCTTTTGTAGCTACCATATGGAATAAATTTGTATAAATATTATTCTGTCCTTGCAATCTTTTTTAGTCTTTGTGGTTGATCAATGTCTAGAGTAGTCCACCATTACAACATATTGGTATTTAGTGAACTAAAAGTACCCGGTACACCAAACTTTTTTGTTATTTTGTAAAGTGTCCAAAACGAAAATATTATGGCCGTATCAAGAGGATGAGGAAAGACAATACCGGAGGGAATCATTGCAGGGTAAAGTGATGTAAGCAGACCTCAACAAACAAGTGATAGGGACATAACATATAGCTTTGGAATGGTGATAATGGTCAAAAGAACATCAGAAAGACATCAATTTCACAAATAGATTTGGGCACCTGAACTTTATATATATGCAACTTGAAGAAGAGATCTATAATCACTGTCCATGCAATGACCACTGATTTGCAGATATTCAATTACAACAACATCTCTATAATATTCATGAGTACCAAGTATAGATCCAGAAACATCTGACAAAGATAACACGGCACCCATAAGGATGCCATCAAGAAAGTTAGGCTGGCAAGAATACACAAAGAGGAGGTTGGATCTGTCAGTGCCAACTGAGACTGTACAAATATTAGTCTGTCAACACACCAGAAGTCTGACATCTGTCATCACAGGATGAATCTAAATATAATGCCAGATGGGAGGAGAACAGGTCCATATGGAACATGGTTTGTGGTGCAGACATGCCATTCAAATGTGCCAGACAGCAAGAAATCAAATATTGATAGTAATAAAATGTTTCTGTGTCACTAAAACCAGTAAATGATTCAGATCATAATAGTGCAAACAAAAAAGATACCAAGTATTGATAGTGTAAAAAACCTGTAAAAAGTCAGTGTGTTTTTAATGGAAAAGTATGACTGTTTTTATCATAACATCAGGTACCAAAATATAAAATTATCTATTCTAGCATCTTGAATGCCCAATTGAGTTTTAAAGCATCACAACTCTTCTTAGATAACTTCACTGGTATCTGTTAATGAATATTGACCTTGTTATTGAGAACAGCTGTCAACAAATTCCATTACCCATGGACAACATTTACTAGGGTCACCCTTTACTGGATCAAATCAATGATTGGCATATCATTAGCATCCATAAAACTATGTGAATTCAGGTGTAGCGTAAACATGATATTTAGACCAAAACATTCAAACTCAAGGTGTTACCTCAGCTCAATGTTTAACTTTCGCAAGCTACCAGATTTAATGACCAAAGTAATTTCTTTTGACGATTAAAAAACAAGTACCGGAACACGCATTCTTTTATTAAACAAACTGTACACATTACTAAAATTATTCAAATATTAGTACACATTTGGACATAAAGGAACCAGATTTGTGATGGGCAAACCAGCTGAGGAAGCAGCTTTTAAAAGGTAGTGGACAAATTATATTTTTATAATTGTAATTAGTTAAAATAGATTTGATCCATTAAGCAGTTACCGGTAGATACAGTTTGTGATTATATACATTTAACATGATTTTATGATAAAAACAATTGACTTCATACTTACAAAATCTATGGAGAACTAGAAAACAATGCCTATGGTCATGGTGAAATGGATGACAGGTGTTGATACAAACTTTGTTGTAACAAACAGGAAGGTTTAAGCCAGACATTCACCATAAAACCTGTGATCACAAGAGAAACTGCTGGTTTATGTCAATTGTCCACGAGACAAGAAACGCCAATAAAACAAACCATCTACTTATGAGGTAACAGTTTACTTAGCAGACAACCCGCTTGTAACATGTTTTCTAAGAATTTCTTTGTCTGCAGCAGCTGGGGTAAATATTTAGGTTTGCCACCAGGATATGCCAATTACCCTGGGTGTGTACTGTCCAACTGTCACAGCCGAGGGAGTTACAACCATATACAGGCATAGAAACACAACAGGTTTTTTAGTCTTACATGCAAGTCTAATGGCGTCTTGGTTTTATCAAAAGTTCTCTGTTGCTCTAGTTCAAAACATTCTCTAAATATAGTAAGGACTGTGTAATGTGTGATTGAGTGTATCACATGCACGTACATGCATTGTTTGTAACATTGTGGTATTACCATCTCTATTAAAATGTGTACACCTACTATGGGTTATGTATGGAATTATTTGGTGTGTCCTTTGGGCAGTCAATACTGTTTATATAAGAACAGCTTGATCTTTTTCAATCCCATCTTCTAACTCTAGCTGTGCTTACTAAAACCAGTAATAGTGAACTCAATGTCACAATATCTCTGTACAAGGGGATATATCACAAAGTTTCTCTTCAATTATTAAAACTAACAAATTTCAAATCCAAAAACTAAATGTTTTCATACAAGCACAATCGGAGTATTAGTTCATCAACAAACTGTTCATGTCTCGTTTATTATTACTGGGTAAGATCTCATTTCTTTGCCACTAAACCCTGCTTCAGCACATCACCTTGTCCATACATCTATGTACCACCCTGACATGTTTACTTTTAATCAGTCTATAATTGATTATTCTCACAGCCCCCTGTGACTGCAATCAAAGAGAAGACCTTGAGAATGAGACACAACATAAGAAAGATGTCCATCCATTACTAAAGGACACGCAGCAAGATAAATCTCACTTGGTTCATTGCAGTCGCTTATGTTTGTTTTTCCCTCAATTTGTCACACATTCTAACAAGATTTTTGACATGTTATTTACATATTATGCTTGTTATGTGGTAACTTATTTTCTCTTACATGACAAACTCCTAAACATTTACATTATAAACAGATGCTTCTTATGGCAACTTCTGTATTCCATTATATAACAAACTCCTCAGTTATATCACCAATTTTTTTACTATTAAATATTTTGCTTGGTTTCCCCACAATGAAATGGTTATTTATTTCATGTTCGTGTTGAGCAAATATCCTCCAAAAGACCAAAACTATTTGAAACAGGAAACATTGGGGATGATTCAAACAAGTCAGGATGCATGTCATACTGTCACAAACAGTCTGTGTTAGTGCATATTATATTTTTCAAACAGTAGTACTGTAGACATCTTCTCACGCCAGCTGCCTGGTGAAGATTGATCGACATTTCAGTTACATTGTGTCTATTTTCACCAAGGAAATATATATACCATGCGTACAATCTGCTCTACACAAGTACAAATTACTTCAAAAAGACTTCCCGCCGTACAGGAATACCACAGCAGCTGGACGGTTAGTTCTACAAATACCAATGAAAGTGACTTTGATTGTGTCACACTTCAAAGCTTACTGACTCAAACTTCGACAGTCATCCTAAAAAACGTGACACTGAAAACCAACAGATAGGGTTATCCATACTATAATTACAGCACCACTATCTTGTAGATCTTTTTTGACAGAACCTGCTGTGATTTACTGGCGTTCGCTGTGCAATTCATGGCCGTTTATGAGCTACATGTCAGAATCTCGTCTGGGCAATTTTCATAAAACTATCTTGGTCTCTGAGGGAAAATTGATATGTCAAAGGCACAATCTGATAAAAAAAGGTAACAAGCAAGAAATGTCAGAAACATAACAGCAGAGATATCGCATCTCACGCAAAGCCACTTAAGTGATGGTTCACAGAGATAATTCGGACGATTCTATAGTTATGCAAACACGGCCTTTTGGAAAGTGTTTCAATGGTAAGTGTGGTAAAACTGGTACTTATCATAATGGATTATGGCTGCACATAAAGATTCATGTTTTGGACCACACATCCTTCAACCATGGTGGCACCTGATGTCTACAACTGTCCAACTTATACATGTTTTTACTACATACATTTATCATTTTATTATTTATACCTTGAGTCTTGCTACAAGTTGTAGAAGGTCTAATGGACTAGTGGTTATTTGACAGTTTGGTGTTGCAATTCCGAAACTATGGAACTTGGTGCTACAGCATATTAGATTACAAAAACAACGGATGCTGTTTTTAAAGTAAACTAAAAACGGCAACATTTATTAACATTCTGTATGGTGCATGAGCAACGACTGTTTCAATTACAACTTTAAAATTGTACTACTTTGAATAATAATATACCTGCCAACTTTCCCATGAAATCCAGGAGTTTCCCGGATTGTTGGTGATATCCCGGAATACAGGCAAATCTTCTGCAAATTTCAACAGCAACCCCCCACATCATCGAGTCAGTGCGACACCATGGGAGATATGCTGAACCAGTCAGTTCCGGCAACAAATCTCCAACAGCACCCCTCATTTTCTGATGTCAAAATCTGAAAGAGCGTGATGAGAGAGCACGACACGGAAAGCATCCTGAACCGATGACGAATCTCCCAGATTTCAAAAACGAAAAGTTGGCAGGTACAATAATGACTGTTTATTTGTCAAAGGTCTATTCCATGCAATGAAACCTTCAATTGATCAGAATCTCACTACAGGGCCTGGTATGTAGTATTAACTACATGATACCCCAGTAACCATCAGGTCATGTGGACAGGGGGTTCATAAACCCCAGTTGGCAGCAAACCACAGGTTTTGGACTGTCAATCTGCAGGCATCTATTGCCTTATAATGACAGGGCGCGGGTAAACTGATCACAAAGCGAGATGTCATCCCAATGAATCTGTTCTACCTGTTGTCTGGTCTACCACCATTTGTACCCTACACAATGTCTAACACTCCAGCTTGTCCATGCCTGCTTTGTGCTTCTGTGAATGTAAGGTCAGATGTGCTTCATTACTGGGCAGAAATGCCAAGAGGACATCAGATATACTTTTACTATCTTGTAATCACAAGTGATTACCTGATAGGTTGACACTATCTGAATGGACAGATGTTCTGCTCCCATGAAGATACAGCCCTATATTATCACCTGTTAAATTGGGGGCTGGAGTACATTTATACAAGTAGCTGTCAAAGGCACACCTCTTCTTGCTTCCTTTCTAACATAGTCATGGGACTGCAGACAGCATAATAATAATGACGACTGTAACACATCTGGACTTACGCATTTATAACATTTATCTTATTTAGACTATTGTCTCGGAGACAGCATTTTGTACAATCTGATGCCAGGTATACACTGGTAAACTTTTTGTGAGTTGCAACTTGCATGACTGGACAACTAGCAGTGATTTTCCATACTGTGGTTATGCGACTGCGTTAGCACACGTTGCACAACAAAAGCTGTTGCTATTCGTGTTTGTACTCAATGCACTGCCACAATCCTAACATTATTTTATGTATTTTCTGGAACCACCCATTGCAATGACTTGAATTGTGGACCTGTGTACATTGCCCTGTTCGGAGATTAGTTCAGTTCCGCTCCAGGCAAAGTATCCTGGGTAAAAAATGTGTTCATCAATGTAGTGCAAAATTTTATTTAATCAAATTAACAAACACAACTGTGATGACTGCAGTCAAAATGAGTTTGATGTTGCACAAGCAACAAATACGTTACAAACATCGGCAGTCCAATCACAATGGAAACAAACAATTTACAGTTACATTTTGGACAAAACTGTCCCCACAATTTCATGTTAGCATATGTGTAGTTGCAAAAATTGGTGATCTCCAGAACAGGTCAATTGCCTCACTCTGCACAACATTGTGCCAGAGACATTAGTCAAGATGGTGTTCAAGTGAACTGTCTGCCAAAGGGTAAAACGTAAAGCGCTTTGATCAGTTCTAAGGACTGGACACTATGCTATATGAATGTTCCTTTACACTGCACAACACTTGTTACAATGATTCAATTTTTTTAATTGGCTCAACAATTGTTATGCCGGCAAATCACCATGTGACTCAAGTTTATTAGTAACATTTTTTATATAAGCCATAGTCATAAATACTAATATACTGCTCACCAACACTAGTCGTGGTAGTGTGTATAACACTTGGCTATTATACCATGGTATGGATGTAGTTTAAGTCAGGAGTAATATGTCTAAACTGCCAGTGTTTCCTGTTCCACACAATCATCATGTACACACACAAACACACTTTTTCCAACATATACCTTTACCCTAATCTATCAGTGTTCCCCTTTTTGCACAAGCTGGATAACATCATGTCAACAAAATCCTGTGGTCAACCAGCCTGGATAGACCTTAACAAGTGCGTAATCTGAGGTGACAAATTTGTTGTAAAGTTGTGCTACAATTAATATGGGAAAACCCAGATAAGAGTGTCAAGTCTCAGACATTCCCTACTCCAGACAATCACTCTACTCAGATTACTCAACAGCTCAGATATCTGGTTACTGCCTCACCTAGCCAGAGGGGGCTGTGATAGCATGCTTTGCTTCATTCTAATGCTGGCTGAAAGCTAAAATGGTACAGGATGCAACTTTTCACATACAGGAGGAACATTATGTTATCATGTAAATGTTTCAGTAAGTGTTTCAGTAGGTTGTGAGATGCAGGACATATAAAAAGAATGAGTGATGACAGATTGGCAAAAGGAACTTGGAAAGCAGAAGCTGGCGGTGATGGAGAACAGAGAGACAGAAACTGTGTTGGACAGTGTTAGGAGACATCTTGAAAGGACAGAAACAAACAGCTGAGAGCAGATGGAAATGGCAACGGATCAGAACAGTTGGAGCCAACCAACAAACTATGTGAAGTAGTCCCCACACCACATGGATCAAGGGGGTAGAAGGTCTGTCATACTATGGACTGCCTCAGTGGCATTTACAGACCATAACTTCGTTATTTTTTCTTAAGTATAATTATTTTGCAAGATAAAAAAACTAACATTTGTAATACAAAACATCAGTCCAGATGGCATGGGAACAGAAGTGGATCAAACAAAGACCTATTTAATTCACTAATCGAAAATCCGTAATTTTTCACCGACACAGCCCCCAACATTGTGTTTTTAACAGTAGATATTCTTCTGTTTCACTAATTGATTGTAACATGTGAGAATGAGTGTTATACTTTCTAAGTAGTTTTAAAATGCCACTGCTACAACAGGTAATTCACACAAAAACAAAACCATTACACACAAAAGACTGACACTGCATGTTACTCAACCATTACTCTGCTGTAAGTAGAAGCACCACCAACAAACAGTGCACTAGTGTGTACTCTGCAATTACACTGTGAACCAGTTATATCACTTTACCCCAGTCTGGGTGGAGCTTGCCACAGGAAAGAAGATCCAATTAGAAATTAGCCAAGGGCTAGCTTTTTCAATTAACCTGGCAGTGTTACCAGATCAATGGTGTACATTTAAAAGCCCTCCTAACTGTTCTGTGTTGTCTTATGGCCTTAGGAAGTGAAAAGTAATGAAGAAAATCTTGTTTGTTTGTTTAACGATTGTTCAGACCAACTGAAGTGGTGACAAATCTTTGGTCAACTGGGGAATATGGTGGTGCAGTGCTTAGGAGACCTTAGTTGTTTACTTTGGAGGGGTGAGTTGGGTACAGCCTTATGAACAACAACAGATAGACACTGTTATCAACAACAACAGGTAGACACTATTATCAAGTATGTTGGCATGCAACTGACTTCATAACTGTTACACATAGATGAGAAAATCAACAAGATATCATGGAATTTCAGTATAAGGAAGACATTGCGACTTGATCAAAGTGTTCCTTACTGTAGCATATGAATATATCCAACATTCCTTACATCAATGGGTACATAAGATAGTGCGTGCCAGAATGGAGATTTAAAAGTTGGTAATTTTATTAATGTTTTAAGATGATGTTCCTTCGGGTTGGTCTCAGAAGTTTGCAAACTCAAAAAACTGTTATGTTTATTCAGTAAGCACTGGTTAAAACCACTTCCCCTACCACCAACACATGGTATAGGACTTGCAATTTTGACACTCCAAAATTGCTATTAGTAGTAGCATCAATTTGCATTAGCATGTTTCACTTGCTAGATGTTACCACTGTAGCAATTTATTTTCTGACAATTTATTTCTGACAATTTATTTTATGACGGCCAACCCCTGTGTAACTAATACTTTATATATTTCGGGACTTTGCAAACATTTTTGAGCATCCCCTAAATCATGTCATTTAGCAAGTCTGCTTTATGGTCACTTCTGTAATACAGCCACCCTACAATTAAGGTCACCCTGGGAGTCTCAAATTATTTGTGTAACTCTAACGTGTAGGATATTAGCCCCACTAATAGTGAAGCGCAGTAGTGCAGCGGCAAGAGCTCCAGACCCTCGACTGAGAGAACGTGGGTTCGAATCCTGTGTGGTGGTGTCGAACCTTGGGCAAGTTCGCTTACTCTACATTGCTTCAGTTCACTCAGCTGTATGAATGAGTACCTGGCTATAGACAGTGGTGAATATTTGTGTACGATTAGTCTTTGTGCATTAATTGCAGCATGGCTGAATGCTTCCCAGAGAAGTCAAGATGGTGTTCGATTGAACAGGTCTGCCAGGGAGTAAAGTGTAAAGCGCTTTGGGCAGTCCTGAGGACTGGATACTGCGCTATATAAGAACTTACCTTTACCTTTTAATATGATCACCTTGCTATTCAGGGTGACCTTAATAGGGAGGTTCCACTGAACTAACAAAGCTACAAACAACTGAAAGAGGTGAGGACAAGCAAGACTCCCCCTCCCTCTCCCAGAACGGGTTTCCTCCCAGCCACTCCCTCCCTGCCTAGGGCTGTCACATCACCTGCTAACATTTATAATTAACAGCCACTGCCACAGCCATCTCAACCTTGATGCAACAACAGCCTGATTAACAACAGTCACCCCATCCATTTCCTGGCTCTCTACTCCTGGAGGTATCTAAATGAGACAGGGGAATGCAAACACCCAATCACAAGGGGAAGGGCCACAAATAGAACCCTCCAGAAATATCTCAACCATCTGCAGTCTCATTGGGAGGAGGCATTGGTAATTTTTTTGTAAAGGTTTCCTATGATTTTATAACCTGTTACACCACAAATCATCAGTGGAAAACTAATAGGTGACTAAGCTCACATCTCAATGCCCCCCTTCTGAGATTCTAGATGTGTCAATGAGCATCTGTTCACTGCTATATCTTCTGCACAGTTGTATCTATGTACTTGGACAGAAGAAAGTAGTAATCTAAGACAGCCACTGTCATAAGACCCTAAACAAGGGTAATAAAATTTGACAGACATGTGACATCCCTAGCCACAGGAATGTTGGAATGCCACAGCAATGATGCCAAAGAACCCTGTGACTTGAGGGTGCTGGCATCTTCCCCGGTTGCCATGGCAACAGGAGTAGGGAAGGTTGGAAGTGAGCTGGAGGATGTCCCATAAAGATAACAATGTTACTGCAGATAAACCTGCTGAGTTCATGGTTAACTGGAGCCCAAGGAATGCATCTCTCCAAAGACCCATTACATAATGTCTACTTCTGCCACTTCAGCATCAGTTACTTTGATATTACTCTCAGCATATTTAAATGACAGTATTAAATTGTAATTTTTAGTAGATCTTCTATTTCATTATTTATGTTTTTGCCTTTTAGTGAAATGTAAACACTCCAGAGCAAGGTTGTATTCTGGATATGAGTGTATATATAAAGTTGTGTTATTATTATTTAAATATATATAGATTTATATATATATATATGTAATTCTGCCATAAAATTATCTTGCCTGCATTTTAAACATCCTTCCACAGCTGACTTTAATGGAGCAAACCAAGGAACACAATCTACAAATACTTGTATTGTGGTAATGCAGATAAGTTGGTCTGATTTTTGTCACATATTTTTGTCATAAACTAACTTTTCTATGAATAATTTAAACAGGTTTTTGTATCTGCCCACCAAATGTCTGAATCTTCAGCACATTGAGACTAGGTAAGACCAAGAAGATAACCAAATTGGATATACTTAAGACACCACTAAAGTAACATAACCTGAGTGAACAGTTTCACTGTTGCTGTTCTGTCACTTCATGTCCAGCCACAGATTGATTCCTAGTGAGAACCAAGGTTAGTTCACATTTGACCTCTGTCCCCATTAAGTCTTATCTATCAGTTGACTGGCATGTGGCCCTTGGTGACAGTTCCCCCACTGGCCTCATACAAACACCACTTTGTCTGTCACCAGAAGGTTTAGGCATCACCCCCATCACCAGGGGGTAGGGTGGAGACAAGAAGGCAGTGTGACAACCCTTGGAGTAAATCACCCTATCACAAGGGGTTAGGATAGAGACAAGACTGCTGGGTGAGAATCTTTGGAGTAATTCACCCCTTCAACAGGGGCAGAGTATGAGTCATTGAAGTAATTCACCTCCACGCCAGAGTAGAGACATGATTGTAACATGACAACCCTTGGTGAAGTCCCGCCCCTCACTATGGTAGAACTCGTTTTAAAAACTTTCATTTAAACTGACTTCTTCAGATGAAAATCTAGACACAGTCTGCCAAGCGCAGATAAAGCCGTATAATTCCATCTGCTAAAAAACAAGAGTGATGATTTAATTCAGGATCATTGGCAGTTACCCTGGTTACACATGAAACTAAGTAACCATTGCACGATAAGGAAAAAAGTGACACAAGGCTGTCTAGCGTGCTGTACAAACCTGTAATATCGGTGGTATCTGTTGGGTGTATCCCTACCTCAACAACCTCCATGCTCCAGGCACTGCACCAGATCTCTGTCTACAGCTCATTTTCTGACAATCACGGGTCATTAAACCCACCTTCTTCCTATTACCCTCACAAACTTGACCTTTCTCCATTACATGTCACCCTGTCAGCCTCCCCCATCCTTACAAGCCTGTTAATCCATCTACCTGATCTCTACTAGTAACCTGTTCTCACCAGTCCTGTTTTCACATTACCCATCTCTCACCCCTGACACTGCCTCATCACCAGAGCTATTTTGCATCAGTTCTTCATTCGGCACCTTCTGGTGATTGATGATGTTTAGTTTCATTCACCAGTATTCTATTGACTCCAAATGCATCGAGTTGCTTCTCCACTGCTCAGCCAACTCTGCAGGATTCACAGTCACAGCATGTCTAAGTCTATTCTGTCTTTGTCAACTCCCTCTATCCCTCTTTTTTACATTTCTCCCCCTCCCTTCAATGTCCTTCTCATTTCTTCTCCCCCTTGATCCCTTGTGGGGTTGTAAGGAAAAGTGATCTTTTTCCACATACTCCAATCTTCTGTGGTGTTATCCAAATTGAGGCTGTCCACCCCTGCCCTTCTGAAGATCTCTATTGACATTTGTTTCTCCATCTTAATCTTGGTCATCCTCATCTCATTCGATCACCCAAGTATTCTTTGTCAATATTTCCTCACATTTTCTCACTGAACCTGTATAATGTTCAGGTTCTTCCCTCTCTTTCCCTTCACTTTAATCTGTTACCATATCTACCCTGTCCCTCTCCCATATTTTCCATGTCTTCCCCTACACCATCTTCGAACTTTACAATAAAAAAGATTGTCTTATAAACAATGAAGAAAAGTGCATGATGTTAATTGTGGTTCAAAGTGATCCTGCTCTCTGCTTTATTTTCAAACTGAATTGAGTGCTGCTTCATAAGACAACTGTTACTTGTGGTCAAAATGGATTTAAATTATTTTCCATATCAATCTCTCCATTTCCCTGTGTTAATTGCCAAGCCACACAGCACCCTGCATTTGGCAGCAAATAATCCACTTCAATTATAAACAAATGATCATGTTACCAGATTGAAAGTATGGGCTTGAATTCCTGAGATCCCCAGGGGGCTTACACAAGGAGCATGGACCCCTGGACCACTGGCTCCAGACTAAGTGAAGACAGACTCCCTCTTCAAACCCAGCCAATGAAACATACACACCTCAGGCAGTGGGGTGTCATAGAACCAAGTTTGCCCTCAAGGAAACAACCCCCAAACACTAACTACACAAGCAGTAATGACACAAACACAGGCAAACTCATTTCCAAGATACAACATAAGCTCTGTGGGGTTCTATATAGATGTAATTTCTTTAGTTTTTATCTACCTTTTACCCCAATGTATCTTCCTCAAGAGTAACCCCATTTCACGGACGGGCAGACACGTTTAAACTTTAAAGCACTGAGAAAACCACAATTTATCAGTGCTGTGTTAACTCTGCAGGGGGTACAATAGATTTTAAAATAGAAAGTTCTCCAAGATTAATTTTGACTCGCATGGGGTGCATAAGCAGATGGTGTAGTAATATTTCATATTTTAATTTAATTTACATCTTTGCACTGAACAGAATTTTCCAGACTAAATATTATCCCACGTCAATTAAGTCACACTACAGTAAATATTGCTTTGATATCACCTTGTGTCTATGACTGAGATGGCAGTTAGGGTGGGTCTACTACCCCCTGGGCAGAAGAAAGTCAATTTATCTCCAGTAAGCTGTGCCACCTTGCCTAGAGAGACACGTAAACAAAGTGTTCTAGTTTAAACTCTGTTGACTTATGGGCTAGTTCGAGTAGTACCGGCCCATCAGTTCCAGTAGTACTAGTAGTGTCATACATTATATCAAAAATAGATAAGCGAGCGATAAATGAACAACTCAGAACACGTCCGAAACATTAAATTCTACGTTCGCTAGCACCCTCACAGCTCGTCCTGTCCCGACGATCTTGGTATCATTTGAAAGGATGCACTTTTTGTTATTCTAGCATCATCTAGATTTCCTGGTAACCGTTCAAAGAACACCGATAAACGGACCTACAATCACGCCGTTTTCGTTGTTCTGTACGGTTCCGAACGATGTTGGCGCCGGGTACTCAGTACAACAATCTTCCGATTGCAGCGCTGTTTTCCTCATTTGCATAGGTTAAGACATGTGCACTTCACCATTTCTTGATTTAATGTTATAAGCTCCACCCACTTTTAATCTGTGGCGAAACTGATGTGCATTGATCGCAGCGAAACGGATATAAATCTACGTCGGCGTGACGTCACAATAAAGTACGCCTCCCAACGGGTCAAAATTCGTTGCGTTGGTTGGTTGATATATGTAACTGTGACGTCACGCCTACTTCGCGTATGTCATTTTAGCAGCTGTTTGAAAGTGGGTGGAGCTTATATCATGAAATCAGATAGTGATGCCTCAATCGGTAGATTGGTGAACTGTGTCGACGAAACAACATCGTTCGCAGTGTCTAAGACACCGGAATGGGCCCAGCTGTAGGTCCGTTTTTAGTTAATTTTAGGATGATTATCAGGAAACCATTTATATGTTTGAATAGCAGAAAGCTTAAACTTTCAAACGACATCAATATTGTTGGGATCCGACGAACCGCAATGGTACTAGCGATCGTTAAAAAGGCGTTTTTGGAACATGTTTGACAGTTGTTCATTTTTCGCTCGCATACCTATTTTTGATTATATCTATGGTGGGGTGTGATTGTGTGACAGTTAGAATAGCTATTATATTTATGGTGGGTTGTGACTGTGTGACAGTTAGAATAGCTATTATATATATATGGTGGGGTGTGATTGTGTGACAGAATAGCTATTATATCTACGGTGGGGTGTGATTGTGTGAGTTAGAATAGCTATTATATATATGGTGGGGTGTGATTGTGTGACAGTTAGAATAGGTATCTCTTAATCCTGAGAACGAAGGTTTGAATTTTCCATTTCAACACTTGGGGGCAATTTTGTTCACTTCATGTTGCCTTAGTTTGCTCAACAAGTCTTCCTGCAGTAATTGCAGTTTAGCTAAAGCTGATGTTGGAATGAACAAATCTGCTAAAGGGAGTTCAAAGTGTATTGACGTGCTTTAAGTAGTCGTACTTGCTATATAAGTTAGGGTCGGGAACAGATGTTATTATAAAATGCCAGTTTTGACATAATACAATACAACTCTTTAATTAATGGCTTCAATCTAATAATATTACAGACGTCCAAGGACACTAACATATACTATAAGCCTACAAAATATTAGATGGATGTGAGCAATACTTTTCGAGATATCGTATTTTGAACATGAAGAAGTATATTGTTTTGGCAGTTTAGCACCTGGCAAGAGACAAGCACAAAATTGAAAAATATAACATAGGCAAATACAAATATTAAAAAATAGAAGATAAATTTGATATGTGGACAATAAAACAAGTTTCATTAAGCTATGCTATGTTGTTTGGTTTTTATCTGACTTTTTTGTGACTGGTTTTCCTTTCCCTGATCGCCTAGAGTCAGAGAAAAATTTCAAAACTAAATTTCTTGTTCTGGAGTGGATCTGAAACCAGAACAACCATTACAACATTATAATGTTGTAATTTATATTGTACATTTATCAGAGAGTTAACTACTGTAATAGTTTACTTTGTGTAAGTACAATTGCTTTTATTTATAAAATAATATTAAATTGATCAGTAATCGAATATTTAACACAACCACTGTTTCTTTGTAATCTCTGTAAATTTGGATACTCATTTTAAAATATATTATTGTACATTTCAAAATTATTTGGCTACATAGCAAATGGAACAACCAAAATATATTATCAAAATTAACTGAATTACGTCGTCGTTCATCGTGGCCTACGTCGATCTCGTCCCGCCATGCATCTCAAGACCACTGACACTATTTTATTATATTATCTTATAATTTATATTTTTACTATTTCCAAAATACAGTAAAATAGTTATACTAAATATGATCTTCCATGCATATCCGTATATCGTAAACGCAGGTTGAAAGTCGGCCAAAATAGCAATGACACGACAACGTCTCGCCGGTCGTAGCAGTGCCGTTTGCCGACATTCCTTTTATTGACTATATTCCGTAATTCCTTAATAATTTTTAACATAACACATATATATTACAGTATATTTAAAACATCTCTAATCAAGTAAAATGGGATAACAGCGAAAATATCATAAAGAACGTTTAGCAAAATGTCAGTTAACGGTGGGCATCGTGTGCCCCTCGCACCAACGATCGACTTGTACTAGCAGCATCCATTGTGAAGGCTGTGAGGATCAGCCTTTTTTATCGAATACTAACATTATTCGCTACAAGTTATCAATATTTTTTGTTGTGTAGATCATATTTGTTTGCAATTATGGAACCACAATATGCCGAAATATCTTGCATATGCATCAAATAAAACATTGGCAACTTAACTGACGGCACTCGTAGCAAGCGTTAGCGAACTACGAAGCTACACTAAGTGTTGACACTCGGGGAAAATTTGCAAAACTTTCACCTTATAAGTGTCGGCGCAGTCACAAATTAAATGTAACCTTCACAAAACAACATGTGTTTGATTCCAAATTTAATATCAAATCAATTGATGATAAGCACTAGCCGTCGTGATATGACATCTTGTGAAGTTGTTAGCAATGACAGCTATGCATAGGCTCATGTTACATGCGTATGTGGCTGGCATCTTTTTCTTCATTCGGATTAATGCTTATAACTGATTGGTCGAACTACCATTCCTGTTCAATATAAACTTTATTCTGACTGAGTAGGACTAACATTGATGTGGCGCGAGGTCTGCGTACGCTTTGTTTTACAACCTCACCGGAATGCGCAGCGAGGTGCAAGGCGCGAGGCACCAGCGTAACAACAACTAACAATATAGCATCTTAGCACAGGGAGCATGTCGCAACGGCCTGTAGATCGTGGATTCATGGGTTGTTTTGGAAGCTAATGCTAGGCACACACCAGCCGACTAACGCCGACTTGGGTTGCCAGTCGGTGCAAAAAGCAGTCGTCACTAAACGCCAATTAGTTCCGCCGACTATCGCCGACTTCTGCCCGCACACACCAGCCAGCACACACCAACCAACTCGCGCCGACAGTCCGGCTCGGCGTGATCCTTGTGGAAAACAAATCCACTATAAATACGCGTTTACTACGGATTTAACAATGAAACATTTGTAAAAAAGTAGGCCAAAAGGCAAAACGGCTATCAGAAAAACGAAACTTGTTACATAGTAAGTCGAAGCTTCGCCGTCAGCCTTCACGACGATATGGCTTGAGCATTTAGCATATCCTCCAGCAAAGAAACGCATAGCGTCGAGCTATGTTTTCTATCAGTATGCAGAACGTTATATTTAGCCGTTTCAGTTAACAGTTATGTTGAAGTGTAATCAGTCGCACCCCACGAATTCCTCAAAAACGTTTTCCACCGCTAGCGCCGCTTTGCGGATTTTTAAGGTTTAATATATATGCGCCCGGTAGCGGCGCCACCAGAGGTAGTGTTTTTCACAAAACAAAATGGTGATTCCTGTCGGAAGCGTGAAACAAACTTACAAAGTCAGGTGGAAATTAGGTTTATTTGTGGCGCCTGTTTTAAGAACAAGCGGAAAAAAATGATGATGGTCAATGGCAATAGGATCAAAAATAATCTACCACTTTCTGAAACGTTGGTTACGTGCCAGGTCAGTAAATATGAAAGTAAAAAATGAAAGCATGTGGCCCGAAATGGTTTCAAAAGTCAAAAAAGGCGCCGGGCTTAGCCTTGACTTGTATCGAGGACTATCACACGATCGCGCTATGATTTCTTATTGGCCAAGTTACCGCCGACCGTCGTGTTGACAAAAAACCTGCACACACCAGCCGACTAGTCATCGGATATGCACCGACTTGTCACCGGATACCTCCTTATCTAACGCCGACCGCCGATTAACGCCGACCGCCAATTCAATATTCGAATCGGCGTTAGTTGGCGCTATAAGGCCGACCGTCGGGCTTAAATTCGGCACACACCAACCAGCATGTGATAGCAAATTATGGAGTACAAATTGAAATACGGCCAATTTCACTGAAAAATGCATGCCCAAGCTTGTTTAAGTATTTAACTTTTACGTAATAAAGGTTTAAAATATTTTCCAAACATGTTCTACATGTTCTAATTTCCTTCTTTACAAATGTGCTGGATTACAAATTCACAATAAATAGTTGCACTTTGTAGACCTGTCGGAGAGACTAAAAATACAAATGACTGTGTGCCTTATGCTCGTCTATAGAAACCCATAGATCAGGTAGGTTTCTCTCACAAATGCTCTCCTTTGCCCCTATGTTGCAGCTCTACATTGCTGACCAGTTAATCAGCAGCTCTGGGGCTGGGCATACAACTACAGACCCAGGGGACTGGCTGGCAAGTTACTTGATATCTAGCAATCAGACACCCTCAATACTGGGCCTGCCTGGTGAATAGCATCATTATTTAGCCCCATTCAAGATTCTGGATAAATAAATGAGCTATATCTTTAAATAAGGGCAGACACTACAGTAGATGACACTACAGTAGATGAAAACTGGATAGAGAGCTGCTTTGAAAATGGCGTCTGAACTGGCGACCTTACGTACCTGCATGTATTTTGTAATTAAATGTTGCTAAATTGATGGGTGAGTTATCAAAACAGAAATCATTTTGGCGGATATAAACTGTTCTGAATTGAACTGTTGAAAATAAGGCAGTAATTGTATTGCCAATTCCGTTGTACCTTGTACCCTCGGAAGTATACATCAGCACATTTTTAGACATACTTTTAACACAATTTAATAACTTTATAAGAAAACAAGACTACATTAGTGAAAAGCAATCATCTACAGACCTACATAATTAATCATGTAGTTGAATATACTGGTTACAACAAGAAGCATTATCATTACTACCTTTCTTAAAAAAACACCCATGTACAAAGATAATATGCCAACAGACAGACCAGAGATGACGTTGAACTAAAACAACAAACTCTAGAGACATCCTGCCTATCCACAAGCATTTTAGACATCCTTAAATTGCTCATACATCAAGATAATACATTTTTGTGGTCCATTTTTTCTGGTAGCAGAAGTGAATTATCATCCACTGGGCAATTTGGCCCAAAGAAAAAAATGTCACTTCCTGGAAAGGAATATAAAAGGATGGGTCCTAGTGGCTGTGTGTGGTTTGTGGAAGCTGAGGTAATGGCTACTTTGGGGTTAGACAGCTGGTGACAATCTACAGAAAACAGCTATCTTTATGACAAAGGTGAAGTAAAAACTGAGGTTATGATATCAAGACAAGTGCGAGCACTGTAGCAAGTGCACACTACTATTACTGGTGAATGTTGCATTACAACGTTCATACAGCTGACCTCAATCTGGCTGGAAAACTTAAGACACAATCAATATTATTGAAAACCTTTCGTTTTTTGCTTTTTTCAGATATCTGCACCAAGGAAAATATATAGGCGAGAATAAAACATATAAAATGAGGACACATTGAAAAATCTTTATAAATACCCCATGTACAGATTTCTCTTGGTGCCGACATTGTTTTAAACCATACTATTTTCACAATAACCTGAATACAACTAAAGAACTTGACTCCAGTCCCAGGGCTAACTTGCAGGTGTAACCACACCACTAGTATTTGGGTGTAGCCGGCAATGTTGTTTAACCCTACCCAGGACAGCAGGGCAACACACCAGGTTGGGAATGTGGTCTGCTCCCTGATCTAATCATTGCCATGTGTTGGTAGGAAACCAGCAGCAGGGATTCTGGGAGGGATGTTTCCCCCAGGCCTAATTGTGTTAGCAAATGCCAGCTTTCAGTAGACTGTAGGGTCAGGGTAGTTAATAGCTCATTTAAACTGACAGGCCACTATGCAACTTTATGTTGCCATCAGCTCTGGATTTATAAATGTGAAAGGTTTATTGTGACACATGAAATGTTGTTTTAAGATTAATGCACCACATTATGCAAATGGATGGGAAAAAATGGCAACTGGATAGAATATGACCTGGGTGTCTACACAATCAAAAACTTTTAATTTGCAAAACATAGCTGCATTCATTTTTTAAAGCAAGTAAACTTGCAAATTAATAACATTAATTAACAATTCACTGTGCGGATCAGATCTGATTCATGGCGCCAGTTAAGTAAACATAAAACTTTTCTTTAGGCCGTGTTCACATACAACTTTAATCCACATTAGGATGCGGATCCCAATTCGGGTAGCGCAATGTGAACACTGTTGATCCGCATTAAGCTAATCGAATTCTAATGCAGGAAAATAGATGAATTAGGATGCGGATTAGCCAATGTGAACGTTGCGTCTGCCTTGATTCAGCAATGGCGGCGCTGCTGCATGACAGAGGGTTGTAGTCTTGCGCAGCCTGTGAGAGCGTATGTGACCTTTGCTGTAACAAGCTTCGACCAGAATCTCTGTAACCTTGCTGCTTGAAGCAGTTGGTTCCTGCGACATCTCAATATGATGTCATGTTTGCAGATAATAAGTACACGAGCTACTACAGTCAAAAGGACAACTATCGGGAAAATAACTTCAAGCTGGTAACCCGCCATATTGATAAGTCGACTTCCACTCTTGCGTCAGTGCTTATGACCCGCACACCACGCCCCCTAGTGCACTAATTCGGTTGGCGCTTAATCCAGGCTAACTTTGTGTATGTGAACAGAGCTGAATTAGTTGATCCGCATTAGTTGATCCGCATTAGATGTGAACACAGCCTTAGAAAAGATTTGATTGGCAAAAACCAAATTGGATTCAAGAAAGGTTGGCGCTTGGAAGTAACAATATCATCATTTGTTTGCTCTGAAGTTTCAGTGACCTTACAACAAGAAGTTGTTATAGCGAATGTACCATGTGACTCTAGTTTTACACACAAGTGTCACTTTATTATTATGTAAATTACGTGAAGTATTTCTTTTTAACTAAAGCATTTGGTAAAAGTTTTAATTTTGAAGGGATGGACATGCTACTTCACAAGATGTTGGAAAACAAAAGATGGTGGTAGAAGTCAACCGAAATTAACATTGAGACAGTGTTCTGATAGTTGTCGAAAGGGCAGAAGAGAACAACTGAGAATGGGAGGAGGATCACATAGATTGAAATTACTTTAAACACTACAACATTTAGCAAGATTGCCACCCAGAGAATTCACACTGGATGGCATATGGCCCAGGAAGCCTTTTAACTTATTGAGAGTCAAACTTTTTCTTTATGTGTATCTAGAGTCAAACTTTTTCTTTGTGTATCCCACCCTTCTGACTTCTGTTGTTGAGAGGATGGAACAACTAAGTAATGATGCCCCCACCCCACATTGGATCAAGGTAGAAAGAAGGACACCCTCTTTCCCTGTCTGTTTTACCCCAACAACACGTGGTCACTGATGTTGGGGTGTTTGCAGCCATAATTCACCAGTGTCCTTTGTCTGGTCTGCAGCAATACCCAGTTAAAGAAGACATTAAGTTACAATTATCCATGTGTGCCTGCATAGGGCTGCTTAGAGGGTGGATTGGTAACCACCTGTGGGTGATTTATTGTCCACTGGTTGTGTCCAGGTGTGACTGACCAATACTTCTCAGGTAGATGACTAAACGAGAAGTCTACAAGGGTGATGATGATGATGGGTGCGTTTTACTGCATTCATAAAGAGAATTGTGCTGTAATGTCCAAACAAGCATTGACCTACCAACACTGGACCATATTATGGACGTGCATGTGAACTCCTACACTGCACTCCATACAGATTATTACTGTTATTTTCATGTGTTTATGAAACTTGACAATAAAAGTAGTATGCTTTGCAGTGTTCAGGAGTCATTTAAATACATTAGACTTTGGATACAACTAACAAAAGCATTTTAAGATGATGAGTAAAAGGCTAAGGATTCATGCTTAACCACACAAAACAGCAAGAATAATAAAAATGTCATCCAAAGTGTAAACATTGGACATAAAATGTGTATTTCTATACACTAAAATATACCCTCTATCAAAATATTCATTTCTACAATCGCAGATTATACCATTGCATTTTTGACAGCGATGTTCACTATTTCACGTAACTACCCATATTCATGCACTATCATTTACACACAATTCAGTATTTAGTAGCAACCATGTTCCATTAATTTACCTCCCTCTGTGGGAACAGGAACTTTCTCAATTATACAGCTGAATGACCTGATGCAATGTGGGATGAACAAAATTGTACGAACTTCGAAATGGCACTGAGAGGATAGTTTTGAAATTGAAATGAGTGAATTCAACACAGATTCTCTCAACTGAAACCATTATGTTCCAAACACCACGCTACTGTGCCCATTCTTACAAGGTTACCCTCTTACAACCAACTACTCAATGGAAATGGCCCCCAAGTGTCGCATTAAATCAAAAAGTAACAGCTCCCTGTGGTCTGTCCATCAACACTAGTGCAAGGGTCAGTAGACAGGAGATAGGGCTACTTTACCCTTCTTCCTCCCAGACGAGACTGGAGAGGAAAGACTCTGTGTCTTGTCTCTCCTCACTAGTGCCTTACTTACTTAGGATAAGTTCTACAGTAACCAGATTCTAATTAGAACCAATGGAGTACACAACTTTCAAAGTCTCCATTTGCAAGCCGAACAGCAGGGCTAATTGATTACAGGTTTTCTTAGTGTACTATTTCTGTACATGTATAGTTGTACCATCAAAGAGAACAAAATGTACAAGTTACAGGTTTTTAAATGCGAAATGTAAAGAAATTATTATAGTGAAGGTGATAAATCACTGTGTGAGTAGAACTAAATAGTTATTTTTATAACTATTTATTAGGACTTGTGGGTCACACTTGCATTGCTGGGGGGGGAAATGGTACAACATTCCCAGAACTTTAAAAAGGGGTAAACATTGAGAACAGACCGTATTGGAGAACATGTTAACATGACTGCACCATCCCAGGATTCTTGTTTTAGGAAGTTTCTGTGGGTTCCCGTTTTTTGTTCTTCAAACTAATGAAATAGTGTGTTGATTTATCCAAACTGGCACCATCTTAAGTGCACAAATTCTTTCCTTTCTGTCTTCAAGGTATTGTAGAAAACCTGACAGTTGCATTTAAGGAATAACTCCACAGTTGTGGGTGTACAAGAGGATTTAAAAATAAGTTACACATCGTAATGGTTGGGAAAAATTATAATTCTTCTTCTGTATCAGTCACTACATAACAAAACAATATAATCTAGACAGTGAAGATGCACATTTTAGCTTGCACTTCAGTTTTGAAGCAACTAAAATGTAAACTAAATTAGCAGATGAATTGAGGAATACAGCACAGAATGTAGCACATCTTTCCGATACTATTTTTCTCCCCAAAATTGATACATCGACCAAGCAGCAATTCAAGATGGTTGCCACACACCAGTTTAAGCAAAAACCCAGAGTAAACAATGAATCCGAGTTGCAGCTGTTTCCAGTTCAGGTCTGCAGACAGCCAGAGTCTCAAGTGGTAGATTATTTACACTGCACAGGTGGAAAGTTGGCAGGGAACTAGTAGATGCAGACTACTGTATCTCACAAGCCTCCGTCTGGTCACATGACCAACAATTTCGGCCAAAAGTCAACGTGACTTATGACGTTGAGAGAAATACACACCAAACACCTGTTGTGCAAATTGCCAACTAAGACAGAATTGACCAATGCAGGCAACCGTGTCTTTTCATAAGTTACTGGAGAACTTACTTCCTCATTAAAAATGTTCAGGATATATTATAATGAGATAGAAATAGGGCAACAGGTTTGAGTACAATCCATTGTAGACCCTGATGCCTGCAGGTGTTCCTGGAGCTAGTTCTCAAAGTAGAGCTCTGCTACCTGTGGGGTGTTTACAACATCACCCCTTTGTTCCCTGAAGGGCAATGAAAACATCCTTTATCCAGCCCAACAAAGGCAATTATCTGAAGACCCTCCCTGACCAGATTTTAATGAGCAATGTTCCTCATTAGACTTCCACTGGGCAGTGTTTAGCATGACATCCCTTATGTCTTCATTGCATGTGGAAACAAGAGGAAGGCTGGCGGACAACTGTAAAGACGTCTGGTTCGTTCATCATGACATTAGACAGTTCAACAGAGGAGGGTGAAAGTTGTTACCTGCTTTGAAAATGAACACTGCCAGCAAGAGTGAAAGGGGCTCACGGATCCTGTTGCTATTTCTGCCACTGTAATTAGATCACACAGGCAGGGTAACAGATTGTATTGCTTCTCAGATTGTGAGCTGTAACAATAGTCCTGGGGAGTATTTCTGTTACTGATGCCTGAAGGGTTGCTCTGGATGAAGGCACTACTTAATGTGCTCGATGGTGTAGTTACCTTGACATAGGTAACATGGACATGACAGATCATCTCCTTCTGGTTGTAATGTTGTACTATTGTCTGTAGGGTAGACAGTGATTGAGTGGACCACATCTAATATGGTGTGAAGAAAAGGTAAACACTGTGGGACAGTCGGTACTGGAAAAAATGCCTCTCAAACAACGGGTGGTTGGTTAACAGAGACATGCCTGCCAAGTACAGTTCAGCTCTCGGAATTCCTACTCCAAGACATTGTCAGACTTAACGAGTAAAAATAACACACACAATCTAGATGTAATCATAGACTTGGCAGTTAAACAATTTCTGTTGATTCAAATGTATTTTTATTACACTCTACAAAGTGTTTTTGTTTATTCAAATGTTTTCCTTTTTAAATTACATTGTGTATTAGTACTACAACGTATTGATCTAACTGTTGTTTGACAACAATTAAATTGCAAGTTTTACTTTACAGCTACCTACCAAAGTACGAAAACCAACTACATGCAGTCACAATCAACTATTAAACAGGAACATTTACAAACATCTTTAAAAGACCAGATCCTTCAAGTGTTTGTAATCAGTGTATTTATTATAATTAAGTATGACTGAGTAATACTTTTGTAAACAAGTGATGACTGTCCCAACAGGTAACTGATATGTAGTGAGTATGTCATATCAAGTGTGAACTGTAAATTCATGATGACAGGGCCAAGTAGGTAACTGAACAAGTACGAGGTTTGTAGTGTTCTACAAAACTGTTCCAGTTCTCATACAAGAATTGCTTTTCTGGTGCAGTTATGTTGTCAACGAAAAGTTAATTAATCAATAAAATAATAAAAAAATTATCTTTAGAATTATTTATTTTTTCATCCTACAAACTGGTAAGCTAGATGGTGCGGGTAAACATTTTTTGAAAAAGATGTTATAGTTATACTACTAAGTACTAGGTATCAGTGACATCCATCTAGAAGGTAAGTAGAAAGATAATGGGGCTGTGCCTTCGATGACAATCAGTATTCTACACAGTAACATCTGCTGTGACTTATGTCTGATCTTCAAGGCACAGTCCATGTCACTGATGCTGCAGGTGTAAGCTGTCTGATGAAGAGGAGTGCCAGTTGATATAACCTTTCTTTCTGACGGAGTCTTCTATGGCCATAGTTTGTTTTTCCTCTATTCGGCTTTCTAGATACCACCAAGCCATCTTATAGTGCGCAAAATTCATGAAGGTCTGCGGATGAAACAAAACTACTGCCCACACCTTAGAATGTCCAAAAACACCACTGTCCAGTTATTTCACCAGTTATTCATGATGGACAAGCTGGCTACAATGACAGAATACCTTCAGTTATTTATTATCTGATGTATGTAGCTATAAGCTACAACTCTGAAATCGCTGTTCAGATATGTTCTGTATCGGTATGACTAAAAGGCGCACGACTACGCACGACCAAAATGTATGTAGTGTTGGTAACCAAGCGGGCTGTTGGTGGCACATAGTAGGTATGTGTGTGCAGCTCGATTTCAGATATGTTCTTTACATTGGAGTACAAAAATTCGCACCTTTTATCATCTCTTGTGGTAACTCGTCGGTTCCATTCGCCAGGTGGCGCTACTGTGTCGAGACTAAATGCTCGTCTGGAAGATTGGATAAAATGCCTAAATTGTGTAACTCCTGGGTGAAATACAGACTCAAATTTTTAAATAATACACACATAAACCATATATATACCATCAACAGCCAAACTAAATACCAACACATTATATTACATGGTCGGGTGTGGTCGTTCATCAACTTTCGTGGTCTTGCATGGTTGTGCGTCTTTTAGTCAAACCCTTCTGTATAGTGTTCCCATGGATATAAGGAACTCTGGATATTTTCGGTTTGACCAAGTCCTAGTGTGTTCTTCACAGTGACAGTCCACTGCAGTTACTGATCTCTATACGGACATCTGGATGTTTTCTGTTTACTATTGTTCATTTTCTGGGGCACTATGCACCAACTGTGAGTACTCACAGGGAACAGGGAAATGCACTCAAGGAGTGATCCCACTCCCTTTGCCTTTGGGCTGTCCCACTCTGATAAGAGCAGACTCCAGATAGGGAGCCGAGTCAGACACATTGCTGAACTTTCCTAAGTGGACAGAGTTCATTGCCAAGCTGTCCCACTTCTCTGGCACAACCGTTGGTCACTGGGTGTAGAAGCTTTCAGATAAAATTCTAAATGTTAACTACGTCAGTGACAAATAATGAATATCTGAACTTTTAGTCACCATGTAGGTTTATGCCAGTTAAGATTGCCCTTTTTTACATGTACAAAACACACTATAGTATAGACATAATAATGCAGACTAGACATCGAACAGATCATATCCATCGTTACTTAAGTTCCTACACAGTGAGTTTGGGTAATCCAGTTAATTGGAAGTTTGCGGAAGTTGAGATGATAAATCATTTCAATATCTTCATGATATATATATATATCTAGAAGATTGTTAATTATAATATTATAACATACACAACATTGGACGTGTCTGAACTATGTGGGCCCCCATCAATCATAATGTGTAATATAGAATACAAATAAACAAACTTTGTACATATAAGTGACGATATTTGGCTGACTCTTGTGTCTGTCTCTGACTTCTACACTACATCAAGAGAGATGAATACGGACTCAGGCCAAGCGATATTTTCAGTTTGTTTAGAAAGTTGTTCATTGCGGAAGTCAATAATGTCTAGATAGTTTGAATACGACAGTTTGTACACTGACTGTTTAACGCACGACAGCAGCCTCTGGTAACACATCTCGGTGAGAACGCGGGGATGAACGACACCGACAAAGTCAAAGATCTAGGAAGTAGTAGAATCAACCTACCTCCCGCGCTTCCAGCGAGAACGCAGCAGACGACAATCTGGAACAAGCCCATTAGAACTCCTCTTCCGCCCGTCATTGCGCTGCCATTGATCTTTCCGCTCTGACGATTCACTTGCTACACTGTTCCAAGAACTTTGCTTTCTCCTCTCGAACTCCTAATCCCCGTCTCTGTCCTGGCTCTAGAGAACAACCTCATGCGAAACTCCCACTCCTCGCCCGAGCGCGTAATCTGATCCCCGCACGCAGACGCTGAGGCGGTCGGTTTGGAGCTGTCAGTCACCGTCAGACGCCGCCCAGGACACGCCCCCATTTCATTCGTTTTGAGTTCTATCACTGTGCAGTATTACACCCGTGTACAACAGTTATAAAAGGTGGGCAATTTTACAATAGGTGCGACCGGTTCGTAATAATGAGGCCAGGAGAACTGTTCAGTTACTGTGACTGCAGTTGGCTACGTTGTTTCTAACAACCTTTGACGCTGGTGTGATATCCTCAATTCACAGTTGCGATTAGGCATGCAAGTTTTCGATCGGGAAACTGCATGCAAACACGCAAGTAGGCGCACACGCACACACGTGCACGCACGCAAATCGAATGTATGTGCGTCCGTGCATGTGCAAACACATACACACATCTCACTCACGCACGCACACATGCAGACACACACACATACACACACGCGCATGCGCACGCACACACGCACACGCGCGCACGTGCACACACACACACACTTTTTAAAATACTGCACGGTGATTCGGGGTATTATGCAATTTTGAATGTCAAGCATATTTACAGGGCTTCAATGTTGAGGCTTTGTAATAGAAATGTTTCAAAATAGTTCAAACGTGTTTCGGTATATTTTTATTATCAGATTGAAAATCAATCAACTAAACATTATTGGTGGCCAATGGGGTCGTATTCTGGTTATTACTCCAACTATTCACCACGTTTAGTCTCTTTTTTTAAGCGTGTCTACTCCACCAGTCGTATCATAACACACTGGAGTTCCGTCTTGGGTGACAATCAATGTTATATACAGTAACATATAGCTGACTTTGAAAACTATTGGAGTGGCAATCTACAAAACATATGTGTAACGAGATTGTAGCAGAGGATGGCAGCTCTCTCCGAAGGTCTCTCTTCTGCTCCCACATTTTGATTCTCCTCTCCTCTGCTCTCCCGATCCACGCTGTACCCTTAGAAGAGTCAAGTCTTCCGCTTTTCAGTTATATATATTAGTCTACTTCTTTTCCATCACTGATCTTGCACTGCTCTCTCCACCAACAGTCTCCATTCCCCTCTATATTTTACTCTCATTCTCCAATCCTCTACAAATCCTTCAAAATATCTCTTTACACAACCCTCCCATCGCAGTCAAGGTCTTCCTCACCTCCTTTCCCCTCCAAACTCTGGGCACCTGCTTTCTTTGCCAGCCGTTCTCTTCCCATTCTCTCCACATGCCCAGCCCACTTCAGCTGACCCTCACCAACTTCTTCTTAAGGCTTTCTTTTACCTTCAGACCAATACACCACGGCTTAAAAATAATAATTTTGAATCAAAATACATGTATATTGCCTAACTAACATTTCACATAGAACATGCAATACAAGAAGTGATTACACACTATAACTGAAAATGCAACCATGAAACTTTTTCAAAGAAGCGGTTCCCCTTACCGCAGGCACTCCCTCTCTCGACTGCAGCGCGATGTTTGAGGCGCCAGATTCTCGTTCAACGCCATCACATCATGTAAATAGGTGTTCGTATTCCTCCTTGTTGCCTGTTGTACATGGATGTTGATCAGATACAATATTGTTGTACCACTCGTTCTGTTCTTTCTGTTTCTTATCAGCAGCCTACTCTCCCCATCATTCACACTCCTCCGATTTTCTCAAATCCCTCTTCACGCAGTTCTTCCATCTCAGCTGTGGTTTTCATCTTTTCCTGCGTCCATGGTGTTTCTTTGCCTTTGCTCGCTTTGCTAGTTTGCCCTCTTCCATTATTACCTGCTGGTCTGCCTACATGATCTCACTAATCTCCCCGTTAAGCTGCACTGCATCCCAGCCTATGTCCTCAGATCATGCATCCTTCTTCTGCTCACTCTTAGTTTTTTTCCGATTCTGCGAATCAAGTTGTCCTCGCAAACTTGCAGCTTCTATTGTTGTTGTTGTTCCATCAGCACCACTGTCTCCAGACCACACAGGTTTGCTGACGCAACATACACGTGTAAAACGTTCTCCCATGTTCTGTGACTAAAAAGGCTAGTATTTGAGTGAAAATCCTTGTTACAGAGTACGGTGAGGGAAGGATTCCGACGGGAGTCTATAAAGGGGAGCAGGTGGAGGTTTTGTGGAGCCTCTCCGAGGGGAGGGGGGGTGTTGTTGGAGGTTTCTTGGGAGCCTCAGGGGGGTGCAGATTGAGTTTTTTGGGAACCTCTGGGGGTGCAGTTAGACGTCTCAAGTTGCTGTGCATTTGGTTGGTTGGTTGGTTGGTTGGTTGGTTGGTTGGTTGGTTTTGTGAGTCTCAACGGGGATGTACTTGGTGTATTGGGAACTTGGAATCGCAGGTCAAAAAACGCAACCCCAAAAATTCAAACACGCTGCGCGCTTGGGAAGTCTGCACGGTCAAGCACATCCTTGTTTGGCGTGTGCACCTGCTAGGTGAAGCAATTTTAAAGTAAGCGAATGCGGCATCGGAAATGAATGCCGGAGAGACGGTCGGCGTTCTTGCTTCGCATGTCTTGTCTAGGCATCGTGAGATCAAAGATAACACTGAAAAAGATGAAAATGAACGTAGCCTCGTACATTTTTTTAATCTGAGTTGTTTTCGGTGAGCACGCGTATTCTGCTACATCATAGACTTGACATGCTAGCTGTCCAAAGCCATTGTAATGGGCTTGTCGAAGGAAGGACAGCTTGATGGTGATGCTGACCCTGGGTAGATGGCCTCTTCCACCACCAGAGTGTCATCATAAACGTACTTCTTCCCTTAAAAGTTAAACAGTCGGTACACGTTAACGTCTGGCTTGGCGCATTTTCCGTGTGATTGCCTTGAATGTCATCATTGTGTTTGCAACAGTGATCTTAGTCTGTCCAGCAATCTTCACACACGGGAATTCCAATATCATAAAAAAATGTTACCATATCTGGAAATCGGTGTGTTTGAACTAGTTCACAGTCCACACAATTTATTCCCGCAATTTGTCGACAAATTTCTGGAGACACAAATTAGCCGAGAGATCCAAAAGGAACGTCTGGTCAAAATAGTGTCGCCATCTGGGGACCACCAAAGAAAGCATTCATAAATACTGTTTTACACACATTTTACCTGCGCTGTGTGTAGGCCTACTGAATATTACTGTAATAAAATAATACGTAACAAAAAATGTATATTGCGCCACATTCACGCATTATTCTATGGCGCTGTATGTGGTATAAAAGTTTACTTTGTTTTGCGTGATTCACACCAATTTCTTCGAATAGCTGATTTTTTAATATGGCTGCTTACGGACCCGCCGCGTGACGCCACTATAATGCATGCGTGCTAACACTAGGATCGAGTGCATAACTTTTAATTGGAACCGATCAGACGGCAAGAATAAACGGTCAGTGTCAATCTCATTATTCATAGGTGTTAAGGATATTAGTATATATATATATATATATAATTAGGGTCCGTAGTAGTATCTAATTACGGTTAGTTAGGGTTATGGTTAGGCTTCCAATGAACAGTCCAATTCTTAAAGGGAAAAAGAGGCAATTGTGTGTGCCTATACACATAAAAAGAGTACAATCTAACCATTTGCAACTACAGTCAACAATACGTACCACACCAGTGGTTTACTCATAATTTATTTTTAAAGTGGGAGATTTTTGTGATTTCTCGTATGTGGACGAGTTTAAGTTCGATCGAAATACCAAAGACTTAAAAAAAAAATTTTAAGTTTACAAAGGCTGCTTTATATATTGAATCAATTCTTTCCTCAGGATGATTTACACATTTTTATAAATTCAAAATGGCCGCCAAATGAACAAAAACATATATCGTCTTATTTTTTCAGGGCAATTTCCAGAAAGGCCCCAAACAAAATATTTTGCACACGTATACTTTGTGTCCATATATAACTTTTGAGAGGCTGCCCGGTTTTGAAGGCCAAGGTCAAGGTCAGATGAAGGTCAAACGTCAAATGATGTCAGAATTCCATTTCTACTACATAGTAACACTCAAACAATATACATTTGTGTTTCGGAAGGTTACAGTATGTTTGCAAAAATGTACTTCCTGTCGTACACTTTATCAAATTTGCATAAATCCAAAATGGCTGCTATGGTGCGCTAAACTAATTACGTTTGCCGGCAGTTTCACATATAACTATCACATAAAGGTAAACTAAGTATACGTCTTAAACTTGCTTATCCAGAATATACACAGCTACTATTGTTACAATTACTACTATTTATTTAAGCAGTACAATGAATCATTATCACTTGAAATTCGACAAGTGATGTGCAAAGAGCAAACGTATGTATTATATTTACCGTCAGATTAACACGATAATAATTCCAAATGAGACATGCAGCTGCACGCGTGTAATATAACATTGGACATTGATACGTGGTGCACATCTATATTAATAGAGGCAGTGCCATTTACTTAATTAATAAACTAACTAATTATACAACACCTCCTGACAATACTAACTAATTCCTCACATGCCGTTGACATGAGCTTGTTCTTAACCCTCACAAAGTCCACGGCAGAGACAGAGTGCTGTGCATATGAGCCCGGCGTTCTTGCATTTGCATTTCTTCGCACAAGTGGGTTTAGCCTTGCAACCACACTTGATCAGTTCTCTACAGCCAACAGCAGCTGGAAGTGTTGTCCAGACCGGACGCCATCCGGTGTCTCCTCTTGTCCACCTAAAGCCTTCAGGGTTGTGTGCAGCTATGATAGGCTTCAAACTATTTCTCCAGATACTGGCTTGGTATAGGCATCGGTTTGTGTGTTGAAGCAGTGCACTCTCGGTTGGAGGAAGCTTCCCTTGGGAACAGCTAGTGTCGAAGGTCGTTCACCTTGATATGCGATGTAGTGCTGTCGTACATGATACATGTAAAACGCTCAATCAGCTTGAACAAGGAACAAATCCAGTCTGAGATGCGATGGAAAAACCAGCTATGGCTGTCGGATATGCTTTCCATGCCTTCCAAGCTGACTTCTTGCCTTCACCGCTGAACTGAGATGTTGCATCAGAACCTGAGAAGGCGTGAACAAACGGCAAAGCACGAGCTTTTTCCTCTCCAAGTTCGTGGCAGATTGAATTGATGTGGTAGTAGCGGCTGTGCTTTCCTGTACCAAAACCAACCCACAGCTGCATTCCTAGATTGTGTTGGACAAGATCGTAAAAGACTCCCACCAAAATTACAACTACATCGGTGTCTATGGTTCTGACGAGAACAGTACATGCCCCCTCATTTAGCGCATAGTCTACATGCAGATATATTCTACTGTCTGCCTCTTCGTGGTCATTCGCCGACATTGATATGTCAGCACGATTCGACTTTACACTTAAACCACTGGTAATCTACACTTGGTTAGTTTGTGGGTAGTCAACTAATGTTTCACTACATTTTCCATCATAAGTTTGAAGAGCTCTTCCTTGTTTGAGGCATTCTGTAAGAGGCCCGCAAAGTACACAGGCAATTTGGCATCGAGGGACACCTTTCTGCGGAAGCCTTTCCCTCGTTTTTCTCGAGCTGTGGATTTCAAACTGTCAGGTCGGTATGTGTCCCAGACGATGTCAATCCTTGAAGTTGTTTTTCAGTCCATAAAATGAAGATGCTGTCACTGTATTCACCGAACGTCGATGTGTTTTCTAGTGGAGGGCGTGCATTATCGCAGCATTTTGGCATCAAAATGAGAGGGCGCCTCTTGCTGGATATTTGGTTCAATGCAATGCAACAGCTCATATTTGGTGCGAAGTTTCCCATGCAGGGACAATGCTGGCGGCCACAGGTGGTTTTCATGTGCGAAAAACTCCTCCAGTTTGTTGTTACGGACTTGAACAGCGATGAACGGCTGGCTGAAGAGATTGCAGTCACTCTTCATTTGTTGGAATTGTTGTTTCGCTTGCGAGCTCTTCGTAGTAGAGTGAGAACGCTTGAATAGGGGCAGTTGGCTTTTCTTAATGGCCTTGTCATTTCAACAAGCACATCCTTGACGTATTTGGAATATTGCTCTTTCCCCAAACGTTCCATTGAGTGAAGTGCTTGCACTACCATTGCGTTCGTGCAATCATGCCTGTCCAGGGTTATTAATTTGTCGTGAAGCGTGTTTTTTTATATTCAGTAATCGTAAATATTACACTAAAACAACTTTTATAACTCTCAAACACTAAAGCTATGATATAAGAATGAAATAATAGTTATACTATAGTTAGTGTTATCTTCTAGACAAATGTAGACACCTTGCTTGTATGTAGTGAATCTGATAACTTTAGCCATTAGCATCGTGTACCAAACTGTCCTCCATTTTGTATTGTTCCTTTAACATCCACTAGGTGACAACACTTAGTGTAGCTGGTAATGGACATATGACGGCACTATATGGAGTAGAAGTCCATGTATTACTGTAGCAGATGCTAGATTTAGTTGCCGAGTATAGGGATCATTCTGAAATCAATGTTCGTATGGCGGCCATATTTTAATCCAACATGGCAACACTTGAAGGTATTCTCATAACATAAGTGGATTCCTAGACCCTACAAACGTTGGTTTATGCACCATAAGCATGTTTCTGGGTTGAATATAAGCTTGAAAAGACAAATTCCTGATAAACAAATTTTTTTCTTTGACCGTGATCTTGCCCTTCAAAACCGGGCATCCCCTTCTCAAAAGTTATGTATGGTCATAAAGTATACGTGTGCAAAAAATTTTGTTTGGAGCCTCTGTGGAAATTGCCCTGATAAAAAGAAGACGATCTATATGTATTTGCTCATTTGGCGGCCATTTTGAATTTATGCAGATTATTAAATCATCCTGTGGAAAGGAGTTTTCAAAATATAAAGCAGTGTTTCAAAACATTCAAAAATTTTATTTATATGTCAAGATACTGGACATTAGTAGAAATGGAATTTTAATGTTATTAATATTTAACCTTGACCTGACCTTGACCTTTAAAATTGGACAGCCCCCGCTCAAAAGTTTTGTATAGTCCTAAGGTACATCTGTGCCAAATTTGGTGCTTTGTTCCAACATGTCACGATTTCACTAAAATTTGGACTTAAGCGACTCCACTATTATGACGAACGCTGAAGACGGTCACAGTAAACACTGAAGGCATGGAGGGGTGTTTTCTCTTGCCTTTCGAATACATCATTACTACTACACATTATGGACATGTATACACAGCATTCATGCGGCATATTTCCTAACACATAACTAAAAACATTGGCCGTACAAGGGAAACAAACAGTTTGACGCTCCAGCTGTACCTGTTTTACGGTTTGTTTCTCATGATGTTGGATATTGCTTGATCGTCTTCGTCGCTGAGCACCTGTATTATTACTGGGATTTTAGTTCTGAAAACAGCCATACGTTTCTGCAATTTCTAAATCCGGAATGTTTCAAATATTGGGCCCGCGTGATCTGACATGTATGTGGGTAAACTGTGTTCAATAAGTAGTTTGTGAACATCACCTCGGCGTTGATGCTGTTATATTCTGAAGATGTGCACATAAACGAAGTGATTTTATTGGAACTGGCAGCGACACCTGTCTGCCGCTTGTGTGACGCCGAACCAACCTGGTTCGTACAGTCGTACATTCCGCCATGTGACATTGATGTCCAAACGACAAACCATGCACAATGCACTATTAGCTACTGTTCACTCGTGATGAGGTCAACACGGTGTACTTGACTGCGCATTCCTTCTTGAACCTTTGGTCCAATGTTTCAGTCCTCTTAGACTTGGGTGTAGGGCCTGCGGACGGCATTTTTTCGGAAGACGCCATGCCTTTTTAGCATCAGTTTACAGCCAAAACACGACACCAGACAATGCCCGCGCGCGGGAACGGCAGCGCACCGAACATAAACCCAACACGAAGGGATTCATATTCTCAAGCAGATTCCTGCGTACATGACAATTTATGCAACTATGGCCGAATACCAACATTATTAGCTACGCTTCTTCTATTGCTATTCTTGAAGAAATAATACATGATTTTTCTCAGCTAAGATATCATCAATAATTCGATTTTGTTTCGTTGTAACGGATAAAACCAATGTGAATTACCATGAATTACTGCCTTTTTGACATCGTGGCCTCTTGCGGGATCAGTTAATATTGATGGCTAAATCCACCGTGTGACGCCATTGTAATCGGAACCCTGCTCACTGTGGCCAATACCGTAGTTACGGGCTAAATTAGAATGACATGTTTTGTATCGAAAAGCATGGGGAGCGTAATGATTGATTTACGCATCGTAATAGAGTAATGGGGGGCACAATATCGTAATGATTACGTCCAAATCGTAATGTTTGGCATCTCTGCAGAAGATGCCAAAATAGCTCCACGTTCGTTTTATTAGGACATATAAATTTTGCATGCTTAGGTACCATAATTCGCAACAGCAATATAAGTGGTTAGCGGCAATGAGCTTGAGATCAACATACTGAAATAGTGGTAACTGATGCCCTTGGTTTGTGGCTATATATTGCTAGTGTAAATTAACAGGCTCTATTGGAACATTATTAATGTGTAGCTTTGTGGATGTTTTCTGAAACACAATTCGAAATTAACAACAAACAATATAAGCACTAATATTTTTTGTTTTTAATTATTTTACAATATATACATAGTATAAGTAGTAAAAAGTTGGTAAATATACATTTACATTACAATCAGCGCTAATTTCTTTTAATATTCAGTTAATAGTTGTACGTGTGTGTGTGTTTGTGTGCATACGTGCGTGTGTGTGTGTGTTATGTATTATAAACTAGATATACTTAACAATATAAATAAATACTTTCTGCCGGGAATACCAGATGCCGACATATATACAGAAGACATCGTAAGCCCGTACCGGACGCGTCTGTTGCGTTTGGTCGGTTGGGACAGTCTTCACGAGAAAAGCAGGAATGCGCGTATTTTCTTTTGTGAAAACTACGACTTGAGGAATGTTTACAGTATCCAGGTTAATAAGAATCGTTGTGATATTGTGATATGATATGTTATATGGACATATTTCCTGATTCACCTGAATCATCATGTGCTCCGACGGCATCCCAATGTCGACGTCATTGGTCGTAGAGTATAATAATTATTGTATAGTACAATCATACGATCATGAACATGCACACATGCACGCAGGCACGGCAGGCCTCGACACACAAAGTACATCCACACCGGCACACACACGCACGCACGCACGCACACACAAACCTCTTTCTATTGCTACATGTTGGTTATTCCCGTAGCCGTGCTTGTGGTAGTGGAACATTGTCCACAGCTCGAGTTGTCAGTGTCAGGGCATGAGCTTCTGGGCAGATCTTCCGTCACACGTGACGAATACCTTTTCACAGATCGATGTTTCACATTCACACAGTATGATACATTTGCCTCAACATGGCAACAAAAGGCAAATTTGGAAGCCGACACTGCTACAAGGTGACGGTGTTTCCGAAATTGAACATTCACGCACATCGCGTGTTACTAACATTTCACAATATCCCCATGTGTCGGGGGTCATAGCATTTTTATATTCGTCTGATCACATTCAGCCGCTTTGCGATACTGCTATGCGAACGTGGACGAAGACGATTCAGTCAACACCAGAGAGTTTAACTCGTGGTCCAGCCACAGAACGCGGTGTTTATCACAAAAGAAAAATCTTCGTTGTGAAAGAAGAAGTTTTACCTCAACGCCACTGGCGAAACGTATCATATACAATGTACGATACTAGCGTTTTCCTGTATATATATTCGCTGTTTCCGGATGGAGTCCAATAAGTGATATCCAAAGGGTATACGTCAAACGACACTAACCCGGGAGACGGTCTGTTTAAAGAGACACGTATTCAGGGTGACAGTATAATTTAAAGGGAAACAAAAATAATATTTTTGGGCCTGTGCATCTAAAAGAGTAAAGCAACTACGATTAAGAATATTACGCCACACAGACCCGGGAAGCTGATCAGTTTGGAGAGACACAGACCCGGGAAGCTGATCAACGTCGAAATTCAAGGACCTGGGGAGATTGTCTACTTAAAGAGACCCAATCCCGGGTAAGACGGTCTACTAAGAGAGACAGAGCCCTGGACGGGTGAGACGGTCTATTTGAAGAGATTTCAAGAGACCCAGACCCAGTTTGAGACCGTCAACTTAGAGATTGACGTCAGCCAATGTCGGTCTCTCAACGGGCGCCCACGACTGCTGTAGCGACGTGTGCAGAGTCGCACTACGTGTCTTGGCGCTCCGCCGGCGCCTCAGGGCGCCGCTCACCCCGCCGCAGCACGTGAGTGCGCCGAAACACAAACAGAGCAGGTCGCGCAGCCCCTGCCGGAAGTTGACGTTGAGGATGTAGTAGAGGACGAAGTTGCACGAGAAGTTGATCGTCTGCAACACATTGGTCACCTCGACGGCCATGACGAGCGCGGCGTGCTGGTCCTGGCCGTGGGTCCGCATACGGTCCTGGATGAAGCGCAGGATCTCGGCGGGCGAGACGAGCAGAATATACATGACGACGATGGTGACAAGGATCGACGTGATGCGGTGGTTGGCGTCGATGTGTGCCGCCGGGACACGGTAGCGACGCCGCAGACGCGACGACTCCCGCAGCGCCTTCACGAGGCGCATGTTGCAGAAGGTGAGAATAGCAAGCGGCAGGCCGATCCCAAACGTGAAGTACAGCCAATTGTAGATGTTGTGCGGACGTTGCCACATCATCACGTAGTGGTTCCGAAAGTACATGTCGTAACCGTCGCGGCACGTGACTGCCTCTATCTTGAACTCGAAGAGGCGCGGGATGTTGAAGACGACGCACATGGTCGACACGAGCGCGATCGACGCCTTCACGCCCACTAAGCCGATGACGTGACGCGCTTTGAACGGATGGCAGATTGCGAGGTAGCGTCCCATCGCCATGACGACCGTCAGCCACGTGCTCGTCTGGATGAAGGTGTTGACGAGGGCGCCACTGTACGTCCGGTAGATGAGCTGGAAGCTGATGCTCCGATACGAAAACCTACGAACACATGACTGTTTTAAAGGGAGCCAGTCAGTTCGTATACCTGGAATTAGCGAGCATAGTAATTTGTAGCAGTAAGTATGTTGTGTTGAACGTGGAAAACGGGACATCGTTAAATATCAAAGGGTGTGGCAGGTAAATCAGCCGGACTGGGCTTTATTGCAAAAAAAGTTTGTTTTGAAACTGGATGTTTAGTTTACTATAATTATGAATATGCTACGGGGTCGCATGTCCAAATTGCGAACGTTGTTACCAAACACAGTTTGGCGGGCAGTATACCTTCAATATATTTATTATAGTCTTAAGAACATTATATTAATTAATAAATGAAAAAATAGGAACAGACTGCCTCTTTTTGACAGGACACCTTTCATACGTTTAGCGGAGTAATATTTATTGACAGTGGCATGCATAAAATCAATGAAATATGATATAAAGGGGGCAATCATACATATCTGCAAGTTGTTTAGTTAAAGAACAATATAGATTGGAGTTCATTGGACCGCTGCTTTTGGGGAAAGATCACAATATATTTTATATAGGCGGCCATTATAGCCTATCCTGTGCTGGGTGGATAATTTATCGATACATTTTCTTTAAACTTTTTCAACACATGAAACATTAATTAACTGACCTGGAGTGGAAATTTCGTGAAAATTACACACTTCCTTTTACAGAAAAATCCACCAAATCCTGATACCCCTCAAGTTCGTCCCGATCTGGTGACGGATTTTGAAATATTGTTGCGTTCTGCAAAATAGCCACAGTGCGAATACGCGAGGAACTAGCGTATATTTATTGCTACCTCGCGACATATCTAATCCAGTAGTACATTACGTATTCACAGGACCAACATGTCTCGTGTAAAAGTGCTCAAAAATATAACACATATCACACCAAAAAACGCTATTTTTCAAGGGGACTCGTTTAGCTGTGGTTATGAGTGGCTGTGTGCGGTACGTTAGGAATCAGCTAGCCTCGTTTATCAAAGCACCGTGAATTGGCGTCGTCGGTTGTTGTGCCCTTGGATTAGTATAACAAATGAAATTTACTTTCTTAACTCATCAAATAATATTTTAATTTTAGTTTAAATGTAGCATTCGAACTAATAACTTAAAACTTCGATTATATAAATTAGTCACACAAAACAAATAAAACGGAATTGCAAACGGTAACGTTTACGTTGTGCGCTCAGAACCCTTACTAATACACCTTTTCGTGCACTGTTATTTTACGGTACCTTTTTATTCTCTAAAAGAATTAGAAAAGTATTTGCCTGATCCAATCACACACTGTATAGCTTTGATTGTGCACTTAAACACAGGCGCCATTGCCAAATACATGATACATCTGACGATTACAGTAAAACCATTATCCGCCGCTAGATTCTCTTCCCGGCGAGATCACGCAACCTGGTGAGAGTCGGCTAAGCGAGACTAGGAACCAGCGGAAGTGACGCACTGTTGAGAAACGCAATTTCCGCGCACGTCTCTCAGTGGAAACAAAAGTGCACGCGGGAGACTTACAATACAAAATAAAGTTCCGATAGATTAAATACAATGCTGATGAGTGCGGATGGATCCCTCGAGCATGGCGCCGTTTCCCTCCGTTTTGTTGGAAAAAAGCTCTTACACAGGATATCCAACAAGCATAGGAAAACATCACTCTTCATCGATATTCGAGACAATGCAGTGCAATCTGCAAGATGCCGCCGGCCATCTTGCTAATTCGCTTCGTGGATTTCTTGGCACGGATTTCGTTCAGCTCGTTAAATGTCATTATTACACCGTCGCCGTAGAAGATCAATTTCCCGTCTTTATTTGGATGTTCTTTCCGGTTCTTCTGTTCGTCTTAGTCTTACAACTCCGCGTCATCACCCGCGTCGGCTCCGTTGCCATCCTCGGGCTTCGCGTTCTCCGCAAGGTTTTTGTCATCAGGACCCGATCACGGCTTCTTGCCAAGAAACGACCGATTTATCTTTCTGGTTTGCACGGCATTGCTTATGTAACAGGATTGCCTATAATGTTCTCGGTAAGATAGATGTTTTCATTGTGCATGTGGCGGTAGAAGTGGACGTGCTACATAAGTGCGCCGTATGCCAAATGTTGATATTTTGAGCTTTTGTTTTGTTCGAGAAATGATGCACCGAAATGAACAAGTTTGGAGTAAAAAAGTCGAGAGATGACGGCCGAGAGACAACGGCATGGTTTTCGATCGTGAACAGCTGTATTCCACTTTTTGAAATTATTTTGTTTAGACAAATGATATATAGTGGGGCGGCATAACCAACAGAGGAACGGTGCATTTTGTGATAAAAGCACCAAATTTGGCACACATATAGACTCTTGCATTGTGAACAGATACGGATATTGAGCCATCGCAGATCTGGCCTCTGGCGGCCGTGGCAACCATTTTTCAAATTATTTGACATACCTACTCTACTGGGAGGACAGCAGGTTGACAGTGGATGCTAATTCACTTATACAGGTCCAAGAGTGGTTCCGGAAGTGCTAGTTATTTGATTTATACCAAAACAAATAAGTCAACTTAGACTAATTTGTCTAATTATTATTAAGCACATGATACGGTTGGGTTCCGAATGAAAGTCAATAATAAATACAAAACAATAACTCCGCTTGGCACCTACTACGATTTATATTACAACGACAACGACAACTACAACAACAACTACTACTGGTAGTGGCGGCAATAGTAGTAGCAATGAAGTAGTCGCTGCTGAAGGTGTGGATGGAAGCATTGTCATCTTTGGAGGATCTGTGGATACAAGCTCCAAAACCACCGGCCACTTGCCACGCTCCTGCACTGATGTGCATCCTGTTACATCAAATAACCATCTGTCCCAGCTGCTAGCCTGACTTCATTCATCTGACTGATGAAGACTATTTGTGGACAGACTAGGCGAAGCTGGTCCTGAAAAACAAAACTGGGACCGAGGATAACACATCTTGGGCCGATTTCATGCCAGCAGCCAATCATCAGAAGCCTGAATCTTCGACCCCCACCGCCCTACTTCCGCTGTTCCTGGACAATGCTCACAGAGTGGCTATGATCCGGCACTCAATGAATGTCTTGAAGAATGCCGTGACACAGCTGAATCCTAGGCAGATAGCAGTGGTCACTTATGATCAGCTACTTTTGACCTTGGCCAATCAAATTCAATGGAAGTGGCCGGAGAGCAACGGCGAAGACAATTTGGTGGTGTTGTTGGTGGTATCCACATCGAGTTTGCAACCCATAGAGACGCTAGAGGATTGACTGTAGGGGAGCGGCCAAACACTGGTGCTAGCCGAAATAACGATGGCAGATACAGCTGACACCTTTGTGCAAGCAACTATTGTCTGAAAGAAGCTGATGACGCAGGCAATCAGCTCGAGTTTGAAGACTGGTGCCGCCACAGAGAACATATTCCCCTGTTTAAGTACTGGGCAACTGTGTTGGAACTAGAGGTGTTGGTACTGGTCTACGTGCATTCTCTGCGGCAGGCATCTTTCCAGATGTACCTTGGACGCCCTGCCAGAATTGGCCCTTGCTTCCATGCCTCAGACTGACTATGCCAGGTAGGTCTCTGTTCACCCGAGGGACATGGCTGAACTCCTAACAAAGCACCCGGGTGTGGTCACTCTTTGATGGAGGAAGCCTCCGTGTAGGCACGAAGAGTGACCTTCTAAAATGCTTGAAATACGTCTCCGGTGTCCAGTCTGAGGCTCCTGCCACCACCAGTGTAATCCTTGATGGAGATGTCATCATCCAGATGCTGAAGCCAGCTGCATTCAAGAACTTTGATGAGTATGCCAGAAAGATCTTCATTCCATACCTATTCACAAAGCTTCAAACTGCGCCACGCCTGGACTTGGTGTGGGACAGCAACAATGCAGATTCACTGAAATACAGTGCAAGAGAAAAGCAGGGAAAATAAGTGCGAAGATGTGTCGTGTCTTTAGCAGCCACACCGGGAAACGGACAGAATTTCCTCAGAGTGAAGGAAGCAACAATACAGAGCTGTTCACATTCCTGTCAGCTCTCCTCAAGTGGGTTGACATGGGGGAGAAACATCTGATGTCATCACTGATGGAGGTGTAATCGTCAGCAAGCCACCACTGCCAGATCTGGCCTCGCCCGCCCCATGCAGCCACAAAGAAGCTGACAGTCGCATGATGCTGCATACAACCCAAGCAGCTTAACATGGCCACCACGAGATAATGATCAGAGGTGTTGACACCGTGTTATTGCCCGTGTCAGTGACTCAGAGGTTTCAACCAGATGACGATCCATAGTTAACATTTCGGAACTGGTAAGTGTTTCATGTTTCTAACAGCCCACAAACTAGCAGCTGGCCTGGGACCGGAGAAGGCATGGGCTTTGCCAATGTTCCACGCTTTGACTGGGTGTGATACCATGTACAATTTCTCACAGCATCAAGAAGACTGGGCAATCTGGACTGTGCTAGCAGAACTCATAAACATAATGCTGAAACTATCCTCAACACCAAGTGACATACCAGAGGATGCATGCACAACAAGAGGTTAGTTATCCTATTATCCTGTTATATGACAGAACCAGCACATGCACGGACATTGAAAGGCTTTGAAAGAAACGTTTCGCAAAGAAGAACGATGTGCAACTGATCCCGCCAACCAAGGCAGCTCTGGAGGAGCATGCGAAGACGGCGGCCTACCAAGGAGGCCCTGTGTGAGGCCAGACACTGCTACCGGCACTAGAGCTACCTCCACCAACCAGCTGGGGCTGGGCCAAGCTTGAGGTCGGGATGTTTGAGTCGCACTGGAAAAGGCTATCCAAGGCAGCCCACACCTGGTGTGAGATAATCTCATGCAAGTTCAAGAAAGGTGGTGTAAAGCGTTGTTAGTACAACAAGGCTGCACTTGAATGCACAGCTCTGTGTGTATGTGTGTGCGTGTGTGCGTGTGTGCGTGTGTGCGTGCGTGCATGCAGATGCATGCGTGCAGGTGTGTGAATGGGGATGCACACAACATTTAATTTACAACGACTGAAGTGAACTATGACAACAACCCTTGTGACACAGGAGCAGAAGAGAGCATTGTGTAATTTTATATGAACTGTTCTATTCGCCATACACATTCTCAACATGTATTGGTGTTAAATATGTATATGTTTGTTAAAAGGCCCTTTCAATTTCAAATGTGTTCTTGAATAATTTGTAGGTTTTGTCACTTTAGTTTTCAAACATATTTGTTTTACATGGTCATACTGGTATTAGACCTAAATATGGTCGGTGTTCAGCTATACAACAGTCTGGCTTGCAATTTCAGAAAGCATAAAATGTATAAATAAAAATTAGACTCATTCTGCAAACACGTGCTGCTTTTACGCCATTAACTATTAAAAGAGCACCATAATCCTTGTTAATTACTTTGCACAGTGTTGTAGAAACTTATAATGTCAACTGTCCCCTCTAGAAGTAACGTAGTTCTTCTGGAGATGGCAGTTCTGAACACCAATTAATTCCGATCCAATTGTCTGAACGCGGTTTTGTAAAATGTCCGCCATTGTGCTTATTTCACTTCTACTATAACGACTACTACTATAACTACTACTTCTACTACAGGTGTTACTACTATTAGTACTACTACTACTACTACCACCACCACTATTACTACTAATACTACCAGTAGTGCCAAGCCAGTTATTGATCATTCATCATTGACTTCCATTCCGAATCTAACTGCATCATGTGCCTAATTAAACAAATTAGTCCAAGATAACTTATTTGTTTGGTAAAATCAAATAATTAGCTCTTACATAACAACTATTGGACTTTTGTAAGTGAATTAACCTCCACTGTCAATTTGCAGTTCTCCCCAGTAGAGAAGGTGTGTAAAATAACACTGACCGTTGGCGGCCATTGTTGAAAATGGCTGCTACAGCCGCCAGAGGCCAACTCTGTGATGGCTCAATGTCCAAATCCGTTCATAATGTAAGAGTCTACATGTATGCCAAATGTTGTGCTTTTATCACAAAATGCACAATTGGCTTGCCATGCCGCCCCACTAATAAGGGTTATAAATGGAGATAGCTAAGTACACTCATCTTTTGACGTGTCTGTGGGAATAACTTAGGCATAACCTAAACTTTTAATAATGGTTTCACCAATGTATTAGTTTCATTTAGATATATATATATATATATATATGTTTAAACACAGGCGTAGGGCGTCACCTGTGCACCCGTATTTAATCCGGGTATCCCTTTTCAGCTAGCCATCCCATGTTTAGCTAGATACCCGTTTTCAACTACATCATAACAAAGACAGCACACCAAAACAAACATGAGATCGAATCGTAAGAAACACACGGATACGCTGGGAAGAACAGAATTAAGAGAAACTCAACTGGTCCCAAAAATACATAGTTAATTAGTTATTGTTTCTACACAAGAGCCGAAGGCTTCCTTGTCCTCTTGTCATCTAGATTTACTTCTCGGGATGGCAATCTTGGTAAATCTTGTTAAGGAAGCACCGTTGCTCGGCAGAACCTGTCAATATTGCTGGCAAACTCGCCTGCGATAGTTAAGAGATTACATGTTTCTGATAGTGGTGAAACTTACCCAGCAACTAAGATCAGTAATAATATATTAGCATACACCCGATCATAGCGCAACAAACAAAGCGCAGCTGTTGTTACCATTACTTATTTTTGTTCTTAAAGTCGTCCCCACTTTTTTTAGTTAACTAATTAATTTTATTTATTTAAGTAACTTATTAATTTTATTTATTTATTTATTAATTCATTTATTTAACTCTCTATATATATATGAGTTAAACAAATGAGTATATATATATATATATATGTATATATATGTTGGTGTTGTCTTTTAAACGTTAATATTTTAACTTATTTTTAATCAAATTGGTAGTCACATGTTAGCGAATTTGAGCAGGATTGTAACCCGGATAATAGCGCATTACAAATATATATTATTACTAATACTAATAAATAATAAATAAACATAAAAATAAGTAACAAGTTATAAATAATAATAAAACACAGCAAAGAATAATAAAATAATAATTATTAATACTAAATACTAATAAGTAATACTACACAATAATAAATATACATAAATAGTAATAAATCATAATATATAATAATAAAATAATAATATTATTACTAACAATTATTACATAGCATTACATAACAATAAATACTAATACATATTAATGATAATAATAATAAACAATAATAAGAAATAATACTAATATAAAAGTAAAAACTCAAAACATTAAAGAATAATAAAATAATAATTCGTAATACTAAAATAACGAATAATACCTATTAATAAATATTCACAAATAATGATAAATGCTAAAGTATAATAATAACATAAATATAAACTAATAATAACTATTGAATAATAATACATAATTATAAATACTATTAATAACAATGTTAAATAATAAAGTATAATATTAACATAATTATAAACTAATAACTACTGAATAATAATACATACTAACAAAATAATAATAATAATAATAAATGTTAGCTACCTGTCCTCACGGAAGGCGCCGTGTGGGAGTAGACTGACACACAGCAGTAGGTCTGACACGGCGAGCCCAACGAGGCCGACGTGCACAGTACGCTCCGTGCCGTCCACCGACGACGACTTGAGGCGCTTACGGCTGAGCGTGAGCAGCGTGAGCGCGTTGCCGACCATGCCGAACACGCAGATGACGGGCACGACGTTCGTGCGCAGGAACGTACGCACGTACTCCATCGTCATCAGGTAGAGACTGGCGGCCTGCGTACCGTTGTTGGCGGGCGAGCTGACGTTGTTGTCAGCGTGATCGACAACGGACAGGTTGTAGATGGTCTGGCCGAGCGCCGTGTTGTTGATGGCGGCGACGGCGGCGAGACACTTCATGTACTCCATCGTTGTCGCACCTGCAATATACGCACCGGCGGTCACAGCTGTCAGAGTTCGGTGGTTGTAGAATGTGTGTATGCGAATAGGGTTTTATCACTTGCCTAAACACACTTTAGAATAACTCGTCAACAAGGAGGCCAGTGGTTGACACATGTCATCTATCGGTCGGTCCGTCCGTCCGTCCATCCGCCCGCCCGCCCGTCTTATATTCACCATCGTGTTGAAAATAATTATTTATCACACAAGACTCTGAAATCGTCTTGTAGAAAAGGTTGTTTTTGTTTCCCGGAAACTGATCGGGTCATAATCCTGAACACTGGAGTAACCAGAGACTACGTGTTCTGGCTACATATTATTTTTGTTTTGAAGATGTTCAGACAAATCGTTCACACAGCGGCGGTGGCGTCTTTCTAAAAATATAAAACTGGCGTTTTCACTCCAATGCGTTTTCACTCCAAGTTGGGGTTGAATATTGTTATGCTTATGTTTTGTTATTATTTTATGTCATTGCGAAGTGACAACAACTAAGATTTTGCTCTTTCGATGTTTTCTGCGAATTCAACATATAGGGTGGAGAGATAATTATTACGGTAGAAACATCGGCCATTCACTGCTCATGGGCCTCCACAGTCATAAACCCGGCGCTGCCTAGACCATGCGAGGGTGTATCCCTGGAGAGCAGCCTACGTGGGCCGCTATTGACTGTACTGAGGCTATTCAATACGAGCGCCTGGCAATGGATCAGGAAGAAAAACAATAAACACAAAAGTAAAAGCTCAAAAAGCAGTAAATGTGTCGGCCAATCTAGGCGAAAGCAAGCCGCCGAGGAGAAACGGACTAGAGGAAAGGTAAAAGCCAAGACAATGTGGATGATTGTGATTCTCACACCTAACACGGAAAGTTGGGGAACACAATGGAACGAAGCATCAAGGCAAATTCTACACCCACACCACGATGCGTGTATATTTGAGTAGGTCTATCCGACTTGCCTAAAACACATTAGGATAACTTATCAACAAAGAGGTCAGTGGCTGGCACATGTTATCTATATCCGTCAGTCGGTCGGTCGGTCGGTCGGTCGTCCAGCCACCAACCCAGCCAGTTGACTGCTTAAAAACACACATCTCTCTATGTGTATGACAAACAACAACAAAAATGCTCCAAGAAAAGTGCTTTCGTCCTCGTGTTGAAAATAATTATTTGTCACACAAAACTCGGAAATCGCCGTTGTAGAAAAGGTTTTTACTTTGTTTCCTGGATGTTGGTCGGGTCAGAACCATGAACAGTGGATTAACGATACGAGTCATGGTTATATATGAAAGATGTTTACTTTAGATAAATCGTTCGCACAATGGCAGTGGCGGTGGTGTCTTTCTAAAACATAAAGCTGGCGTTTTCATTACAACGATAACAAGTTTAACAAGATTGCCACCCAGAGAATTGATTCTAGATAGCAGGTGGACAAGGAAGCCTTTTGGTTTATCGAGAGTAACTCTCCTGTCACCTTCACGCCTGTCACGTTTCTTGCCGTCGATTCTCCAATTTCTTGCCCTCCTCTCAGTGTCCTTTCATCAGTCCTCTTGCCACTACTCTGCTCCTTCGGTCTCAGTATTCCCAACTCTCTCCCTGTCGTCTCTCTCCATTCCACCTGTCTCCTTGCTAATTCTCATCTCCATCCCCTTCACAATATATGTCAACCTAACTACCTCCTTCCGCATACATTCAACTTTCCAACACCCCACGCAGTGAAAGTGAATCCCTCTTCCTTAGTATCTGCCCATGGCTTCCCATTGCCGGACAAGGCAAAATCCACGCAGCTCTGGCAGTTAACGTACACCAAGTGTTGCCTTGCCTTGACTTGCCCCTCGCAAGGCGCCATATCAGAATTTATTTAATAATAATAATCTAATTAGCTATTCAAAATAGTTTAGTCAACTATGTTTACACTATTCACTATGTAGTCTTTAAGAAGACTATTTACTGTGCGCAAACGTTACACTACGCTAGTTCGCCTTGTTTATTTCGGTTATTCAGCGTCCTAGCGAATACGCGGGACACATCAACAAATTCAATTTCCCCCATGCAACTATCGCCCACCGAAGCTTCGGCTATGGCCTGCGACCAACTTCCTCAAATACACTTTCTCTGACTACCGTTTACCTACAGCTGTTTCTTAATATGTCTATAGATACTTTATGAATAGTATTTACGTAATAACAATACTTATCTCTTCGATATTTCTACGTATTTTCCGAAATTTCTGCACCGGTATCCACAATAAACCGAGCCCAAGATTTCCCGCCAATGAGTTTGAATACTAGTGTTATGCATATAAATTTTATATTGTTCACTGTTGTTTATTTAAGTACCTGATAAATAGCATATTTAACACAATATAAAATTAATGATAACTACAAGGTTACTTCTTTTGCACCTAACTCCTTGAAAACGAAGCTCAAATGCGCATCAAAACAAAAAGATTAGTTAATCTCAAAATCGATAAGCAGTATTACATTTTTCAATAGATAGATGTATGCGCATGTGTGTTAAGCCAAGTTGTATACGCTAGGTTTTGAAGGGAAATATGTTAATGACGGCGAAAATGTCTTAATATTTTCAACTAATATAACCCCGTACAATTTTAAACCGATTTAACAGTGTAATTAATATATATATATATCAGACTTGTGGAGCGCAGTAGCGCAGCTGTAAGAGCTTCGGACTCTCGACTGAGAGAAGCCGGGTTCGAATCCTGCGCGGCGGTGTCGAACATTGTTCATTTAGTCTACATTGCTTCAGTTCACTCAACTGTATGAATGAATACCTTGCTGTAGACAGTGGTGGACATTTGTGTACGAATAGTCTTCGCGCATTAATTGCAACATGGCTGAATGCTTCCCGTAGAATTCGAGATGGTGTTCGATTGAACTGCCAAGGAGTAAAGTGTAAAGCGCTTAGAGCAGTCATAAGGACTGGATACTGCGCTACACAAGAACTTACTTTTATGTTTACAATGTATATTCGTTTTAGTAAAACGTCAATGTCACAAATGTCTTCTATTATGTCGCACATTTCAACCCGTCACCTACATGACGCACCAACACACGAACGCACCCACCCACCAACACACGAACGAACGCTCGCACCCACCCACCAATACACGAACGCACGCTTGCACCCACCCACCAACACAAGAACGCACGTTCGCACCCACCCACCAACACACGCACACACACACCACGCACGCACGCACGCACACCCTGGATGTGTCCTCCGAAAGCAAGGGTAACATTTATTGACCTGTATGCAACGTGCGCGACTAGCACACTATGGTGACGCCAACACCCTAACATTTGATGGCATCAACGAATTGGATAATGAAACCGAATTGGTCGAGGTAGGAAGTAGTTATTTCCACACGGGGAAACCGTACTCAGTCTAGCTCGGGAAGCCATATCTGGACTATTTCATGCTTGGAGTAAGCTGACGACATTACACTGAGCGTACTAGCCAGAACCTTACCTATAAATGAGAATAAGACCACTTTACCTTGCATGAATCAACGGAACAGGTTGCCGGCATTAATACGCTTGTTGAAACAGTTGTTTAAAAACAAAATTCAGGGTTGTTACACAGACTATGGTCAGGGGTTTTATTATGTTAGCATAAACATAAAACTGAACATGTATAGTGTTTAGCTTGGTATACGTTATATATGTATAAATGCTGTTCATACGTAAATCGGGGTTAATTCAAAATAAACATAAAACTGCAGTTAGAATAAACACTCTTCTCGTTGCAAGTAAGAACGAATGTTTTATTATTTGGTTATTTTATGCATATTTACTAAGTACGTTTACACAGACCATTTTTCGTCGCCAGTAAATACAAAGTTGAGGGTAGTCAGTCGGAAATAAAACATAAAAGCAACGTCAATACGTATTATATTGGTTAAGCAATGGTTTGGTCGAGGTTGCTTGCTAGACAAACACTGTTCCATCTCATGGTTAATCTCTATCCAGCGATCCTCGCAACATTTTCTTTTTCTCTTCTGTTGCATTTGCCTGAACATCAAAGTTGCTTAGGCAAGACTGCCTTAGCATTCAATGATAGCAAGATTCGCTATTAAGTAGCATGCTAATTTACTAGTGGAGACAATTTCCTTATGCTTGAAAGCGCACCAGTACTGCTTGACTTGCATCTTTCTCGTGTCATTCATGTATTTACAACCGGTTGATACCGTTCGCTTTGTTCCATCCGGTGTTTTACTGGTTGATTGATTATAATACTTGTGTTTATTGTTCTATGCAGCTTTGACCTTCCGTCCCATATTTCAACACCTGAGAGCATTTATTGAGATTGATCGATTGCTTATGACATCAAAGTAATGTCATCAGCGACGTTAAAATCGGTATCGATCTCTGATGAGACAAGCCTGTTCTTCTTGTGTAAGCTGATGCTCGTCTTTCTGTTGTCCAGCGCCTGTAGCACGCGGCAGCCAACAACGATCGTAGTATAAGTCGATCGCTTTTGTGCCATAAAACATTTTTATAAATGCGTTATATACTCCATAAATATCACAATCTTCAGCATTTTGCATACCTGACGTGTCTTGATTGCATAAGGGGAATCAATATAATATGTTCGGATCAGTTATAGAAACCGGGCCTTGTCGTGTTATATTAGCCTTTGGAGTATCTCAGTTAGAACGATTGCCGTTCTTCGCACACAGAAGCTTCTGGTTTTGCCGTGAACGATAATCGATGTTGATTTGTATTCTGCTGAGAATCACGCAGTCGACCGGTGTAACAAGATTGCCGTCCAGAGCTATAAGCTCCAGACGGCATGCGGACAAGGAAGACCAGAGTCCAAGAATTTTCCACCTTCGTATAACCCGCCCTCGCCAGATAGCTGTCAGTTTTATTTTGTTAACATATTCACCCTGCTAGCATTAACACAATCATCAGATAATTTGTTCCAGTCATTTATTGTCCTCTGAGAGAATTAGTACTTTCTCATATCCAACCTACACTGTTCCTTAACTAATGCTGCATTGTGCCCTCTGGTTATACTGCCTTCTTTCAGTTTGAAGAAAATATTTCTATCACTATCTTCATGATCATTCAATATCTTAAAAAAACTAAACTTCTATTTGGTCTCCTCTTACTCTCCTAGTCTCTAGTGTTGTCAACCCACATTCCAATAAGCGTCTTTCATAGCCAATATCTTTCAGTTCAGGAATCAGTTTAGTTGCACTTCGTTGCACTCTTTCTAGCTTATCTATGTCCTTTTTACTGTATGGCCTCCATGCTTGTATACACTATTTCAAATGTGGCCTAACTATTGCTTTGTTCAGTGGTACAATTAGCTGTTTCTCCTTATATGTGATATTTCTCCTAATTAGTCATAATATGTGATTACCCTTAGAAGCAGCAATTCCACATTGCTCCGAAAATTTCATGTCAGCACTAACTGTTACTCTTAAGTCCTTTTCTTTTACATTTTTACCTAATATAGTATCCCCCATTATGTATTCTTTGTTCACATTTCCATACTCAAAATGTACGCTCAAAACACTACCCAATTTCAAAACATTGCCGTCAGTATATTTTACAAGCCAATTACATTATACACCTTTTTGAGAATCATCCTATACAAACGCCTAGCGTCGAGCTCGTAATCGTTGGAGCCAATCAGCCAACGGAAATAACTAGTTAGTGTAAATTACATAAATATTAATTATGTTTAATGCCATTATTATAATGAATTATGGTTTGAGTTAGTTATCGTTGAGGTTGAAGTTAATTATAGCTTAATTGTTGGAACTAGTCAGACGACGGGAATAAATAGTTAGTGTGATAATCAGACAATAAATAATTATTCATTATTGGTAAGATTATTATTAGTTATGGTTGGTGTCAATCCTGGTGGGTTAGCATTACAGCCAGTCAGACGATGGGAAGAAATATTTTATGTGAAATGTCATCATTAATTTGGGTTAAGGTTATTAGTATTATTAGTTATGGTTGGAGCCAGTTATGATTGGGTTTAGAGTAATCGTTGGAACCAATGACATGATTGGAATAAATAGTTAATGTGAAATGTTAATATTCATATGTGTTAAGACTATTATTGTAATTAATTATGGCTAGAGTAAGCTATGGAATGTTAGGATTATATTTATCGCATAATCGTTGTAATAAATCAGATGATGGGAATAAATAGTTAGTGTGAAATGGCCATATTAATTAGGTTAAGGTTACTACCATTACCTGTGATTGGAGTTAGGGTAATTGTTGGAACCAAACAAACGACGAGAATAACCAGTTAATGTGAAATGCCATTATTCTTTAGGGTTAATATCTCTTTCATTTTATTAATATCCTTTAATCAACGTCTTGTGTCCACTAGTTTAATCTTCTTCTGACTGTTGTGTTAATACAGACTGCGCATGCAATTTGGATAATATAATTACTGCTTTTTTTATTATTATTTAGTGATATTTTGGCTTAAACAATAAATGATTAAATGTTGTTCTTGTTAATTATTACACATGGCTAAACATTTGTATTTATACATTGTTGCTACATGTTTTTTGCTCTGTTAATTTCTACTGAATATAATAATAGTCTGACATAATTATGTCACCATTATTCTTGTTGGGTGTTTTCTTCTTGTGCTGCTCTGTTGCTGTAAAAGCATAAAGATGACGATCCAAGTTATGTCTTTGTATAACAGAGCTTAGTGGCGTGGTATAAAGAGTAAAAAGCAAATGCCCAAGAACAGAACCCTGGGAAACACAAAATAAAGCCGGCAGATACTCAGATCTACATTTCGTTGGCTACCCCGGATACAAATCGTTCCCTTAACCAATTAGTACTCGCCTCCAAGATATCTTCCACTGGATGACTGACAGTAAATTGAAATTAAATGCCAATAAAACCGAAGTGATCATCATTGGTACTCCAATGCAGTGTAGTAAACTTGATGGGTTTTTTCCTACGCGTATTTTTAATCAGCATATCACGCCAGCAACCTCGGTGCGGAATCTAGGAGTGATCTTTGATAGCAACTTCAATTTCCGACAACACATATCTCAAACGTGTCGCTGTTGTTTTTTTATCATATTCGTGACCTTCGCCGTATTCACCGGTATATGTTGTTTTCTGTTACTAAAACTATTGCAACAGCGCCTGTGAGTAGCAGATTTGACTATTGCAATTACCTCCTTTATAATATCGCTAGCAAGGATATTACAAAACTTCAACGTATCAAAAAATTATTGTCTGGTAAGGGTAGTTACAAAGATCTCGTTTTTAGCATTGGCTTCCTGTACGATATCGTATACTATTTAAGATATGTACCATTACATACCAGGCACAGTCCAGTAAGCAACCATCTTATTTGCATTCACTGCTTTCTCCTGTACGAAAACCTACCAGCTTCGACCATCTAGTTCTGACTTAGTATTTTTGTTCATACAGTCAACCCTAACATTGGAACTAGGACTTTTTTGTTGCTGCACCAACTCTTTGGAATATGCTCCCTCTTAGTGTTAGATCAGTTGAAAATATTACAAAATTTCGTCGTCATTTAAAAACTTATCTTTACAACTTTGCTTATCCACCAAAGCTCCCTAGCGCCTTGACCCATCTGCTGACAACGGGAATACAGCCTACGGATTTGGAGATTGACCAACCCTTTTGTCTTGATGCGCTTCCGAGGTTGGTTTCCATGGATTTAGGCGCAATAGAAGTTATCTATTATTATTATTTTTACTAAGGTTATTATTATTAGTTGTGATTGGAGTCAGTTATGATTGGGGCTAGGGAAATTGCTTGAACCAATCAGATGACTGGAATAAATAGTTAGTGGGAAATGTCATTATTAATTAGTGTTACGATTATTATTATAATTAGTTGTGGTTGGTGTCAGCTATGGTTGGGGTTGATAGAGGTTTGTTTATGGTTAGGGCTAAGCTCCCACCTCAGTGTATGCCCATACGTATGAACTAATACATCAAGATACGTTTCATTTTACTAACCTAGATCTATCCAGCCAGTAATTACACTAACATGATTATACGATTAAGCCTACAGCGGTGTATTTAGGATCTCTGGGGACGAAGCCATACATGAGCCACAATTCCATCTCCACAGCTATTAACTTCGCCCACCCCACACAATATTTTGAATACGAACATCCCCCGGACGTTTCCACCAGTCCCAGACGTCCCCCCGCCGACAATAAGCAATTTAAAACAATAAAATGACGATACACGAATTCGTGCACTCCAAGAACTTATCGCTGATATAACGAAGTTTATTAATAACATCAGTTTGGTGTCAATAGCTTTGTTTTTGATCTTTACGTAACCCTTATTACCAAGATATCCTATCCCATGTAAAACTTCGTATCGCTTGCCCGGAGACCCCCGACCTCCCACCAAGCGAAAGATACTTTATGAATGGCCCCAAACACATAGAAAGTGAAACATCGAGAACAATGTAGGAGTACTGGTTTGAACTTAACAGTAGTGTTTTGAGGGAATGCTCAAAACACTGCGGTAGTGTTCTAAAAATACGCTCATAAACACTACGGTAGTGTTTTGAAGGTACGCTCAAAACACTACCGCAGTGTTTTCGAGGGGTAGTGTTTTCAACTTAATACACCGGTTAGGCAAAACGCAGGTGATTTGAGACTGATTTCTTGGCATTGTTGAATATCGAATGGTCTTCCAGTTTTTTATATGCAATAGTTAAACGATTTGATACGTGGCACTTTTCATGGCACGGCACGTGTGTGTTTGAGTGTTTGAGTGTGTGTGTGTGTGTGTGTGTGTGTGTGTGTGTGTGTGTGTGTGTGTGTGTGTGTGTGTGTGTGTGTGTGTGTGTGTGTGTGTGTGTGTGTGTATGTATGCGTGTGTGAGTGAATCCGTTTATGTGGTTATATATATATATATCAATAGTATATACAGTGTATATATATACACTGTATATATATATACACACACTGTATATATATATATATACACACACACTGTATATACTATTGAAGTTGAGGGAATGGAGAAACACTTCGGGTTATTCACTTGTCCCAGTTTAAGAGTGTAAGAAGAAACAGTGCAAGACAAGTGTATTATATCTAACTAATGTAGGACCTCCTGTTTCTCAATAAGGTGTGACTGAAACAGGCGAGCGTGACGTCTCTCGGTTATGAGGATTCGTGCCTCAGGCCTTTTGCACCTGCGCTGCACATAAATAATGTTTACCTGTCGCTCAATCGCATAGCCAGACCGAGCTGACCGTTCTATTGATGGTGGCTATTCGCGTTGGTGCGGAGAGGAGGTGTGTGTGTGTGTGTGTGTGTGTGTGTGTGTGTGTGTGTGCGTATACAACCACACACACACTCATGCACACACACGCACACACATACCCATGCGCACACATTACGTTGATCATGCCCAAACAACTATAACAGCTTGAATCGGCATACGAAACTTCATCGCGAACCTTCTTCTTTGTTGTATCTTCTTTTTTCATCTTCGTCGTCTTCTTCTTCTTTGTCTAAATGTACAATCCCTATGTGGAACGTTGTCGCACTGTGTTGACTACATACAACGAACTGTTGTTATTATGTTGTTACCATCAATGTGAATCAAGATGCTATTCGTAGTATGCGCCCACATGTCAAAGTGGATGACTCTCCGTTGAAAGTTTTGAAAATATGATCGCTTTAACTGACCGAAAGCGGTGTGCAATAATATGGACGCTGGAACGTCTATGAGATGGTGCGTGACACGATACATTTTGACCATCTTGGCATGGTCCTCCTATACACCGGAGATTAGCAAAAAAGTTGGATGTCTGAATCGTACTACAGTTGCATATCCTGCGGTCAGCCTTTGGACAATGTCCAAATGGTATCGTGGGGTGGGAGTCGCATGGTGTGTTGTATTTTGTGATAGGCGTAACCTAGGCAAGGATCGTGCGACACAATATTGTCAACCACAAATCACGCTGGAGAGTTAGTTACGACGTCAACACGTTTCAGAGTGCTTCTTGCGTCCGAATAGAACGATTATTTTTGCTGCAGACAAATACTGCGTTGCTGATGCGTTCTCGCCAAATGCACAACATTGCAGTATTATATAACGCAGTGTACATGTATATACAGATGCATACATACAGGCAAGTATATAATGTAAATTAACGTTAAATAGCAATACATAATCGGTCGGGGGGAGAGAGAGAGAGAGAGAGAGAGAGAGAGAGAGAGAGAGAGAGAGAGAGAGAGAGAGAGAGAGAGAGAGAGAGAGAGAGAGAGAGAGAGAGAGAGAGAGAGACAAATACAGGCGGGGATCCAGAAGGCGTTTTGTGCTATTTGGAACGTTATTAAATGCGATAAGCGCATGCAACAAACCAGTATTTCTATGCCTACGTATAGAACTAGTTACTTGACAACAGCTTTAAAACCTTGCTTATCCGCCGTAGTTCCCTAGCGCCTTGACCCATCTGTTGACAACTGGTATACTGTTTATGGATTTTGAGATTGACCAATCCTTTTGTTTTGATGCGCCTCTGAGCTTGGTTTCCAAGGATTTAGGCACAATAGAAGTTATCTTATTATTATTATTATAACTTTAAAGGGAAGACTTGTTCTGATGAAACCCCACTCGTTGGTTGATTACCCAATATTAAACGATCAACGCACTCATAGTCAATTAGTGGGGCACATTTATTCTACTTTTGTATGGCAACATGTAGATGGCTTGTGAAATACTACATACACATAGCGGTTATTGATTGTCAATTTTAAATCTACGATTATACGTTGCGATACGTATTTGCATCGGAAGTGCGAAATTGGTGAGTAGATTTGAGATATATTGGACCTTACGTCCATATTCTGGGGCAATGGACAAATCATAAGCCTAACCAATGTCTGGAAACATTGTACGGTGGTGTTTGATATTCTCCCGAAAAAAACATGCTGTTTTTGACTTTTTCATGATGACGGAGACATAGGCATTCCACGTCAAGTGTCCTGCTTTGCGACCAACAATGTACCATGGTGGTATAGGTAAGTGTAACTGTATTTCGCTTCCGGGTGAATATAATTACATCGCACTTTCATGGTTTGACCGACATGTTCCACAAGTCTTTCTCCCATTCTTGCGGTTTGTAGGTTCCCTACACATTGACCAAACCCCCATTGACGTAGCGTGAGCCTATATTAACCTCTGTGATGATTGGCTGTAATGTTAGCTTAGTCCTTCTGATAAGCTATTTTGGGAGTTGTCATGCATCGACATTATTCACTGTCTTGTCGGTCACGACCGGAATCCAGAAATGACACAACTGTCAGAGACAGTAACTTCCGCTGCTATGACGTCATCCGCGTTATGATTTTCTCATTTATTGCTGCGTCTTAATCTTTGTGAAAACATATAAATTGCCGGCGGAAATTGGTTTCTCTTATTCGGAGTTATTTAAATGCAGCAGCACCTTTAGTGGGACAAAATAACGAAACCACTAATTCCGATATGATCAAGTCGGTCATAGAAATTCCATAAGACACGATGTGGGTGGTTTCTGGTCCACCAGCACTGGTATCAACACCGCGTGAGTTTCATATACGACACGTCTATTGATATAGCGACCAGACGGGTGCTGTGTCTCAATATCCGGGTGTCAGTGTCACGTGACAGTTTGACAAAGATGGACTCACGGAGATATTAATGCACACTACGGGTGATATTAAACTGAATTAATACTGCAATTTTCGACTACAGTTGTTAGTAGCAAATGCTGTTGCATCGCGTTTATTGATATTCTCTCCATGGTTTCTACAAATTACCTGGCATTTTTTCACGTCAATATAAACGACATCAGACAGAGAATGGACATTCATTTCTGTATCGGTTTACATTTGCTGCAGGCGTGCACAATTAACTTAAGTACATCTACTTTTAATTTAAGGCGTGTTAGCGTTCGACGTTTAGCACGTTTATGTGACACGAAATCGGTTTAATGTCGTTGTTACTAGTGTTTTTTTAAACCATCATCACCATTAATCTTGAAACCTGCAACCAGTAACACGCTTCGGAGTACTAGTTTGTCGTGACAAGCCTAGTTTGTTCCAACATAAACATGTTGAGCCAACAAATACTGTACTATCTGGCCCCGGACAAATTTCCGTTCCTGCCAAAAAATCAATAATTCCCAACTTGACAGAAATCTAAACATAACTGATATGAACTTCGATAAGGCATATTTATATTCCTATATCGTTTTATATTGTTAATACAACCTGTACGAACTAACATCTATTCTCTGAAATTGTTTAACCGATTTATATTTCCATATCGTTTTATATTGGTGAACAATATACTGTTTCCCGGAAATTTATATATATATATATATATGAATATCCAAAAGCTGACAGTTGCCGTCAATGTCATTAAAGGAAATAAAAACAAGGCATTAGCTAAAATCCGTTTTCCATGTGTACAGAAAGTTTAATATTGCATGTAACATTCGAGAACATTAAAAAAATACAGAAAAATACATTTGTAGCATAAATTCGATTTTAAACCCGTCTGTGTAGCGATTCCCGCGGAAAAAAAAAAAATTATGAGCTAGGCGATCACGTGGTATCTTAACGTCACACATGACTCACACTCACAGCAAGCCGACCCTTTCTATGCATTCAGAGCATGTTTACATGGATAATGTTGGGGTCGAAACGAGCGTCAGAATGAGTTGTTATGCAATAATCCGATGTAATACAAACACTAGTCATCATAGAGGAACAAGCAGTTATCTTACGGTTCCACATGAATCCAATTTTATTCAAAACAACGTATGCGAATGGGCCTACAAGTCGACTAGGTTTCGCCGAGCTTGGCCCTGCCCCTGGGCTCGTTTTCAGAATAATTATATCGAATGCAACCAACGGGAGATAATGTACACCAATATACATACATAGCAAACATATATCGTATCCAGCTACAGAAAGTAACGTGTAAAATCTCATAATATCACTAGTATATCGATGTATGAAGGAGGAGTTGTACAATTTATCATAACAACTGAAATAAGTCAGCGAATTTCTGCCGGCCTTGATAGCTCAGTTGGTAAACGCGTTGGTTCCTTGGCGTCTGTTTTACAATCGGGCGACACCGGTTCAATCCCGACAGCATGCAAACTATTGATTTTCTTTACACTTTTTTTGTTTAAGTTTTCACGAAGTAATATAAACCAAATAATTTAGTATACTATGATGCACTGTTTGTAAATATTTTTTTACATTTTTGTAGTAATTATTTATTCGCCACAAAAATGAAAATATGGTCATTATATACAACGATGTTTCTAAATTGTATTTATCCAGACAGATCACAATCTGTTTTCACATATATAATTACAATATATTACTGTACAATATATCTACAATTAATAAATTAGATATCCATTACATTATATTTGTTTGGATAAATAAAATTTAGAAACATCGTTATATAATGACCATATTTTCATTTTTGTGGCGAATAAATAATTACTACAAAATAAAAATTCAAAAGCTATACTTGTAAACATGGTCTGAATGCATGGAAAGGGTCAGCCTGATGCGAGTTTGCGTCATAAGTGACGTCACATCTCGGCATCCCGAAAAGCGCGCCAAAAATATGCATATTCGAAAATGTCCGGATGTACAGCATAAAATGTGGAATTTCTAATTCATTGAATTTTGTTGTTGTTGCTTGGTGGACGTGGAAATAGATAGCAGGATGTAATATAACATAAATTCAAGCAATATATGTTTTTATTCCCTTTAAAATACGACAGTATTCATTATTTCCCCGCCTATGTTCACGGGTTTTAACGGCGAATACATCTCCGTAAACATGCGACGATCATACAGCAAGAAACACAATATTGCCAAACACAAATCAAACCAGACAGTCACGACGGCGACAGGTTTCAGAACGTTTCCTGTGACCGCAAAAACAACTGTTTTTGTTGCAGACAAATATTGTGATGTTGACGCGGTCGCGAAATACATAACATCACAGCATTACATAACGCAATGAAGATACACAGATGCACGTACAAGCAGAGATAGCAAAACACGGTAGTCGTTTTCAATTTGAGAGAGAGAGAGAGAGAGAGAGAGAGAAAGAGAGAGAGAGAGAGAGAGAGAGAGAGAGAGAGAGAGAGAGAGTGCAGAGGGAAATCATGGAGGAAGGGAGAGAGAAAGATCGCTAGACAGACAGACAGACAGACAGACAGAAACCGACGTACAAACGGACTGAACCATGATAATATAATTAGATATATAATTTGTTCGCCGACCACACGCGAACTATTTTGAGTTTGGAACGGAGTACTAACTGCATGTGGCGCATATTTGTCGGATTTTATCGATTAATCTGATGTGGCAATGTCTTCACACCTGTATAGATTTCCGACTAGGCGAGCAACGCACTTTAGAAAGTCAATTAAATCTTTCGTTTATGCAGATTAGTTGTGCAACCGCGTGTTGGCGTTGACCACAAAGCAATATGTGTGCATGTGTATGAAATTTAAGTTTTAAAATATTAAAGGAAATAAAAATAAGGCATTAGCTAAAATCCTTTTTCCATGTGTACACACAGTTTAACTTTGTATGTAACATTTGACAACACTAAAAAAATACAGAAAAATACATTTGTAGCATACATTTGATTTTAAACCCGTCTGTATAGCGATTCCCGCGGAAAATGAGCTAGGCGATCACGTGGTATCGGGACGTCATTTATGACCCACACTCGCATCAGGCCGACCCTTTCCATGCATTCAGAGCATGTTTACAAGTATAGCTTTTGGGTCGAAACGAGCGTCAGAATGAGTTATTGTGCAATATTCCGATGAAATACAAACACTAGTCATCATAGAGGAACAAGCAGTTATCTTACCGTTCCACATGAATCGAATTTTATTCAAAACAATGAATGCGAATGTGCCTACAAGTCGACTAGGTTTCGTCGAGCTTGGGCTCGTTTTCCGAATAATTATATCGAATGCAACCAACGAGAGATAATCTACACCAATAAACATACATAGCAAACATATCGTATCCAGCTACAGAAAGTAACATGTATAATCTCATAATATCACTAGAATATCGATGTATGAAGGAGGAGTTGTTCAATTCATCATAACAACTTAAATCAGTCTGTGAATTTCTATCGGTCCTGTTAGCTCGGTTGGTAAAGGCGTTGGTTCCTTAGCGTTTATGTTGCAATCGGGCGACGCTGGATCAAACCCCACACCAAACCATTGATTTTTTTACACTTTTTTTGGTTTATGTTTTCACGAAGTAATATAAACCCAATTATTTGTATACTATGATGCACTGTTTATAAATATTTTGGTAGTAATTATTTATTCGCCACAAAAATGAAAATCTGGGAATTACATATCGATTTTTCTAAATTTTATTCATCCAAAAAAATATAATGTAATGGATATATAATTTATTAATTGTATATATATTGTACGGAAATATATTGTAATTATATATGTGAAAACAAATGGTGATCTGTCTGGATAAATAAAATTTAGAAACATCGCGTTATATATAATTACCATATTTTCATTTTTGTGGCGAATAAATAATTACTACCACAATATTTACAAACAGTGCATCATAGTATAAATGATTTGGTTTATATTACTTCGCCAAAACTTAAACCAAAAAAAGTGTTAAAAAAATCAACGGTTTGGTGTGGGGTTTGAACCGGCGTCATCCGATTGCAAAATAAACGCTAAGAATTCTGAGGAACGGTCGATTTGTAGTGTATTTCCCATAAAAATCTTCGTCTATCTCGGATTATATAAGTCGGATCTTCACCTAACTCGTACTAACTGAGTCGGTCCATTTGACTCGAGATAATGTGTTTTTCCTCGCCTAAGTCGGATCGCAGTATTCGACAACAATTACTTGGTTGCTCGGAGTACATGTACCACCTGAACTAAAAAGTGAAATGGCTATTTCAATAAAATGACCCAGACAGCCACAACATCAGCCAATGGAATCTGGTATTACCAAGAACATGACGTTCCATTGCCGGTACATCCTAACCACCAGGAGACTAAATGCACCAGAAGGAGTCGCACCACGTTCTAAAAAATGACTATTTTGGACGCCGTCATTGCCCTGAAGTTACCCTGGAACAAAGTGAAACCGGAAACGATTCTAAACTTCTACAAAAAGCGTTATTCATCGAAGGTGTTCAACATCAAGACGATAACGACGTACGGAACAAACTCCGCAAGGTGTATGGAGGTGCTGTATGTATGATGGATGATTTACTGAGCAATTATGAAGGCGTCGAAGTTTCGATGTCTGAAAATAAGATATCAACGCTCGGCAACAGTGAGATCGAAGAGTTGACTGATAAGGCCGAGGACATTCCCATGAGACATTCGCAACAAAGACTTACGTAGAGCAAAATGACTGACGCAATGAATAATAATTATTAATTCTATAACGATAGAGATTCGTGCCAAAATGAAGCACATAACTGTCCTAATAGTGCGTAGTGTTGTGTGTTGCTTGTGGACATCAACGTATGTATAATTACTACAGTATCCAGTCACCTTTCAAGCGTTATTCACATGTATCTAAAGGCTTTTAGAAGGCGGCCTTTGGTGTTAGTGCTGGGATATATCATCTTCGGTTAAGTCGGATTTTCGCGTAACTCTGATTAAATCACAAAAAGGGACTAGCTAACTGTATTACTTTAATATTTCTAAAAATTGTATATTTTATCTCTCTCTGTTTGTTACATTAAAGGGAAATAAAGGGCATTTTGTGGTCTAAGCGTCTAATAAAGTTATTGAAAACTAACTATTGGCAATTACAGCCTATGATGTTATACTAGTAGTTTACTAGAATTACTGTATTGAACACACATAATATAAATTGCACAATGTATAATGTTATTGTGACATATCTAGGTCCAATTGATAGTTGGTAGGCATACAGCAGAACCCACCTAGCAGTAAATGAATATAATTCATTACCGAATTTGTTTTGTTGCTGTAACTTTAAAATGTGTAACGCTCGCGTAATGCACATTGTGATATACTAGCTATTCATGGACATAAAAGTGTAACTCAGCTTTTGAATCGAAGGGAATACGATATATGAGTTGGTGTATTCGTATAAATATAGAGCGAAACGAAACACTGACGTGTCATACAGCCGGGTGAACGCCAAATAAAAGCATGACCCTTAATAGTGAATCATCGGGGGTGCCACAATATGCAGTATGTCAGCCATTGGCAACTAGGCGATTTGAATGGATTATGCTGCATTCAGAACACATTCTGAGAGAACCACTAGCGTGATATTATTGATTATCAACTCGTTTAGAGTGCCATTTATTTCCCTTTAACTGTCGTAACGTGTGAAATGGCAGTAAATACAAGTGCTACTATGTAATTGCCTATCGAGGTTACTTTACGGCCGATAGTTAGTGCAGTAGCACGAATCGTTCCTGCCCGTTGTTGATAAACTATACTTTGCGTTTCATTTGTGATAACAACTGCAGTTTGTAACGAATGACAAAGATACACAAAACCAGGCCATGTTTGGTCTCGAAGGTGCTTTGTTTAACAACGTTACCGCATGGAAGAATATATCGAGGTGATCTGAAAGTTCGAACACAAAACAGATATGGGTCCCAAACGGAGACTAAATGTTAGGTGACGTGATCTGATAATATCACCGAAATCCTAGCATTCACCCGTTTGTACAGAACTTCAGATTAAGTTTAACCAGATTTAACCAGATTTAACAATAATAGCAGATGACTAAAATAAGGAGGCACAAGGCTTTTCGAGAATCCAACACTTGTGTTTATATATATATATATAGATAGTTCTAATATATATATATATAAACAATGTATCCCAGAGAAATCGATATGGTGTTCGAATGAACACGTTTGCTGCGGAGAAAAGCGCTGTGAGCATTCATTAGGACTAATCTTATACCATTAGAAGAGCTTTGGAAATATACAGTCACACGTCCGTTTATGAAGATCATATGTACTTGTGTTGGGAACTATTTGCGGGGAGGTGACATATCTGCTTGTCATGTGTGTAATATCTTGCTTGGAGACGGGCCTCCTGACAAGGTTGAAGTCGGCTTGGATCACCGCATATCGGCCAAGGGTACAAATCTTTAGTGAGTCAGATTTTGTAAATAAACAACAAGTCCATCTAATTCATGACTACACTGTATAAAAACGTTTTCGACAGTATGTTGCACAACGCGTTTCCATGTGGCTGAAGAATCCCAATGACTTTACATCCTTGGACTCTCAATGGAGAGATTTCGGGTTCGAATCTTGGGGAAGTTCGTTCATTTCACGTTGCTCCAGTTCACTCAGCTACCGTATGCAATGGTGGATATTTGTGTACGAATAGTCTTCACGCAGTAATTGCAACGTGGCTGAATGCTTCCCAGAGAAGTCGAGAGGGTGTTCGATTGAACAGGTCTGCCATGGAGTAAAGTGCCTTCAACACTCCTAAGGACTGAATACCGCGTTGTATAAGAACTTACCCGCACCGGGGGTAGGGTTACATATTTACATAAATCGACCGTGACTAAATGCAGTTATTGAAGTTAGATAAACATGTTTTCTGCCAACAAGACGTGCTGTCATTCGCAGATGCATGTCCAACAATTCAAGGCCCAGTCTTTCGAGAGGAAACTTGTGCTGAAGCGGCTGGACAAGTGGCGGTCATGTGACACTTACGCCAATAAACAATCATATCACGTGGGATGATATTGCCTCACTTGCGTCGCAGAAGCGGGGCAACGCCGCGGTGACGTCATTGATGTGACATCTCCGGGCATCCGATTATGGGTCTCACCTAATGGATTCTTTCCGGCAGCAGTGAATTTCGTTTGCAGAGGATTAGTTCAAGCAGCCGCTGACAACAAATCAGTAGTAATGCCCTATAATATGGAATTTCGAAAGAGAAAGAAGCAACTATCACAGAAGCGACGATTAGGAAGTACATTTACATGTACATTTATCTGCTGAATGCATTAGCACATCATGTTAAATCCTCTTGTTTTCTGCCTTCTTTATCTGCTTCATTCATGAGTTATTTTGAGTTAACCCATCTTTGTACTGCGTGTGTATACTGTCTTTCAGGTCATTTATCACATGTTTTCCTTCTCGTTCTACATGTTGAATGGACAGTTGTAGGTGGTAGAGAACGTGAGATATGACAGACGAGTGACAGAGATGGTGACACGTTGTGAGAACAGCGACGAGCAGATGGCGAACGTGCTGGAAATCCGGTTGTATTATCTAACGCAACCTGTGCATACAATGCGATTACTCAACCGATTCAATTATGACCTGCTACTTTGTCTTGGTGTTATCAAAACCACCACTGCAATAGTAACAATAATACGAAAAGGTATACTGGGCCTAAGTTCGCGGAAACCCAAGCTCTGAGGCGAAAAGCGAAAGGCTCAATACAACGTTAAATAAATAGGCTATAAATAACTATGCAGGGAAAACACAGTTTAGATAAAAGTAAATCTGACGCTTTCGTGCGAAGGTAAATACTGCATGTTGAAATAAAAGTGCTTGCTACATAACAGTAATAGAAAATTGTCTATCTGTAGCCTGGGTAACGGCAACCTTTCTCGACCATTTGAAGTGTGTCTCCATTAATTCGTATATCGGAATGAATCAATTGTGCAAGGTGTTGCCATGTTCGCCGATTCGTGATGATGATCATGTTTGTTTCCAACATTGATGGCCAATCAGTTTCGTCTCTTCAGTAATCTTAAATCAAGCGTCTTGAAGCCTGCGTCATGGAGATTCGGGAGTGGCTGACGTCTAATTACCTTAAACTGAACGACCAGAAACCCGAGTTCCTTCCGATTGTCCCAGTTGCTGCAAAGAAGTTTGTAAACGATCTCAGCATCAATGTTGGTGGTTCTCTCATCCGAGCTGTGCATCAGATTAAAGACCTTGGTGCCGTCTTAGACTGTCATATGGACATGTCTGCCAACACATCAGCGATTATCTGGTCCTGCTATTTCCACCTACATCACATCAGCCAAATCAACAAGTTCCTGCCAAGACAGACGAGGGAGAGAGTAGTCAACGCATTAGTGACATCAAGGCTCGACTACTGCAACTCCCTCCTGTACGGCACCATGGACAAGAACTTTGTAAGGTTACAGCGTCTCCAAAACTCTGCAGCCAGAATGATCTTGCGAGTGCCCAAATACGCAAGCATCACGCCAGTGCTCCAAGACCCACATTGGCTGCCGGTACGAGAACGCGTTCGTTTCAAGGTCCTGGTATTCGTGCACAGAGCTGTCAACAAGTGTGGGCGCGTGTACCTGAGCGAGTTTGTCTGCCTCTACGTGCCCACCAGGTCCCTTCGGTCAGCGGGAAATCGTCAGCTTGCGAGACCGCGAACAAGATGCAAAGTCGGAGACGCGAGTTTTATGGCAGCAGCTCCGGACCTCTGGAACGATTTACCCACATCAATGCGTGAAATAAACAGTGAAACAGCTTTTAAAAGCGCATTAAAACTCTATTTTAATCGATATTTTAACCCCAGCAGCCGCAGCAGTCCCGGATCTGCGGAGTGATGTACTTGTTTTCAATGCATGTAATGAACACTCATACTTTTAAGAGCACCTTTAAACACTCTCTTTTAATCAATTTTAACTGCTATTGTGACTTTTAGACTTGGCATTAAGCTTTTATCAATTATCTTTTGTTTATATGACATGATAATACTAATATTTAAAGATACTTTTTTAATCTCATTTTTTTATTTAATTAATTACTTTTTGGATTTATTACTATTTATTTAATGCATACATAGAGATTCCACTAATTGGCATGGCATTCATGAACACGATACATACACTATATTAATGAAAACGGCTGTTATATCAAATATCCGAAAGGATCGACTATTTTATGCTCGGCACACACTGTTAGTGTTGTCAATAGATGGGAGTAATACGCTAATGGGAATAAGCAATGTTAGGCTTACATAGATATATGTCATTCATGAACGCGATACATATATTATAATAAGGAAAACGTTTGTTATTCGGAATATCCGAAATGATTGTGTATTTTAAAATCGGCATACACTGTTAGTGTTGTCAGTAGATGGGATTAATACGCTAATGAGAGCAAGTGATGTTACGCTTACATAGATAACTGGTTAGGCGACGTTTTATTATATTCCCCGTTATCGTACCACAAAAACACGGAGAGAGAGAGAGAGAGAGAGAGAGAGAGAGAGAGAGAGAGAGAGAGAGAGAGAGAGAGAGAGAGAGAGAGAGAGAGAGAGAGAGAGAGAGAGAGTTTGTAGCACTTGTTTTCTGTGAAGTAAGCCTTTCGCAGATCCAGCGGCACTATGCCATTCGCGATTTCCTTGTCAATGGCCACTACACACCATTATTTATGCACCATTTGGTTGAGTATTGTTTCACATGAATGCTTATACGTCATACGGTATACAGACTGTCGCGTTCATATCTCTCCAGTAGGGACACAACAGCGATTGATCGTCGATTGGCTTTGTTGCCTGCTGGCCTCTTCTCGTGAATTGCAGTAACCTTTACAAACTGCCACAATGTTGCAAATTTTGCATTCACATTGCAGTTGTTTATGGAAGATATGATAGATATTGTAGAAGTTGGCGCAGTAGAGCATTGATGCTGTCCGCGGTGGAATTGTCAGAACGTAGAGCTTTCTTTATTGTTTGCTGTGTAATTTCTGGGTTCGAAAACGCTACATCTAACTATAAGCACACTTGCGAATGTATGCGAGGATGTTAACGTTTTCCTCATATGCGGCTTGAACTTCGAGTATCGACGGATGTGAACTTCACATTCTCGCCGACCTTCGTCATTTTGAACATACAAAGAGTATCTGCGAGCGCGTTATAGTGTTTGAGTAACGATGTTGTGTGTTTTCTAACAGTTAGCAAATACTGCTATCACGACTGTCAATTATCAAGGCAATAGGTCAGGGGACGGGCATTTTTGTTAATACTCATAATTACTAACACCATCTCTAAGTTTTCTGAATGGTGTTGTTTTAAGCTATATTTATGTCATTGGTGTATTGGTTGGCTATGTTACAGAACTATTATAGAGACCGCGTTTGCAGTGGCTTCTGCATGTGCCATCTCTTATGTACAATCCTGATAATCAGTGTCGAGGGGACACTTAACACGTTGCAACAGGGCTCGAAGACATGTACACAGCTGCGTGGTATTTCTATTGATTCTTCGATAGCATGCTTGTAGAATGATCATTTCGGACCGTGGATAGTGTTGAATATATTACTTCGCTAGATCTTGTAATTGTCTTACCAACTCCGTCATTTATGTGCGTCTCTGGTTTGTATAGCTGCAACGGATTCTGTTTGCGAATTACATTTCTGAGAGCCATTAGTGCAGGTTTGTCGCACACACACGCACGCACGCACGCTCGCTCGCACAAACGGGCGCGCAGACAAACGCGTGCACACGCACACACACACAATCGCATTAATGTATCCAGCACAAATTCAGCGTGGGTATGTTTTCCCACATATAACCAAAACATTTGCTGTAGACACAGAAGTCAAACGTCTTGTTCGTGTAATATTATCACCTATCATAGCAGTGATAGTTGGTAGGCAAGAAATCAATCTTACTGGCACGATCATTGTTAAATCGTGTTAAATCTTGTTGAAGGTGTGTTGTGTATGCCTGGTCAGTTAGTGTGGATATTGATCATATAATGACCTTGGTCAGCTGGAACGAGTCCACAACAGCTTGGCATTCCTCATATACGGTACAACACACGCCACGTGGATGGTGGATGGTTCGAACCCTCTTGCTACGGTTTCGAATAATAGGCAAGTTCGTTCAATCCACGATCCTCCAATTTCACTCAGCTGTGTACCCGCCTGAAGACAGTTGTGGATAGTTCTATACGAATAGTCTTCATGTAATAATTGCAGTAGCGAGAGAGATACATACAGAGAGCGAGAGTGAGGGAGGGGAGGGAGGGAGGGAGAGGGGAGGGAGAGTGGGGGAGGGGTGGGAGGGAGAGAGGGATGGATGAATGGAGGGAAGGAGGGGGAGGGAGGGAGAAAGGGAGAGAGGGAGGGAGAGAGACAGGGAGAGAGGGAGGAATGAATGGAGGGAGAGGGAGGGAGGGAGGAATGGAAGGAGGGGAGGGAGGGGAGGGAGGGGAGGGAGGGAGGGTGGGAGGGAGAAAGGGAGAGAGGGACCGACCGACCGACCGACCGACCGAAAGTCAAGATGACGCACAGGTCTGTCAGATGATGTGCAGTCGTAAGGATTGGATACCACGCTATAGAAGAACATTTATTTACCTTTGTGGTACTATCCGTCATCTGTTGTTTTTGTTATTGTTGTTGCAAACCTGCTATCGGTCAAGTGAAAGCACACTGAGCGACAAGAAGAAGCTAATGACATACACAGTAATACGTATCTTTTTGTAATATTGCTATAACACAATAACATCAGCAACAGAAGTCACCAGAAGCTGCATTCAGTGCACACCTCGGACAAACGCAGCGTGATTAGACAACAACCAATTATTCGGTCTGTGCTAATTGCTCTAATTAAATTCTATGTCTTAATGCGGATCAATGCCCAACTAATCATTCTCAGACACGATTCTCTGAACGTAGCAGTTTATTTTAATCTTAATGAGTTGTTTTACCAAGAAAGAAATTACGTTTGATCATGCTAGCTGGCCGAAAACCGGTTCCCTCAAACATACATCGCTTTATTAGTTTCAGTTCTACCACGCTAAATGTCTGGTGTGACCTAATTCTTCTCAACTATTCTTCACGAAGACATTCTCACTAGTCGCCGAATGTGTCATATGTTTCACCAACCAACTACCCACCGACTACAACCGACGTGCATGCAACCGTGTAGTAACTGCGTATCCGACCGAATAGACGCGACACGGGCAAAGCCAGAAAGAAAGTGACCGTACCACCTGGTCAACTTGAAATTCAACTCCAAGTTTGCGTAATTTAATTTGTACATGTCTTTTTGCAAAGATCAATTATATCGCGAAGTTGTAGGCTCGCATATTTTGTATCCAATCAGTATTCGACTTTTATTTCAAAAACCTGCTGGTCAGCCGGACCAGCAACTTCGATAAGTTACTGGTTGAAATATAATTACCAAAACATATGAAGAACAATATAAAAAATGTCGTACAAAAAATTGGGCATGGTTAGATTAATTTTTTGGAATCGTATAAATCATATATACAAACATAATCAAATAAGTATAACAACCAGTGATATAATATACGATTCCAGGCTTGACAGCGGAGCCAATTAAATCTGTAACCAGTTGGTTTAAATGATAATAATATAAAATAAGTAGGCCTAATTATTAAGTGAACTGGTCTTTGTCAACCCCAAATAGCTGAATAAACAATGTACTAATAAGTTCACGTGTAGCATGTTGATAAAGTTTCTATAATATACCAGATATGTAAATGGAACAACAACAATATTAAATAGTAAATATTCAGTTAAATTGTATAGCAACATTTGGTGATCCCAGCTACCGACAATGTCTAGAATGTGATTACACATATGAACAGGTGTTTCGTAATGAATGAAGGTTCCGCTAGAACTTCATACCTACTTACAACAATTGCTTTTAGTGATAATACAACACTTTTTAGGTTGTTTTTGTTTTGAACGAATGGTTTTTCATCAATATGAAGGCCTAGAAATTTTACACATTTTACATGCTGAATTATTTTATTAGACATTGTTAGGAACAATTATTCACTCTGTGGAAGACGGGATCTACTGAATAACATGCATTTTGTTTTGGGAATATTTAGGGAACATTTATTCGCGCGAAACGAGTCAGCTAATACGTTAATTCGTTATTCATATCTTCATATATATTATTTAGTTGTTTTCCAATATTGTATATAGTAGTGTCATCAACAAATAATAGTTTTGCACTTTAAAAAAAAATGAAGGTCATTTATGTATAAGATAAACAAGAGCGGACCGAGGACAAACCCCTGCGGGATATCTTGCTGAAGTGAATCACTATTATTATGTGATATCTTGTTGAAACGAATCACTATTATTGAATTTAACATATTGTTTCCGGCTTGAGAGATAACTCTAACAATTTTAGTGGAGTACCCCTTATTCCATAATATTCAAGTTTATGTAATAATATTTGGTGATCACTTGTATCGAATGCTTTACTCAGATCCTGGAAAACTCTAAGGACCGAGTCTTTTTTCCAGAGCTTTTATGGCATCACAAGTAAGTGCGGTTATAGCATTTATTGTTGAATGTTTTCACGAAAACCATATTGGTTATTTTTTAGAATTTTTTAAAAATATAAAATCATAAATCCTTCTATATATTTTATAAAATGAGGGTAACAAAGATATGGGTCTATAATTATAAATTTCATCTTTAGCATTTGACTTATAGACAGGTATACTTTTCGCTATTTTCAATTCATCTGGTGCTATTCCCTCAACTATTGACTTGCTTATTAAAATAGTTATTGGTAGAGCTATTTGCTCACCGAATAGTTTTAGACGATATTATTAGACCTTTGGTCATCTACTCATTCCGATTTAATTTTGACAGTTTTTTCTGGTGCGAAAGATGCAATGACATAATTCAGGTGTTCAGAAAAATGTAATTGATGTAGGTACATCCAATTAATTTGATGGAGAGGAGATGATATGTGTCGAATGGACATGTTCGATAAAGGTCTATGTTTGAATACTAACGGCTCATTTGATTTTTTAGAAGGTTTGCCAATTAAACAAAATATAGGTAAATGATCGGATATATCACTGTACAGTATGACAGTGTGAACAAATTGGGTTGTATGCCGTCACATATGTTATCAATGAGGGTAGCAGAAATATGGGTGATACGCGTTGGCTTAGTAATCGCGGGAATGGTGTTTGTAGCTAGACAGGTATGTAGAAGGTCGGGTGAGGGTTTATAGGAGACAATGTTTAGGTGGTCGAAATTTTGATAAGTTCCTATTATGACTTGATTGTTTGAGCTTTGAGTTTTATATAATAATAGCTCATATTGTTGAATAGATGAAGTGACATTCGTGTTAGGAATCCGGTATTTTTCGCCAACGATTGAAGTTTGACCATCAATACTAAATTCAACAAATATAGATTCAAATTCACCTTCTAAGAAAATACCAAGGTCTCCACGAATATTGTACTGACTATTATCATGTACACACATCGCGACACCACCTTTAGATTTAACCTTCCTATTTTTTTTTATAAATAAAGTTACAATTAGGCAGTTTAAAAAGATGCGCATTATCCTCATTTAGAAACGTTTCACATAATAAAATAAAATCAATTTCAACATGTGCATCAGATAGTTCTGATAATAATGTTTTAAGTTGATTAAATTTTGATGAGAGTTCTTGTATATTTAGATGGAGTACTTTGTACTGAAAATTATTATGACCAAATTTGTCAGGAAGTATATTGTTAACATCATAGTAATTACTATTGATATCAGTTAAATTAAAAAGGGTTTGTTTCTACGTCTTCGTTATGAGTATATATATCGTATAAATGCCTGAGATCTAACTCAGAATAATTACTTAACATATCACCCATATTTTATTAACACTAATTCGTTTTCTATGCACACGCGCGTTTTTAAGTTATAAAAGAGCGAAATCATTGTCAACAAAAAAGGCTATACCAGAAGAAGAAATTCATTAAATAAAAGAACATTACAGATGTTGAGGAGTTCATAAATGACTTTTCCAGAATAAAACATATATCTGGTGTAGATAATTGTGACATAGTTGAATATATGTAATTATAATAGTTATAATTGCATGTACATTTCAGAATATTATACAGTGTAAGTTTAGGAGAATTATATAAAGATGGACTATGGCTATGCAGAACAGCTTAACTAACTGTGGATGAACTGTTTATATATCTGCGGATCTGCGCAACACTTATCGGAAGGCACTGAGGATGGCATGGTCGCAGTATTACCAGTCCGAGATCAAAGCAGCTGGCGGCAACATGCGACGGACATATAAGATTGCCAACACCCTGCTTGGCCGAAACGGCTACCTGAAGGGTCTCATGCAACCGACTCTGAACTTGCATCTAGCTTTCAAAGAAGCTTCACCGAGAAGATTGATGCGCTCCTGTGCAATCTGCCTCGGCAGCCAGTTGTCGACCTAGCAATAGATGTCATGTCTCCACTGATGTGTTTTGAGGCTGCGTCGCCGGCAGATGTCAAGAAGATAGTGTTGGCATCCGCTGCCAAGTCATGCGAACTTGATCCACTCCCATCGTCGCTCCACAAGAGGCATGTTGATACTCTCTCTCCGGTGGTAACACGTATAATCAATGCGTCTATATCCTCTTCCGTGGTTCCACAGGCAATGAAGCACGCTGTTGTGATACCAGTACTGAAGAAACATAACGATGACATCAATGTACTCTCTAACTATCGCCCCATCTCGAACATATCGTTTGTAGCGAAGACAGCAGAGCGTTTCATAGCACGACAACTACAGCACTTCCTCGAGGGAAACGGCGTATATCCAGTCTACCAGAGCGCATATCGCCCACGTCATAGCGCCGAGACAGCGCTTCTGCGCATCCACAACGATGTAGCGCAGTCGACTGATGCACGTCGATGTGTACTTCTGGTGCTACTTGACCTTTCTGCTGCATTCGACACACTTGACCACGCTATTCTGTTGCGACGCCTGCAAAGCTATGGCATCTGTGGTGCAGCACATGCTTGGCTAGCGTCCTACCTGCATGGCCGAACATCTGTGGTACGCGTCAAAAAAGAAACATCGGAGATCAGTGTCATAAATACCGGTGTTCCACAAGGGTCGGTCCTTGGACCGATACAATTTTAATGTTTACATTGCGCCACTAGCGAAAATTCTCCAACTGACGACACTCAACTGCACGTCGACTTTCCACCAACCGATCACGCAGAAGCACTCGCGCGTATGGAGGCCTGTCTTCGAGATGTCAACGTCTAGCTCTGCGACAATGGGTTAATACTCAACCGGTCTAAATCGCAGGCCATTGTCATCAAATCCTCCACCCTCTGCGCGCCAATAACACTAACACATGTCGATGTCTGTGGTCAGCTAGTGCCAACATCTGCTGTAGTCAGAGATCTCGGTTCTACTATTGATGCCGACCTCTCGATGGCGGCACAAGTAGCAAATGCGTGCCGGAGTGCATATAACCACCTGCACCGAATCTCACGTATACGCGACACACTAACGACCGGAACAACCAAGTGTCTCGTACATGCTCTTGTTACTTCAAGAATAGACTACGGGAACGCTATGTTGTACGGAATATCCAACCGGTTACTCCACCGCCTTGAGATGGTACAACATTCTGCGGCCAGAGTCGTATTACGTATTAGGCGGGGCGATCGACAGAGCATCACTGCAGCACTGAATAACATGCACTGGTTGCCGGTGAAGTGGCGCATTCAGTATAAGTTACTCGTGCTTGTGTTCACCGCCCTTCACGACAAGACGCCGGCCTACTTCGCGTCAGGGGTCATGTTCTAGTTAGACTTCCTGTCCGTTACACACGAAGAAAAATGCAGTGTATTTTTGAGAAATGATTTTTTTTTTAAATTCACATGCTGTGACATAAGTGCATTTGAGTAGGGAGATTTTCATATGTGATTGTAGGAGGTGTTGACTATAAAATGGTGGATTTCTAAATGATTTGAATAAGCGGAAGGATATTTGGCAGCAATTTGCCTGTGTGACCTGTTTGTGGAGTAATTCTTGCCGGCATTTGTAAATATTGGCGGGTGTCATACATACAGGCATTTTACGAGAACTGGAAGTATGCAATTTTTGTTAAAATCTATCGGCAGGTCAATGAGATGATGATAACAGCAGGTGAGAAGTTTAAGACATTTTATAGATCACGTTTTCTATTATAATCAGACAAAACGTTAACATGGTCGCCTATTAACTGTACCGCGGCACAACCTTGAGCGGTACGGCCGTCGCTCGTTCTCGACTGATACAGTGCATATACACATTTAAAGCTCGTCTTAAAACACACTATTTTAAACTCGCTTTTAATGTTTAGCCGTCATAATTTTATACTTTAGTCGTCATACCCCATATTTATTTTATTATCTGAAATTTTAATTGAAACTAACAATGTATTACTGTAGTTATTTATTAATTAACTAATATCTATATATTTATAATGTATTTATCTCGCAACTTACTATATAGTTGTTTTATATAGTTATGTATTTATATATATACTTATTTTTACTACGGATGATATATAATATAATTTACATCAATATCATCTTTGATTTAATTTCTCTAGTTCAGTTTTGTATTTATGTTTTACTTTTATTATTATATTTATTTCTTATAATTTCTAACGACTATTGTCAACACTACTGAACAGAGTTCTACTTTGGATTTTAGTGTATAAATAAAGTTATTATTATTTTTATTATATATATATATATACTGTGCATTAACTGTTATATATATATATATATAGCAAGGGTTGTTAGCATTATATAATTTAATAAATTGTATAATTTGGTTATTATGATGTGATTTAGGGTTTACAACTAAATTTGCTAGTCACGCCAACTATGAACTACTCTATCAGCCATCATAATTACTTGACGCTTTCCTTCTCAGTTTCTGTCATAACTATCCATCTGACATTTACAATAAAGGTATGTTTTTATATAGCGCAGTGTCTAATCCTCAGGACTGCTCAAAGCGCTTTACATTTTACTTCCTGGCAGGCCTGTTCAACCGATCACCATCTCGACTTCTCTGGGAAGCATCCAGCCACGCTGCAGTTAATGCGCGGAGACTATTCGTACACAGACATCCGACACTGCCTATAGCCAGGTGCTCATTAATGCAGCTGAGTGAACTGGAGCAAAGTAGAGTGAACGAACTTGCCCAAAGTTCGACACCGCAGCACAGGTTTCGAACCCGGGTTCTCTCGGTCGGGAATCCTGAGCTCTAGGCACTGCGCTACTGCGCTCCAATAATGTTATCAGTTTGATGTAACGATCTGGAAATGCGTACACAATGCCACATGGATGACATCTCGCCGCTGGTCATGTGACAGTTTTTGAAATGTGTATCGGACTGGGTGGAATGCCGGCCTGCTCAGTGGACAGACGCGTGGAGATGTTGCGATGTAAACCACACAGTGATACGGCGTTTCTTCTGTGACGCAAAGGAGCATTACCATATCGGGGAGATTAATCGATTCTGTTGTGACGGAGCGCTTTGTCATGCTGTTTGTCTGACAACGACACGGATGATGAATCTGTCCCGTTCCAAACTGGGAAAGCATTCTCCATAAAATGGCGAATACATGCTTTGTAGACGGTATCGTGTGGATGGTAACGTGGGCCGCAGTGGCATAGTAGTGAGAACGGCGTACTCTCAATCGAGAGATTCTGTGTTCGAATCGTCTTGCTGCAGGTTTGAGCCTTGGGCGAATTCGTTCACTCCACGTTGTTCCTGACCACGCAGCTGTATAAATGATTATCTGGCTATAGACACTGGTGTGTACGGATTCTTCCCGGCGCATTAGTTGCAGCGTGGCTGAATGCGTCTGCCAAAAGTCGAATGCCAGGGCGCTTTGAGCAGAGCAGTCCTACGGACTGGATATTACGCTATATAAGAACATACATGTATTTTACCATTAACTCACCCGATGGGAACGACATTTAATAATTTTTTACTTCACAATGTAATAATAATAATAATATACTTCTATGATGCCTATGTCCTCAGGAATCTAGGATCCTAGGCGCGACAAAACAAGAATCATTAGACAAGATCATTACGCTGTAATACACGTGTACTGCAGCTGGCCTGTAACCATAATGAACAATCGATTAATCTGAGAGTTTATGTCCCGCAATTTCACCGCCTTCTCCACGTACATACGTGTTCATTGCCGAAGTCAAAAGGTACAATTTCTTTTTTTGTTATAATTTATTCATACATTGTTTTTAATATTAGAATAGATATGTTGAAGGTAGACTTTCTGCCAGATTGTGTTTAGTAAGTCCGAAACAATGTTCGCAATTTTAAAGCTGCGCTGCGAAATGTTAAAATTGTAAACAAGATTCAGTCTGTTGGTAGCCGGTATTGGCATTTCAACATTGCTTATTGGCAAGCCTTGCTTTGTTGACGTCTCATTCTCACGCTTCTGACCATATTGGGACTGAGTACAAAAGATTACGCAAACTTCATGCTAATAATCACTTAATGGGACAGACAACCTCCCGTTCAGTCAAATAACCTGAATACGCGGAAAGCCGACAGGCATGAAAACGTGTATGAGATCGCAGTGCGGCGCTCTTGCTACGTCATTACGCAATCAGGTTCCTAAACTTCACCAAAACAGCCGACAACATCCGCAAAAACAGAAGACGGCTACCCATGTGGGTGACTGGTGTCGGACGAGGCTGCATTCTTTTCCCCTCTTCTCTTCGCCGTGGCCATCGACTGAATCATGCGGCTGGCAACCAGAAGCAATGAAGGGATTATGTAGGTTGATGAGGACCATTTATCATACCTGGACTTTGCTGATGACATTGCTGCCATCTCAGACACCAACGTGGGCCTACAACGTCTCGTGAAAATCTGTCAGCAGATACGACGATGGTTTGGGATTGTAATCAGTGAAAAGAATACAAACAGCATGCGGACAGGGGAGCACCAATCACCCATAGATGCACTGATCAATTAGAAAAAAGTGGAAACAGGCAGTTCATTCAACAATCAAGGAATCATCGTTCACGATCTAACCTGTAGAGTGGGGAAAGCGTCAGCAGCTTTCATCCAGCTGAGTAAAAATTGGAACAACAAGAAATTTATCCTGAGATCTAAACTCCGCTACTATAATTCAAACCAACTCTGCTATATGGAATCAACTAACATAAGCTAAAAACAAAATTGACGCATTCGACACTAAAGGCGTGAGCAAGATCTTGGGCAAACATTGGAACGACCATGTAACGAATAAAGAGAGCCGGATATGATCAGGACAACCTCTGCCATCATCAACTATTTGCAGAAGACGAATGAGCTTGTTCGGCGCAAGGCTCCCACCTACTAGACCAGCCCAACAAGCACTATGGTTGACACTAGCTGGCCAGAGAAGCAGAGGACGACCAAAATGAGCTGCCGCCAGACCGTCGACCGCGACCTAAAGCTGGTCAAGAAAAGATGAAGCGACGTCAGGATGCTAGCGGAAAGAAAGGATGGATTGCCTTGACTGCCTCAAACGTCTATAAAGGTAACTTATTAAATTCTTATATAGTGCAGTATCCAGTCCTTAGTACTTTATAGCGCTTTACAGTTTACTTCTTGGCAGACCTGTTAAAGTTCACTCTATCTCGACTTATCTGAGGGAGAATTCAGCCACGCTGTAATTATTGCGCGAAGACCTTTTTCGTTCACACATATCCACCACTGTCTATAGATTAAACAAGATTTAACAAGATTGCCATCCAGAGAACTAACTCTAGGCGGACAAGGAAGCCCTTTAGCTTATCGAGAGTCCAACCCTTTTATTTACATATATCCAGCCCTTCTGAGGTATGTGTCGATTTTATTTTTAAACATATTCACACTACTAGCACCCACACAATCATCAGATAATCTGTTTCATTCATTCAGTCCTTTGTGAAAATGAGAACTTTCTTACGTCTAATCTACACTGCTCCTTTACTAATGTAACTTCATGTCCTCTAGTCTTTCTATCTTTCTTAACTGAAAAAAACATATTTCTATCAATATTTTCATAATCATTCAATATTTTAAACACTTCTGTCTAATCTCCTCTCAATCTCATGGTCTCTAGTGTTGTTAAACCACATTCTTTTAGGCGTTTTTCATAACTAAGATCCCTCAGTTTTGGTATCATTTTAGTCGCTCTCCTCTGTACTCTTTCTAGCATATCTATGTCCTTCTTGCGGTATGGCCTCCACGCTTGTATACAATATTCTAAATGAGGCCTAACTATTGTTTTGTACAGCGGTATTATTAGTTCTTTTTCTTTATATGCTATATTTCGCCTAATCAATCCAAGGATTTGATTTCCTTTTGAAGCTGCAATTCCACACTGCTCTGAAACCTTCATGTCAGCACTAATTGTCAGCCCTAAGTCTTTTTCTTTTACAGTAGTACTTAGTACAGTTCCCCCCATTGTATATTCTACATATTCGTTCCCATGTCCTGTGTGAAGGCATTTACATTTCCCAAAATTGAACAACATTTGCCACTTTTCAGACCATTTGATCAACCTGTCAAGATCATCTTGTAAATGCTGTCTATCTCCATCACTTTTAATCCTTCTAAACACTTTTGTATCATCTGCAAATTTCAACACCTTGCCAGCTACATCATCATCCAAATCGTTTATATATATATATTATATATATTAAGAATAATATAGGTCCCAGTACTGATCCCTGTGGAACCCCACTCAAAACTGATTTCCAGTTTGAAGCCTCCCCGTCAACAACTACCCGTTGTCTTCTGTCAATCAGCCATTTTTCTATCCAGTTAATTATACCATGTCCTATGCCATGGGCCTTTAGTTTAAGCAGTAATTTTTGATGTGACACTTTATTGAAAGCTTTTTGAAAATCTAAGTAGATGATATTTACTGGTGATCCATCATCTACCCACTTAGTGATATCTTCCAAAAAACATAACATATTTGTTAAGCATGACCTCGCTTTTAGAAACCCATGTTGAGATGGGTTTATCAAGTTATGTTTAACAAGAACATCCACCATGTGATCTTTAATTATTCTTTCTAATAATTTACAAATCACCGATGTTAAATTAACTGGTCTATAATTATTTGACTTGTTTCTCGAACCTTTTTTAAATAACGGTATAATGTTTGCCTCTTTCCATTCTAAAGGAAACACTCCCTCTTCTAATGACAAGTTGAAAAACTGTTGCAAGCGGTATGCTAATTTGTTCTACAATTTCCAATAGTAGTTTGGGTGGAATACCATCCACTCCAATTGATTTATTATCCTTCATACCCTTTTTTTTCTTAGCTACCATTTCTGGGGTTACAATTAACTGTCTTATATAGTCTGATTCTGCCCCCTTGAACTTAGCCTCTGGTACTGGCAGTGAACTAGTGTCTTCTTTGATAAACACTGAACTAAAATACTCATTCAGGTCTTCTGCCATTAAGAATCCTTCTGATATTATATTTCCAGCACTATCTTCTAGAGGACCAACCTTATCCTGAACTTTCTGTATGCTTCGAACATACGCATAAAAACTGTTGCTGTCATGTTTTATATTACAAGTTAATTTATGTTCATAGCTTCTCTTTGAATTTCTAATTTCAGCTGTAGCTTGGTTTAGTGCTTCTTTATAAATGTTGTAGTCTTCGTCATTTCCAATACGTCTATATAACTTCCACATCATTTGTTTATACTTGATTTTTCTAATGGCTTCTTTCGATAAGTGTTTCTTTTTGGACCGTTTCCCGTGTTTTTTTAAGGGAACAAATTTGACGATGATGCATTCAATTTCACTCTAAGATATTACAGCATTCTGTTGCTGTCTTATTCTTCAGTGTGTTATTCCAGTCTATCTTTGCTAAATATTTCCTTATGTCCTTATATTTTCCTTAGTGGAAATTTCTCCTGCACTGCTTTTTACTATTTCTTTCTGATTTTACTTTGATGGTAAAATGTATCTGGTTGTGATCACTATTCCCCAGTGGCTCACATACCCTGACATTGTCAACTAATTCATTCTGTGAGGACAAAACTATGTCTAAGACATTCTCTCCCCTGGTTGGTTATAGCACATGTTGAGAAAGGAAACTATCTTGTACTAAAACTAAAAACTTGTGGTCCTCACTACCCATACTCTGTAGAGATTTCCATTTTATATGCCCATGGTTAAAATCCTCCATACAAACACAGTCCCGTTTGCTCACTTCCCTGATAGCGTTTTGTATTTTTTTATTCTCTTCTATTCTTATGTTTGGACTTCGATAAACTAATCCAACCGTTAACGTTGAGTTTCCTGTAACTATGTTACACCAAACAGCTTCTTCGCAATCTGCTTCTCTGTCTAATTTTATTTTATAAGCCTGGATAGATTCTTTAATATATAAAATAACTCCACCTCCCCTTCTTCCTATTCTATCTTTCCTAAACATTATATATCCTGTCAGTCCCAATTCGGCATCTGATATATCGGTGGTTGCCCATGATTCGGTTATACCTGTTATGTGAGGGTCAATATCTTCTACCATAATGTTTAGTTCATTTCTTATGTTTACTATACTCCTTGCATTTAAACAAACACATTTATATCAAGCTTCAGAACAGTTTTATAGCAAGGTACTCATTCATACAACTGAGTGAACTATAGACACGGGAGCCGCTATTTCTAAGAAAGTCTTTATTAATTCTTATTTACAAAGTATCTGAAGCTCGAATCTGTATTATTATAGTTTAACTACTAACTAATTAACAACATAAAACACCAATCCATTACATAATATGTAGCAATAGTTTCACTTGATACAATCGCCACCAGATGACTTTACATAACAAATGTAGGTCTCCTACACAGGAATACATAGAGTCATATTGTTGTTATTTACGTTCTGTGTTTGATTGAAGTTTCTGAGTATCCAATAGCAAATCCGTAATGTGGATCATTGTATGGTTCTTGGCGCCCAGCCACGGAAGACGTTGTTAAAATGACGTGTGTGATAATGTGTTGGCATGTGACAAATGTATCGAAAGACTGATCCCTGAATAGAGGTTTCTCATCATGAAAGATCATTGCATCCCAACCAGTTGTCAAAAAATACGTGTTAGTTATGTACGCAACGACATTTCCGATTCCCGTATTCTGGCTGGGTCCTGGTTATGGACCAAACATGATGGAATCGTCTACAGAGAAATTGTTATTACAGACTAGAATGCGCACATATTATTCTGACCATTTATGCACGCCCGTAATGGGTGTTGCTGAGACTGAGTCAAAGCATACGTTAATAGCGTTGTCGGCAAACATCTCATCTTCTAAGAAAGGCGACAATAATGTCGTTTGTCGAGCGTCCGTTGCTTGGAACAGCATCTAAATGAACGCAACAAATCCTGACTTCCTTCCAGTGACGGAGACACTGTTATTTCCAATTGTCTTCTTTGTCTACATGTATGTCTGTCTGTGTGTGTGTGCGTGCGTGCGTGCGTGCGTGCGTGTGTGTGTCTGTCCTGGGTTCAAGTATCCTCTGTTAAGGATTTGGAACATGAACGAACACCCTAATGCACTGGTAATGGAGTATATGTGGCGAATGTGAACCCTAAACCCTGACATCTGATAAATCAGTTTAGTCCTTTCGGGTAGGTGGTCTTTCCTGCAAAAAAGGGTGTACGTATGTATGTGTGTGTATGTATATGTGCACGAATGCGTGTGTGTATATGTATACGGGTGTACGTATATACATAATGTATGTGTGCATGTATGTATGCATGTATGTATGTATGTATGTATGTATGTTGGTCTGCTTTAGGCCTGCCTGCCTGCCTGCCTGCCTGCCTGCCTGCCTGCCTGCCTGCCTGCCTGCCTGCCTGCCTGCCTGCCTGCCTGCCTGCCTGCCTGCCTGCCTGCCTGCCTGCCTGCCTGCCTGCCTGCCTGCCTGCCTGCCTGCCTGCCTGCCTGCCTGCCTGCCTGCCTGCCTGCCTGCCTGCCTGCCTGCCTGCCTGCCTGCCTGCCTGCCTGCCTGCCTGCCTGCCTGCCTGCCTGCCTGCCTGCCTGCCCGCCTGCCTGCCTGCCTGCCTGCCTGCCTGCCTGCCTGCCTGCCTGCCTGCCTGCCTGCCTGCCTGCCTGCCTGCCTGCCTGCCTGCCTGCCTGCCTGCCTGCCTGCCTGCCTGCCTGCCTGCCTGCCTGCCTGCCTGCCTGCCTGCCTGACTGACTGACTGCCTATACATATACATTAGGCTGGAATTTAATGAGAATTGACATAGTGCATTTTGTGAATTAAACTGTCGTTTAAAATTAAATGCGTGTTGATAAGGACACGACAATCTAGACACGAATGCATGTTCAAAATGCACAACGCAGCCTAGCTCAAATTCGAGCTAATGAATTCTTTAAAATGATAGTGAAAGTCATCGACGTAGTCACGTTCTACGGCGTTCCAAACGACCAAAACGGAGTAAATGACATAGCGAACTGGGTCTGGAGACCCGCGATTGGCTGAAACCCTCGACTAGCTGTTTGACCACACATTCGCACGCACACACACAAGCACACACACTAACACACGCACACATACAAACACACACAATTATTATTTTGGACTGTTAACCGAAATTCGGAAACGGTACCTGGGTAATTATATATTACGAAGGATATTATTAAATATCTGCAATAGACGGGATTACTCCGAAACTACTAAATGAAACAGTAGCAATTATAACAGAATAAGGGCAGGAAAAACGCCGAGTGCTAAGGAAATCAGAAGCTGGAACGAATCCTCTCTCTACCTGTCTCTCTGTCTCTCTGTCACTATGTCACTCTGTTTCTCAGTCTCCCTGCCTGCCTGCCTGCCTGCCTGCCTGCCTGCCTGCCTGCCTGCCTGCCTGCCTGCCTGCCTGCCTGCCTGCCTGCCTGCCTGCCTGCCTGCCTGCCTGCCTGCCTGCCTGCCTGCCTGCTTTCCTGCCTGCTTGTCTGCCTTCCTGCCTGCCTGCCTGCCTGCCTGCCTGCCTGCCTGCCTGCCTGCCTGCCTGCCTGCCTGCCTGCCTGCCTGCCTGCCTGCCTGCCTGCCTGCCTGCCTGCCTGCCTGCCTGCCTGCCTGCCTGCCTGCCTGCCTGCCTGCCTGCCTGCCTGCCTGCCTGCCTGCCTGCCTGCCTGCCCCCCTCTCTCTCTCGACCTCTATTTCCCTCTCCCTCTGCCCTCCCCCTCTCTCTCTGTCCTATGTTTCCATGTCACCCTGTCTCCCTTAAATCATTTCGAGCCTTATAGCTGAGAGAGCGACGCTGTTTTGAAGCTTACGTCTTCGTAGGGTCAGTCCAAAACGACTAAATGAAACAGTAGCATTTATAACAGAATAAGGCAGGAAAAACGTCGAGTGCTAAGGATGTCAGAAGCTGGAATGTCCTCTCTCTATCTGTCTCTCTCTCACTCTCTGTCCCTATCTCCCTGTCGGTATGCCTGCCTGACCCCCCTCTCTCTCTCCCTCTCTGTCCTATGTCTCCACATCACCTGTCTCCCTTAAATCATATGGAGCCTTATAGCTGGAAAGAGAGCGACGTTGTTTTGAAGCTTATGACTGCGTAGGGTCGGTAGGAAACACGTCGAATCAATATGTTGATATATTCATAAACATCTACCTCAATTAATCAAATACAGAGAAACACTACTGACTGTTCATGCTGTATCGCCAGGATCAACAATGGCCTCCAAACTGTTGTCATTGGCAACATGGAAATATACAGATTTCCCATTTGATGGATGAAATAGCACGATGTGGTGGTTTGTGTAAATTCTTGGATTATGCATACAATGCAGTTGGTTTTAGGTTGTATTTCAATATTTACTTCAATTTACATTGGCGAAGCTGGGACATGTTGGGACTCAAGTACACAGTAAGTAAATAAACAAGTAAGGAACGCATTATTTCCCGATGGTGACCATGTCGCGTTTACTGCGACTCCTGTATCCAGTCTGTAGCTTTAGTTAAAACAAACAATTCACAGCAATTTATTACATTAAATAGATACAAATATTACATCAATAAATACATAATATTTATTTAATTATAATAATAATTTTAAACATCAAACAATTTACCAATTCTAGAGAGAAAAATAGTAATATATATATATGTATATATATATATATACACCAGCGTTTGAAATATACGCTGACCACCTATTTTGCCGTCGAGTCAGTAACGTTTTGAGTTATTGGTCAGTGTGAGCGCCTGTTTTTTTTCGGGTAAATTGCACCATTTAACAGCAGTAGGTCCTCTACACGCCAGTTTATAGTAAAAAATGGCCACCGGAAGACGCTATTTACAAAAACTGCTAACAAGCATGCGCTTTACACTCATTGTTGTACAATCTATAATAACGCGAACCGCGGCGCTCACGAAACATACATGTTATAGTGATATGTATAGTCGAAAAAGCACACGAAACGAACGTACAGTAATTTAGTCATTTCAATAAATCATAGCTATTCGTCATCACTAGCGCCGCCATCGTCATGTCCAAACAGACTATGCTCTTCAGATTTTTTTTGATGAGCTGCCAACACCAAAATCTACCGGGAAAAGTATTAGAAAAACGCGCGAAAGGGATCAACTCACCGTAGACGTTCGGTATTAGTACAACATGATATATCAATGTCACACTCCGGCAGCTGAACAATACTGAAAAATGCTCCCTTAGATATCGAAGTCCATCCAATCTACGAAAATATTTTTTTCTTTGAGAAGCTAGATAAGCTATTTCGTGACAGACATGCAATAGCACTCCATAGCGGTCTGTTTGGGGACTTATTTTTGGTGACGGAATTGGATGTCAAGAAAGTCGTACGGGTGCTAATAGGAATGACAAGTCCTTCAGATACGTCATACACGTATGTTGTTGCTGCAGTTGTGCGCAAGGAAGCTACCAAGTTCATAAACCAAGAGGCATTCATTAGTCTGTCAGGTGGCTCTGTTGATATGTCCACCAGTGAGAACGACTTGCTTTGTGTCAGAACGTATGGCCAAATGTATATAATTGCTGGCCATGACTGCTGTGCATTGAATATAGCTGATACCAAGGACATCTTTCAGGCTACCATGAAAGCTCTCGAGGCAATAACAGTTGACTCTGAGTCTGAGCTAATGCCATGCTCATTGCCCGGGAAGACTGTGTGTTATGGGGGTGATGGGGCCAGCATAAATGTTGGCCATAAATCAGGTGTCATAACCCTCTTCCTGAGCTACATGATGTCATTCCCGTAAATTTCCTTGTGCGCTGTTTGAAATGGGCCTATAAGAAGACAACGAAGCATATCAAGCTCTTAGACCGAGTCACAAGAGCTACGAAGTATATGTGTCGTATAGCAGCCATTGATCCAGGTCAACATGGTCAAGTTATAATGTTATATTTTTAACTGCTAACAAATAGTTTATTGTTTATATTGTTTTGCAATCTGTTTGCGCTCGCGCATTGTATCATTGTTTTTGTGTAACTTGGTAAAATGCGGACTAGTAGCTTTGCTGCCGGACCAGTAACTTTTTGAAGTTGCTGGTCCGGCTGACCAGCACCTTTTTGGCGTAAAGGTCGAACGCTGATGTATACATACATACATATATATTATATATATATTTATATTATATGTGTGTGTGTATGCATGCATGCATGCATGCATGCATGTATGTATGCATATATATAATAAAATGTAATTAATTAATAAATAAAAGTTTTTTTTAATATGCAGGCACTGAATTGCAAATAATGTAATTCGTACCTTTTTTTATCTCTACGCCCTCAAATAACTTAGGGCATTAATGTCGGTGTATAGTTTGCGATTGATCATTGGTATTAGATGGAGGGATTTTGTGACCAACAATGAAGTCCTGCCGAGCATTTAGGTCACGCTCTTAAAACGATAAGTCAGGAAGGCCAAGACTGCGATACACTGATTGTATAAAGAGACGGCTCACGATCGCAACACGTAGCGTGCGACCATCCGACAAGCAGCCGTCAGTGCTGAAGCAGCAAGGGCACCGATGCAGAAAGCAGAAGACAGCGACGTCACCAGCGAGTGAGCATACTAGCTGCCCCAACAGGACAGCCGCCTATATTCGTGTGCGGACACTGTGGTCGAATTGTTGCTGCCCGTATTGGACTAGTGTCACACGAGTAAGCCTGTCGACACATACTATAAGAAAACACACACAATCGGGACGATGGATGTCATCATCGAAAACGAGGTGACAGGCGATGATGATGTTGATGATGATATGATGGTAGTACAACCTAGTCACGAAATATTTAGCAAATGAGCTGGATAGACCTGGTTTGTGGCGACAATAACAATTGCTGAGTGAGCAGATTGTTATCAAACAATGCCTAAAGGTGACATCACTCGTAATTTAGATTAATATAATGTAAAAGGCCGACGTGTATCAAGTACACTTCATAACACACACACACGCACGCACGCACGCACGCACGCACGCACACACACACACAATGGCATTCATGCAATCATAAAAAAACAATGTGGGTATGTCTTTCCACATATAAACAAAACATTTGCAGTCGATACTGAAGTATGAGTCAAACGTTTTATACAATCGCTCTAATATATACATACATACATACATACATACATAGATACATACGTACGTACTACAATTTCTTAGTTGTATCCCGCCTGAGTTCTTCGAAGGACGTTGCCTGAAGCGCCGTGTGCACTGAGCACTGAGCACACACGGCACCACAAGTAATGGACGACTCGTGATGTATCAGACCGTAAAACACCAGAATACAATGACAGTGGCACTACGAACGGTGGAGCACGTATAAACAACCACAACCAACTACAAAACACTTCAAGGGCAGATGCTATGTGGTCAAGATATATATATATGCAATATGGCGAAAGCAATTCCATGTATCCGAACAGTTATAGTGCAAATATATGAATTAGTTCGGCGACAAGCGGAGTTGCAGTTGTGTTGCAAATAGCCGGCGCGCACCTTCATTTCCATGGTCCTTTCTTCGATCAAACAACGTTGTTCTAAAGTTAGAGCTACGATATTAAGTTTATGTCCTCATTTCAGTTTGTATGTTTCATCGTTGCCATACATGTCTCGCCTGGAAATGGCGCTGTACCTTAGGGAACAATCAATGTTCCTCACATCAAGGGCTGTCGCTAAAGAGTACAATGTTTCAGGGCAGTCTTTGTTACACGCGTTTGCATGTGTGCATACACGCATACGGACATACATGTACACACTCACACACAAGCAGCACACGCTCATGCACACGTGCCCCCCCCCCCACACACACACCGCCATACAGAGACGCGGAAATACTATTTTTAGAGTCATCATATACGGAACTTGAAGGCTACTGCCTGTTTTTGTCCCGGTCAAAACTTCTTTTCAGACTTGGGTGTTGTTTTGTTGAGGTATCATTTATTCTAAGCCTAAGGGAGGATATAGCAGTCTTTAGTCCAGTGCTTGTCAAATCTATTTTGAAGCAGTTTGGAAAAGGTCTAGCGATGACGTTTTCAGGTAGTGAGTTCCAGATTTTTTTCTTAGCTGAGTGTTGCTCTTTTCTTGAATAGTTTTTGACTGTGCCCTCTAGTGTTTAACGTCGTAGGGGCAGTGAAGAAGAGGGTTTGATCCACACGATTGCATACTTGTATCATATCGCCTCGTCGTCTTCTGTGATGGAGTGATGGCAGATTTCGTGCCTTCAGACGGTCTTCGTATGGCTTGTCTTTCAATGATGGCACTAGTTTTGTAGCTCGGCGTTGGATTTTTTTCGATTTCAGTCCCTCTTCGTATGCGGTGCCCAGATAACATTTCCGTATTCGAGGTGGAGATGAACAATTGTTTTGAACAGTGTTGGAATGGTTGTTATGTCCAGGCATGTAAATGGTTTTTTTCGAATCAGTCATAGCATCCTTGTCGATTTATCGATGGCACTCTTATTGTGGGCTTGGAACATCATGTCCTGGTCTACTTGGACTCCCAGATCTTTCTCAACTTCAGTGGCTGTCATTGTTATGTTGTACAGTAGTTTCTGGTTCTTATTCCTCAGGTGAAGGACTTTACACTTCGCTTCTTCACTTTGAAATTTAGCTGCCACTTGGTTGACCAGTTATTGAGTTTGTTCAGATCTTGTAGTTTGTCTTGATCTGTATGGTTTGTGACTTCTCTGTATATCTTGGTGTCTTCTGCAAAGATCGTGGTAGTGCTTTCTAACTCATCAGGAAGGTAATTTATGAAGATGACAAAAAGTACCGGACCCAAGACACTGCCTTGGGGATGCCATTTTTTACATCAGTCCATGATGACGATTTCCCATTGACAATAACCCGCTGTTTTCGGTCTAAGAGAAAATCTTCTATCAAGTTTTGGACTTGTCCAGTGATGCCATATGCCTCCAGCTTTCTCAGAAGTATGTGATGGGGAACTGAGTCAAACGCCTTTTTAAAGGTAGGCTGTGTCCACTGGTATATTCTCATCTAGACTTCTTGTCCACAGTTCAGTTGTAACCAGAAGCTGTGTTATGCAGGATCTACCAGGCACAAAACCATGCTGCGCATCACAGAACAGTTCATGAGACATCATGTGATTCATGATTTCATCCTTGATTATGTTCTCCATCACTTTACAAGTAACTGACGTGATAATTCGCTGGGATGGTCTTGCTATCACTCGTGTGAATTGGTGTGATGTTGGCTGCTTTCCAAGTTGTAGGGATGATGCCTTCTTCCATTGTCTTATTGAAGATGATACTGAGTGGTAGGCTGAGTACTTGGGATAATTCTTTCAGTAGCCCATCTGGACCGGCTGACTTGCTTGTCTTGAGCTCGTCCAGCTTCTCTTGTACAATCTCAGATGTTATGCTGATGTCATGTAAGAAGTTGTTGTTATGCTTGGCATCTAGATGAGGGATGTTGTTCATGTTCTCCTCAGTGAACACACTTGCGAAGAAGTCGTTGAGAGTTTCTGCTTTCAATGTGTCATCTGTTATGTTTTGTCCTTCTTGCGATTGGAGATGTCCAAGTTTCGTTTTGGTGGTGAGGTTTGATTTGGTGTATCTCCAGAACGGTTTTGGGTTCTTTTTTATGTTGCATGCTATGTCGTGCTCAAAGTCTCGGCACAGCTTACGTGTGTGGCTTGTCAGTTCATTTTTTTCCGTTTGAGCTCTTACATAGTCTATGTATTCTCCCGTTTGGCAGTATCTTTTCCATGCGTGGTATTTTTTCACCTTGGTCATTGCTGTTTTGTTCATCCACAGGTGTTTTCCTTTATCCTTTCGAGGCTTTGACTTAGGGATGAATATCCCAATGTCCTCTGTTAGGGTGTCGTAGAAGACTCCCCAAGCTTCTTCAACTGATTTTTTGGTTAATACATCAGTCCAGTTAATATCGCACAGATATGATCTCATGCTGCTGTAGTCACTTTTGTGATATTGAGGTTTTGGTTTCTCGTCCTTCTTCTCTTGAGTTGGTAGACAAATGTCAAATGTCAGGCATAGGTGGTCACTAAGTCCGAGGCTCGGATTGTACATTACACTCTGTACAGTAGATTCATCGTTTGTGATGATAAGGTCTAGGATGTTGTGTTCTTGGCCATGTCTCCAGCGTGTAGGTTCATTGACTTGTTGGTGCAGATACATGTCTCTTATTGTGTCAATGAAAAGTTGGCTTACATGATCTTGAGGTTTGTTCGTTGACATAGTGTCCCACTCAATGTCTGGAAGATTGAAATCTCCCACAACCACCATATGGGTTGGCTTTGTGATTGCTACTTCTCTAAGCAAGTTGCTCATTTTGTCATTGTTGATTGTGCAACTGGGGGGACTCCTACACAAACCCGAGAAGAAGTGATTCGTTTCCTGATGATTTTAGCATAATCCACATGTTTTCTTGAAAGTCAGTGTTGAATTTTATTTCAGTTATTTGATCTGAGAGGCGGTTGGCTATGTAGATAGCTAATCCACGGTGGGAATATTGTTGATCAAAGTTTGTATAAGTTGTGTACCCTTCCATTTGCAGCTGTTGAGGAGCGGTTTCTTCTATGCAGTATTGGGGTTTTACCACAGTCACTATCACAATATCTGCACAGCATTTGTTACTTCTTAACTGTAATTCCTTAATCTTGTTTGTCAGTATATCTGCATTAGTATACAGGACTGTGAGGTGATCTAGTCACTCATTTGTTGGTACAGGGGGTTTCTTCACGGTTATCAGCAGCTGGTTGTTTTGGGGCAGTGGTTTGTGCAAGGGTTTCTTTACTGTTGTCTGAAGTTGCTTGTGTTTGTGTCATGGCTTGTGTGGCAGTTTCTCCACAGTTGTCTACAACTGCTTCTGTTGGTGCTGTGGCTTGTGTGGGGGTTTCTTCACAGTTGTCTGAAGCTGCTTCAGTTGGTGCCATGACTTGCATGGGGACAACTTCTCGCTTGTCTGAGGCTGGTTCAATTAGGCCAGTGACCTGTGGGGGTTTTTGTTGTTGTTATTTGTCACTGCTTGTGAAGGTGCAGAGTTTCGGGATGGAGTTTCCCTCTGGTTGTCTGCAGTTGTTCGTGTGTGTGTGCGGTCGCTGAGGCTTGGGTAGGTGTGACCCCTGCTTGCTTGTATCTGCAGGTGAATATGTTGTGACGTTGGTATGGATTTCACCTTGCTTGTCTGTAGCTGCTTGTGGAGGTGTAACAGGGGTTGTCCTCTCTATAGCTTTGTCTGCTGTGACAGTTTCCTTAGTGACGGTTGGAGCGGTAGGGTGGGGTTGGAGCGCAACAATTTCCTTGCCTCGAATGCCAATGTTTATTTCACTATCAGCTCTGCAGCGTTTCAGTGTCTCATGTAGCTTTCTGGACTCGTCTCTTTCTTTTGGCGTCATATCAGCTGTGATGTATAAGGTGCTCCAATCATTGGTCCTAATGAGTTTTCTTGCATTTGTTAAGATGTCAGCTTTGCGGTGAGGCATGTCTAAGGTTGCTAGTATGAGCCTAGGCTTTGTTCTTTGATTTTGGCCTACTCCACCTAGTCTAATTGTTTTGATCACTTTCACTCCCGATATGTGTAGGCCTGTATTCAGAATGTCTGTTGTTCTGGTTGCTTTCACTCAGATTGTGGAAAACTATGTTTCCTCTGCGTCTCTCTCTGTCAGCGAATTCGTCAAGGAAACGCACAGAGTCCTTTTCCTTTATTGAGATTGGCTGGTTACTGTGGCTGTTTTGGGGGGTCTTGAGTGTCTGTTTGATGTGATGTTTGTTTGCCGGTTCAGTATTTGTATCGCTTCTTGTCTGTGCAACTTGAGCCCAAGTTTGACCACTCACGCCACGCACTGTTGTTACGCCTATTATTGATTTAACCTGGTGTTCTAGATTGGTGACGAGTTCCCCCAGTTTTGATTCAAGAGGATCGGGGGCTTGGCCTCGGGCTGGGTCGGTGATAGTCTGATCAGTCTGGGTTGACTGGCAGGCATGGTTCCTTTCTGTTTTTAGCAGTTTGTGATCACATTTACAAACTGCTTTAGGGCTGGCTCACAGGTTTGGCAGAACCAGTGGAGGTTCCGCTCGCTGATTACGGTGTGAATACCAGTATCAAGTTTAGTGCATTCAGGACATCCCCATCGACCACACTTTTTGCATTCAATCACAGACGTATGCTCAGCCGTACTGCAATACTCACAGTTGTGTGTTTCCGGTTCTGAATCAATGTCATGATTCACATTTGGTAGTTTCTGGTGCGTTCTTGTTGGCGATTGTGTTACCTAATTCTTTGATTTACCTGTTTTTTTCAAGCCTTGATGACTTCTGTCTTACTGTTTTGCCGTCGGTCTGGTTTCCCCCTGATGCTGGCATTTCGTAAACAGTTGTAGCGTATCGTGCCTGCTTTTTACGACAAACAACGCAGACAAATTTGTTCAAGATGGCGGATGTATTTGTTGTCCTTAGATGCTTCGCTTCTGTTGTCTTTGTCTTCTTTTTTGTGGAAAGTCAACTCCAGATTTCCAAGTCAATTTGAAGACTGGTTCTAATTGACCTTACTAGGGTGATTTATTTTGACAATTCCTTGTCTAGATCGTTGGAAATAGTTCGTATGGTTTTTCTGCGGGAGCACACTTTTGGTCTGACCGATTCGGCTACGCATGCCTGACCGATTCGGTTACGCATGCCAATAACATCCGGCGAATCATCTTTGCAAGATATCAAATTGGGCTCCATGGCGCTGCTCCTTTGCACGTAATAATGGATACGATGGATATTCCGCCGCAAACATTACTATGACGTTTACATTTTTCGCGCGAGGGCTTATCGCAGGGGTCGGCAACCTGCAACCCACGGGCCAGCTGCGGCCCGCGAAGCTATTTCATGCGGCCCGCGGGCTAAAAGTGAGACCTCACACATTGCGGCCCGCAATATAACAATATATACGTTTGCATGGTGCGCCTTCCGTGGGATGAGGAACAAAACTTGTCTCACTGGTTAGGTAGGTTCGACACGATGCTGGTGCCCACTGCGAATCTCTTCAGGCCCGCTGCATTACCAATCCCACAAGAAAGCCTGCATTGCAAATCAATTAAAATGCAAAAGGTACTGAGCGTCGTCGTGAAAACCGAGAACTACGTTCGCGGTCGTGGCTTAAACTTCTAGCAGTTCAAACACCTTCTGGCAGAGACGAAAATATCAAAATATCCTCTTCTACTGCGAAGTGCGCTGGCTGAGTCGATGTGCCACGCTGGGTTGTGTGCACGAGCTGAGACATGGAATTAGCTTGTTCGTGGAGCAAACGTTTCCAGAGGTAATGCCTACTATACAGCTGACCCCCGGGTGCATTTGCGAGATTTCATTTCTTGTCGAATCGTGACGAATATCAATCTGGTGAATTTTCTTTGGAACGAGAACGTCTAACCAAAGAACTGTTCTAGTTCGTTTCTTCCACACTGTTTCCGCTTTCGAGATCAAGTTTCGTTTGTGGGAGACACAACTATTGCATTACTCCTGAAAACAAACCGGAAAGGTAGGACACGCACGAAGCATTCATTGAGCTGCCGAGATTGGAGTTTGCTGAGCGTTTCACATATCTCGAAGCTCGTATTTGCTCTTATTTTACAGCCCACATAATTGATGACGCGCGGGAAGCTGTGTAGATGAAGTTCACCCAAATGTAATATGGCTCTTTGGCACTCAAAATGACATTCAGAGAGGTGTATCTTGCAACTAAACGCACATTCCAACGGAACAGTTTCTTATACTGATCACACACGCCAAGCTTACTTGAACGTGGAACACATGGTCAAAGTGTAATTTGCATAATAGTAACAACTCCAAAATGCAAGTTCAGCTTCGACGCATATGAACTAGAATGCCTATAATATTATAAATAGTATATACGCATCATAACATAAAGCACACGTTTTCATGAAAATTGGGCTAATGATAACCAGTATAAGAAATAAATATGTGGTCCCCTGACCTAGCTCAAGTCTGTTATTTGGCCATCCATTCAAAAAGGTTGCCGGCCCCTGGCTTATCCCACCGAAGGAGGCCTAAAGCCGAACCTAGCCACTAACATTTGTTGATTATGAGAATGAATTTGGAAAAGGCCACGCAACAATAGACAGGAACGATGCATGTGTTCGTGTGTCGTTGTCGTGTCGTGACAACTTCAACGCAAACGGCTTTCGCAAGCTACCAGATGCAACGACAACAATTGTTTAGACTATTATAAAGGAATGCATTTGTATTAACCAGACTGCACACATTACGTAACCTATTAACGCACTACACACTTGGATATAAAAAGCCGATTCGCGTTGGACAAACGAGGGGAGGAAGCAGATTTTATACTAATAAAATTATGTTAGCCTAACCAACGTCATTAAGTACATTTTACAGGTACATTTACAGGTTCTAGTTTTGTGTAATGATATTATCAAATAGTACAGGAGGCGATGGATTATGAACGGATGCAGTATGGAGGGTGAATACACCAATAGTATGACTTACTGATATGCTATTCGAAGGGGATTAGTTTGACCGCCATTGTTTTCCTTACAAACAATTATTGTATATTAAGCAAAGTTGGCTTACGATCCTTATTAAATGGAATAAAAACACATATTGCTTGAATTCATGTTATATTACATCCTGATATCTATTTCCACGTCCACCAAACCAAACAAATTCAATGAATTAGAACTTCCACATTTTATGCTGTGCATCCGGACATTTTCGAATATGCATATTTTTAGCGCGCTTTTCGGGATGCCGAGATGTGACGTCACTTATGACTCAAACTCGCATCAGGCCGACCCTTTCCATACATTCAGAGCATGTTTACAAGTATAGCTTTTGGGTCGAAACGAGCGACAGAATGAGTTATTGTGCAATATTCCGACGTAATACAAACACTAATCATCACAGAGGAACACGCGGTTATCTTACGGTTCCACATGAATCGAATTTTATTCAAAACAACGAATGCGAATGGGCCTGCAAGTCGACTAGGTTTCGCCGAGCTTGGGCTCGTTTTCAGAATAATTATATCGAATGCAACCAACGGGAGATAATATATTGTGTGCCTGGTCATCGTGGCGAAATAATTAGGGATGTTGGAGCCAGTGACACAAGCTTTGCAAGCTGTTCAACTCGATGTTCTTAAAGGAAATAAAACTAAGGCATTAGCTAAAATCCTTTTTCCATGTGTACACAAAGTTTAACATTGTATGTAACATTTGACAACATTAAACAAATACAGAAAAATACAGCATAAATTCGATTTTAAGCCCGTCTGTGAAGCGATTCCCGCGGAAAATGAAATTTTAATGAGCTAGGCGATCACGTGGTATCGTGACGTCACTTATGACACACACTCGCATCAGGCCGACCCTTTCCATGCATTCAGAGCATGTTTACAAGGATAGCTTTTGGGTCGAAACGAGCGTCAGAAAGAGTTATTGTGCAATATTCCGACGTAATACAAACACTAGTCATCATAGAAGAACAAACATTTATCTTACGGTTCCACATGAATCGAATTTTATTCAAAACAACGAATGCGAATGGGCCTACAAGTCGACTAGGTTTCGCCGAGCTTGGGCTCGTTTTCAGAATAATTATATCGAATGCAACCAACGGGAGATAATCTACACCAATAAACATACATAGCAAACATATATTGTATCCAGTTACATAAAGTAACGTGTAAAATCTCATAATAGCACTAGAATATCGATATATGAAGGAGTTGTACAATTTATCATAACAACTTAAATCAGTCAGAGAGTTTCCGTTGGTCCCTCTAGCTCAGTGGGTAGGCGCGTTGGTTACTAGTTATTTATTTTACAATCGGGCGACGCCGGTTCAATCCTGACAGCATGCAAACCTTTGATTTTCTTGACATTTTTTTTTTTTATGTTTTCACGAAGTAATATAGACCAAATAATGTTATACTATAATGCACTGTTTGTAAATATTTTTTAAATTTGTGTAGTAATTATTTATTCGCCACAAAAATGAAAATATGGTAATTATATATAACCATGTTTCTAAATTGTATTTATCCAGACAGATCTCAATCTGTTTTCACATATATAATTACAATATATTACCGTACAATTAATAAATTATGTATCCATTACATTATATTTGTTTGGATAAATAAAATTTAGAAACATCGTTATATAATGACCATATTTTCATTTTTGTGGCGAATAAATAGTTACTACAAAAATAAAAATTATTTACAAACAGTGCATTATAGTATAAAATGATTTTGTTTATATTACTTCGTGAAAACATAAACAAAAAAAATGTAAAGAAAATCAAAGGTTTGCATGGTGTCAGGATCGAACCGGCGTCGCCCGATTGTAAAATAAATGACAAATAACCAACGCGCCTACCCACTGAGTTAGCGGGACCAACGGAAACTGTCCGACTGATTTAAGTTGTTATGATAAATTGTACAACTCCGACATATATCGATATTCTAGTGATATTATGAGATTATACACGTTACTTTATGTAGCTGGATACAATATATGTTTGCTATGTATGTTTATTGGTGTAGATTATCTCCCGTTGGTTGCATTCGATATAATTATTCTGAAAACGAGCCCAAGCCCTAGTCGACTTGTAGGTCCATTCGCATTCGTTGTTTTGAATAAAATTTGATTCATGTGGAACCGTAAGATAACTGCTTGTTCCTCTATGATGACTAGTGATTGTATTACGTCGGAATATTGCACAATAACTCGTTCTGACGCTCGTTTCGACCCAAAAGCTATACTTGTAAACATGCTCTGAATGCATGGAAAGGGTCGGCCTGATGCGAGTTTGAGTCATAAGTGACGTCACATCTCGGCATCCCGAAAAGCGCGCCAAAAATATGCATATTCGAAAATGTCCGGATGCACACCATAAAATGTGGAATTTCTAATTCATTGATTTTTTTATTTTGTTGGCTTGGTGGACGTGGAAATAGATAGCAGGGTGTAATATAACATGAATTCTAGCAATAGATGTTTTTATTCACTAAATCCAGCAGCTGTTGCTTATATTGGAAACTCACAGAAGAGAAGCTGAAGAACACTTTAAGAACACCACGAATCTATATGTCAAACCTGTTATGGGGCCCCCGTCACCTCCTTTACCCTAACATGTTTGACATAAAGATTCGTGGTCTAGTCTCCGTAAGTGGTCACACCTTTCAGAATGGTCATAATTTCATTGATCTTGGAAGCAGCACCCCAAATTATGAATTGGCGAAGCGCGTAGCCAGGGCATCATCAACTTTTTGTCGGATGCGCAAACGTTTGTAAAAGATTACTCATTTGACAATCATTATCACGTGCACAGAGCAATATTGTACAACATACTGCTCCACGGCGCTGGAGCGTGGACAGTATGATAGTAAAGTTAAGTAGTCATACAGTGCGGTATCCACTCATTAGGAATACTCAAAACGCTTTACACTTTACTCACTGGCAGACCTGGTCAAGCGAATGCCACCACGACATATATTGTATGCATTTAGCCACGCTGCAATTAATGCACGAAGACTGTTCGTACACACGTATCCACTATTGTCTATAGCGATGTTCTCATTCACACAGCTGAGAGAACTGGAACAATGTAGAGTGAACGAACTTGCCCCGGCTTAGAGAGTGGCGTAAGTGGATTCAAATACGGAATCTACTGGACTGAGTGAGAGTCTGATGCGCTAACCACTACATACCAAAAACAAGTCAGGCTGTTGTTTGCCTGTCAGGTGAGATGCCAGCTTCTGTGTCCACCTCAGGCATAGCATGGCTAGATTTCACCAACGACAAGGACATACAAAAACAGCAAATATTGCGAGTATAGAACAGCTTATCATCATTATCATTATGTGCACTTTCGCGTGGCAGACGTGATGTGGTTCGCGTCACTTTCGCATGTGCCATTCCACACGAAATGTGCCATCACAGTTCTTTTGTAGAAGTAGAGTAAATAGATTTATAAATAAATACACTATATAGATAAATATGTACATGTATGGTTAAAAAGGTCCACATGATAAAAAAACGTAAAAGTACTTGTTAAAAATTCAGTAGAAATTGAGGTAAGATGTACTAAATATGAAAATAATTAAATAAATTTAAAAGGTCAATTCCATAGATTCATATGATGCGGTCAGTGTGTCGGCTGATATTTGTTCGTTCTGTTTTGGACGCGTTGATCGTGAGCGACCACTCCGCCAAGCAAGCTGGCGCGATGCGCTCGATCTCGTCGAGGAACGAACGAGAAGAGCTGACGAAGTCCGTGTCGTCAGCGTACTCGACGTCCAGCGGTAGGGTGGCTTCAGCTAGTGGACGTGTAGAGAGGCGCGATCGAAGGTCACGGAATGCCGCTTCGAGGTACACAGTGAACAACACCGGGCTGAGACTGTCGCCTTGCGGCGTACCGATGGATGTCGCGAATGAATGATAATCGCCTGTTGAGAGACGCGACTAGAGCGACGTGGTGGCGAGTAGGAAACGAATCATCGGAGTACTGATAGTAAAACTATCGGACGCACACTCGTTAGTGGACCTATCAGTTTGCCCGGCTTCTGTATCAATACGAGCACACCTTTGCCCAGGTCGAGCGGTTCATATTTTTTCCAGCGCATCGTTGAATATGGCAATCGTGTCTGCTAGCAGGCCAGCCGTGCATTTGAAGAATTCGGCCGGCATGTCGTCGTGCCCGCTGGCTCGGCCGCTGTTCAATTTCCCGATCGCTCGCTTGACCTCTTCGGTTGTGATACGGTCTGCCAATCGTGATGGTCTTCCCGTGAATATAGGCAGTCTCTTCTACGGTTGGGTCGCTGAACTGACATTGCCGCCATTTCAGCACAGTGTGGAACACCGCGTCTGGCCGCCGGGGCGGTCCGACCGATGGTCTGTTCCACCGCCGACTTCAGGACATGTTATGTTCTACTGTGTTTCATCTCGAACTGGCTGAATTATTCGCTTATTCATATGGCTTGCATGTACGACAACAGTCTTACAAAACAAACTGTGTTACACCAACAGTCGGAAAGCAGTAGAAACAAGGGCCTCCCAAAACTGTAATACATATTTGTAATAATGCGAAATTTGAAGAAGAAATGCATAGATTGAAAATAGTGGTATACACCTGCCCAAACTAGAACGACATGGAGAGGACTCCTACAATAAAAACAACAGAGCAACCACATCTTATCTACATGCATCCGTCCAAAATGTGTACACGTTAAGATGTTCAGCAACTCAATTTCTATAACTTTAGATCTTAACGAAACGACTTCGAATAACATAGTGTAGATCATAACGATACGACTTCGAATAACATCGTGTTTTGATATATAAAATGGATATATTTGTTGAAAAGTGTGTGCATATATGTTTTGTTTCAAGTACCATCCGAAATGTAGTCGTTGATATTTTAAAATATTACCTTAATATGCTTTTGCTTACGTTTTCTATTTTCGATGACAAGATTAGTATTTATTTTTTACATCTCTCCTTACCTTGAAGACAACTCTTTGTATAATTTCACTTGTTAGTGTCAACATATCCTCATGCTGAGGGAGCCGTTTTACCCTTCTGTAAAATTATACTGAATGGCCCTAACTTGGACGAAATTTGACATATTCGGAGTAACATGTAGATCGGGTGTTGTTTTTGAAAGCCCAGGCTGCCCGTCAGGGAGTATTAATCAAATGTGTTCCGAAGTACAAACCCTGTCTGATAATCTTTGTGACGTCTTATGAAGTTGCGAATTTCAAATTAGATCACCGGGGAGTAAATTTATATTCCTATTTCCCGGTAACTTATTACCGCAGTGTGACATTATGCTGCATGTGACATAGGACAATGTTGGAAGCGTTGCTTCTGATCGACAAAACGCGACAACACCTTACGGCCGAGATATAAGTGGGTGGTGATTCAATTTGCCGCATCCGCTTGAAAAACTCATCTGCCTATGCTCTTATGGAACTACTTCTATTAATGTCCACTGGACACTACCCTAATGACCGTATGAATAGGGACACTTAAAAATAATTAGATGATCAGCTGTCCCAAAACATACGGTACACAAAAATAATTCTCAGATTCTCTGTGCCAATACACGCGAACGAATCCTGATGTCATGTCGTCCCCGTTTTGTTACACTGGTGTTAACCTGGCTTTGCAACGTCACCATAGTTACCTCGTCTGTTACCCTGCTACAAACTGTGTTTTACGTGGATGAATGGCCCTATATCTCGTGAAACAAATGTTTTATGTAGGGAATACATCCTCAGCGATGTGAAATGTTTAGTCTGTCTGGTACCGGTTTCCCACACTTGTTCAAAGACTATTTATTGAGTGACAGCTTGTACCGTATTTAGCCGCAGTACCACCCATCAGGCATGTGTTAATTTCAATGGTTAATTCAATTAATTTAACAATTTTGGGAAGTTGATTTAATTTAATTGATCTGATAAATGTGTGAGGTTAATCTAATTGAATTTATAAAATAAAGAGTTAACTGTAATTTAATTATTTAACTTTCCAAGTTAATTGTCCCATGCCTGTCGCCCATACTCGAATTACCATCCACCCCTATCTCGGCGACATACGAAACACATTTGTTATCAAATTATAGAGGAAAACACGCGGTGAAAATAGCGTGATGCACAAAAACAAAATGTGTTGCACCGCGACCGACATTGACAATGCGATAAAATAGCTTGCGTTTCAAAATTATTTTCTCGTTCCAGAATAATAAAAATACCAAATTTGTTTCACCCATGTTTATTTCTCACTTTCAACTTATAGGAACCATAAAGAACTACACGAATGACTTTCAGAATATTGAACACAGAGTAGAACAAAATGTAACACCACGTCAACAGATACAGCTGAAAACATTTGTTGGAACCAGCTGGGCCGATTGCTAAGCAGCGTGACGTCATCACTTCGGTTCTCTGTGAAAGATTATTGACCAGTCACATGTGGACTCCCTTTCCCACACTCTAGTGTTCCTGTCAGCAGACGTAAACAGTTGATGCCTGGCCACACTTTGACAGCAGTAATTGACACACTGTAACGTTTTGGGTGTTGCACAACAGCCATCCCTGTGATGTGCTTACTACCAAGCTGTTTAACAGTCGGCAGAAATCACAATGTAGCAACCACTTCCTGTATGTTACAGCATTCCCGAGCACTTGACTGCACGTGTCGTACGCAGCCGCGCGCTCGGAACACAGACAATTGGGTTAAAGTGGGCGCCTAAACGCATCATTGACTGTTTGAGCAGCGTCCTGGCCCCAGGGCTTCCGAGGACGTCAATAAACCGGATTTAAAGGGAATAAAAACACCTATTGCTTGAATTCATATTATATTACATCCTGCTATATATTTCCAAGTCAAACATTTTTTTAAATCACTGAATGTTTTATGTAGGGAATACATCCTCAGCCATGTGAAATGTTTAGTCTGTCTGGTACCGGTTTCCCACACTTGTTCAAAGACTATTTATTGAGTAACAGCTTGTACCGTATTTAGCCGCAGTACCACCCATCAGGCATGTGTTAATTTCAATGGTTAATTCAATTAATTTAATTAATTAACTTTCTCCGGAGACACATTAATTTAATTAAGTAACTTTTATGGAAGAGGTTAATTTTATTTAAAAAAAAATAGGGATGTAATTAGTTTTGATGGCCTTATAACAAAATCCCCAAAATGTGAAAACTGAACACAATTTGGCAATACAATATTTAACTTAAATTATATTCTCGAAATAGTTTTGTTTTCAAGATTTAGAGATATTTGTACATTTTAATTGTGCTTTATTAGCAGGCTTGCCCTGTTAGACATTTGTTCCAGTGGTGATTCATTCCAGTTAGCCCTCTTAATTGGTGGTTTTTGTATTAACATTAATTGTTAACTGAGTTGTAGTTAATTGTTAACTTAGTTGAAGTTACCCCGGGTAATTGGTAATTTCATTGAAGTTAACTGAATGAAAGTTAATTGAATTTAACAATTTTGGGAAGTTGATTTAATTTAATTGATCTGATGAATGTGTGAGGTTAATCTAATTGAATTTATAAAATAAAGAGTTAACTGTAATTTAATTATTTAACTTTCCAAGTTAATTGTCCCATGCCTGCCGCCCATACTCGAACTGCCGTCCACCCCTACCTCGGCGACATACGAAACACATTTTTTATCAAATTATAGAGGAAAACATGCAGAAATGCAACTAAACGTCATGCAATCCCTTTGAACTACCGGGTAATAACAGGGTGTCGTTCATTACACTGTTAGTAACTAATTTCTTTGTGGATGAATGCCCATATATCCAGTGACAGTGTTTCCGCCAGCAGGGTAAAAAGGTAAAATTACGTACCCAAAAATAATTATAGGGTACAGATACGTACCCAAAATAAATCCAGATTTTACAATTTTGTTTAATATTATGTGCAATGAAACTCATACTTGATGACGTTTTTAAAGGTGAACGAGCCCGTGCCAATGTTAGCTATTCTGTGATTGGCTAAACGTGGTATTCACGCAAGCTATATGATCGCAGTGACAAAATCGATCGCGGTGCAACATATGTTTTGTTGTGAATCACGCTACTTTCATCGCAAAATGCGGAAGGATAACCCGTCAACATCGTACAATTATTGTACGAAATTGTTAAAATCGAAGGATTTTTAATACCTTGAAATATGGAACAAAATCTATTTCAGACTGAGAAGTCGGGAACGGTAATTAAGTTGGCGTTTTGGTGAGCCTCAAGCGGAGGGGCAATTGGCTGGTTTAAAATGGTTTTGAGTTGTTTTGTCCACGATTGTAATCATAATGTTGTGATCCACACGTACACGTTTATCGATTGCTAAAAGCTGCAAGAAGAATGCAACTATAGATAATAATCAGATATCCTAAACAATATTTTGTTGAGAAAACCATTCATACTCCCCGGGGCCACTTCCTGAAAATCTACGACTATCCACGTTAGTTAACAATAAAAAACAATTTTGTAGGGGGATTTACCCATTGAAAACAAACCGCTAGCATCGCTAACTTTTGTTCGAATATGGCTAATACTTCTCAGACGAGGCCAAACCGCTTAAAAGGGGAGAATATAATGTCAGATCTGATCATGTTAATAGTTTCACTTATTTTCCAAACATTCTTCGAGGTGCGGCGCATGCTAATATGGAGGAGAAATAATTCACAATAGCGCTAAGTTAGAAAATGTGCTATGAAACTACAAAAGAAATTGGTCCAAATCCAAGACAATAACCAAGGCTCACAGTTATATGTTCATAGACATTTGTGGAGTTAATTATTATATGCAATACATATGATTAATGTTACTGTTAATTGACTGCATAATGTGTTTATTAACTTTGTATAGTTAGTAATGTTGTTAACAGCATATTTACATATTTAAAAAATGTGTTTCCATGTTGTTGACATTTTATATATGCGTCGGAACGTGACGAATATATTATCAACACATTCCAACTGCAGGCTCACCAAAAATCCAACTGCACCCTTCTTGAGGCTCAATAAAATCCCCAACTGTATCCCTATATAAGGTTCCACCAAAACCTCCGATTGCATCCTCCTTGAGGGTGACCAAAAAACTCCAACTTATATAATGACCGCTCCGTAACTTATTAGCCTGGAACTTAGTCTGTTCCTTATTTCACGATATATCAAATCCTTCGATACTGGCAATTTCGTACATCAATTAAATAGTATTGATAGGATCTCCTTTCGCATTTTGCGGTGAAAATAGAGTGATGCACAACACACACAAATGTTGCACCGCGACCGATATTGACAATGCGACAAAATAGCTTGCGTTTCAAAATTATTTTCTCGTTCCAGAATAATAAAAATACCAAATTTGTTTCACCCATGTTTATTTCTCACTTTCAATTTATAGGAACCATAAAGAACTACACGAATGACTTTCAGAATATTGAACACAGTGTAGAACAAAACGTAACACCATGTCAACAGATACGGCTGAAAACATTTGTTGGAACCAGCTGGGCCGGTTGCTAAGCAGCGTGACGTCATCACTTCGGTTCTCTGTGAAAGATTATTGACCAGTCACCTGTGGACTCCCTTTCCCGCGCTCTAGTGTTCCTTCAGCAGACGTAAACAGTTGATGCCTGGCCACACTTTGACAGCAGTAATTGACACACTGTAACGTTTTGGGTGTTGCACAACAGCCATCCCTGTGATGTGCTTACTATCAAGCTGTTTAACAGTCGGCAGAAATCACAATGTAGCAACCACTCCCTGTATGGTATAGCATTCCCGGGCACTTGATTGCACGTGTCATACGCAGCCGCGCGCTCGGAACACAGACATTGTTTTGAATAAAATTGGATTGGGTTAAAGTGGGTGCCTAAAGGCATCATTGACTGTTTGAGCAGCGTCCTGGCCCCAGGGCTTCCGAGGACGTCAATAAACCGGATTTAAAGGGAATAAAAACACCTATTGCTTGAATTCATATTATATTACATCCTGCTATATATTTCCAAGTCGAATTTTTTTTTTAAATCACTGAATTAGAAATTCCACATTTTATGCTGTGCATCCGGACTTTTTCGAATATGCATATTTTTGGCACGCTTTTCGGGATGCCGAGATGTGACGTCACAGACAACATATATATATATATATACGCATCAGACCGCGTCCAGAGCATGTTTACAAGTATAGCTTTTGGGTCGAAACGAGCGTCAGAAAGAGTTATTATGCGACATTCCGATATAATACACACTAGTCATCGTAGAGAAACAAGCAGTTACCTTACGGTTCCACGTGAATCCAATTTTATTCAAAACAATGAATGCAAATGGACCTACAAACCGGCGAGGTTTCGCGGAGCTTCGGCTCGTTTTCAGAATAATTATATCGATTGCAACCCACCGAAGGTAATCAAAACCAATAAACATACAGATATCGTATCCAGCTACAGAAAGTAATGTTGTTTAATCTCATAATGTCACTAGAATATCGATATATGAAGGAGGAGTTGTACAACTTATCATAACAACTCGTTGGTTTCATGTAATTATTTTACAATCGGGCGACGCCGGTTCAAGCCTGACACCGAACCATTCATTTTCTTGACAGTTTTTTGTTTATGTTTTCACGAAGTAATATAAACCAAATCATTGTTATTCTATGATGCACTGTTTGTAAATATTAAAACAATTGTTGTAGTAATTATTTATTCGCCACGAAAATGAAAATATGGTAATTATATATAACGATATTTCTAAATTTTATTTTAACACGTGTAGTTAGTATAGCGTTGGAAAACACGTTAGACGGATTTTGTAGATCGACTTCAAATAAATTGACAACGACAATCAGTGAACGAATGAGTGTTGTTTATATAGCCAGCTGAATCATGTAAGGTGCCATCTATTTAACACGAAATTAAATTATCCAGAGCACATCGTTTTCTAAATTTAGTACAAAAGCGGAAATTTGACACTACCCCCAAGAATGGCTAGAAGTGCCAATTGACTTGAAGTCTGCAAGTTTGTAAGGAATCAGAGCGTATGCCAATACAGCAGGTGCATCGAAGGATGGGACGTGGGGCGTATGATCAGAGTTGCGATTAACTGTGCTTTGATGTGGCAAGTGGCAACAATTGTCTGCTTGAGTGCTTGGAACCGATCTTTCTAGCCATAATTAGGCTGAGCCTTGGTGTGTCAAGTAGCAACAATTGTCTTGGTGTTACTGGGGTGGGAGACGATCTACCCAGCTATTATTATAACAGTACCTCTGTAAACTAGGCCAATTTAAAGGGACGTAGTCAGGTATGTCAACAACAAAATAGAATATGTTATATCATCATTTAAATGGTGCTACATGATGGATAATTATATGTAGTTTACTACCCTTTTTGAAATTTTTTGATATCTTCAGTATTTGCGGTGCTATTCAACTTTTAAATCTTAAAATGGTGGCATTTTTTGTCTATTGGTTTTCAGTCCATTTCTTGTGCACAGTCTGCATGAGGACTGCATTTATTTGATTGGAAAATAGTAATAACACTGGAACCTTTTAACTTACGTATGTGAAATCAAAAATGGTGCAACACTTAAGGAAATGTCATTTTTGGTGACCTTGACTTGACCTTCACAGTTGACCTACTTTCCACTTTTGACCTAGATTTGGTCCACAGCATGGTCGTAGTCTGTTCGTTTATCCGGAATTAGCGGGAGTCATTTCTAACTGGAAGTCTGCGGTGTTGACCGTGGGAAAGTGAGCATCGTTGAACATCAAAGGGTACAACAGTTAACTCAGCACGACTTGGCTATATTGCCAATTAAGCTTGTTTTGAAACTGGATGTTTTTACTATTTGAACATGCAGCCGTGGTGGTGATTTCAAACTGCGATCGTTGTTACGGGCTTACTAAACACAACTTGGCGGGCAGTATACATTCAACAAAGTTAGTGTACTATAATCTTAAGAACATTACATTAATTAATACATGAAAAACTTGGAACATATTATGTCATTTTAATGAGCCAGCAGGAACCCCTTGACATGAACTTATTAGGGTCCCGGCAGTGAATCTAGGGGCCACCGGGTTCCCGGCTCCGAGCTAAATTCCAACCCCGAGTTATTCTTCGAATTCCTACTAAACATACTGGAGATCAAAACTATGCGAAATGATGTGCTTGTCTTGGGACAATGCAGACAGTCGAGAGATCACATAGTTTTGTACAATACAGACAAACATTGGGGACTGCAACTAGGATTTTAGATGCGTATTGTGATACTTCTTAAATGTATAAAGGCCACCGTTGATAGTTGAGAGACGGAGGAAACATCGTTGCTGGTGTTACAATAGTTACATCGCCTAAGTTTGTGTTGTTCACGCCAGAGCAGCTGCAATATTAATGCATTTTTTATACATCGCTTTTTTTTAGTTACGTGTCGGCATCGAACGAACGAACGTTCGACGTCAGTTGATGTTACGGATTTCATGAAAAAGCATAATTGCATATGTATGCATGGTTGCGGTCAAGCAATTTTACTTTTTATACAAATAATAATCATTATTGACATGAAATAAGTTTTTTTGTTTTTTGCATTTAATAATGTTCCAAATAACCTCGAAAAGGTAGGTATACGTATTCTATAAACGGGACACTCGTCTTTCATTCACTAGTTGAAGATAACTGCCTACGTCACACACACTTACCTAGTGAGCGTAGACCATGCTGCGATATACCGTAGTCCCCCGCGATTCGCTGAGTCGGGGAGCAAAGTCGCGCGCGCTGACAAACAATTGATGCTGCCTCGGCAGTTTCGAATCGACGAGTGCCTGCCTACTGCTGACAATCTCCGCTAACCCGCGTCTGGCTGACGATAGCGCGCGACCAGACGCACCAAATGAAACGTCGTGCCCGGGAAGGTGCATTATGTAACTTCGGCGGCGCTCGGAAGTGGCCAATCAAAGCCGGATAAATTAATACATTCTTAATCAACCGGTAGCGCAGAAATAGTCGAATCACTCCGCGACTGCGTGTCGCTGCTTCAGCTAAATGAGTGTCCCGAACAATGAACTGTACCGTTATTTAGGCCGGTATTGTTTTTTATGCACGCATTGATACATCAACTGCGTCTTCGGGCGTCTGGGCACGCGATCGGCGTAGATGATTTGATTTACCCGTCTAGTGTATCAATCAGGCGCTAGTGTTTAGACACGCGTAGCATGTTTTCGTTTTGTTATGGACAATACAATTCGTGGCGTGCCTCGAAAGACACATTTTATGACAAGACGCAGCATTTCTACATTTACGAAACTTAACCAAGTTGTCTAGCAACAGTAGTTGCATACTTGGGATGATGAAAGTCAGCAAAAATGCATGTCACTTGTTGGTAATGGTGTTAGTTAGTTAATGGTGTTAGGTTTTTTAGTGCGTGGGCACGTTTACGCTTGCGTCAGTAAGATATTTGGCGATTTTATGATAAACATGACCATCTCAGATTAATTCACACTGTAAGGTCGTAGAACCGAAATATTCAAGTGTACAATATGCGTAGGCACTACGGCATATACACGATAAAGACAATTGACATATCCATCACGTGACCTGTCGCCTAGCAAACGCTCCGTCAAGCCATCGGAAATGACTGCTGAATACGTGGCGCGATCGTGCATTCCGTCGTATATGTTGTTGAAATTCTGGACGCAAAATTGATTCTTTATATATAACAAAAACATAAGCCAAAGCCTTTACGGTGACAACTTTATGTAGGAATGTTTGATTTATGAGATGTTACGAAGCAATGGTTATTGGCAACATTTTTGATGGCAACAACAGTTTTTGCCAACATTGTTGGCAAAGGCAACGCTTGACGGAGGTCACGCGCAAAATGTTGATTGTGACATAAGTAAACCGCGACGTACTGACAACGTCAATTGCCACCTAAGTTGTATAGGTAACTGATGTGATGACGTCACACTGCATGACAACGTGACAGCTGGTTCCAACAAATCCCGTCGTATCTGTTAGCATGTCTTTATGTTTTGTTCCAAACTGTAATCATTATTCTGAAAGTCAGACTTTAGTTCTCTTTGGTTTCAAAAAAGAGAGAAGCATTCATGAATGAAACAAATTAGGTATTTTATGTATTCTGGAATGACAAAAATAATGTTTTATTGCAAGCTATTTCATCGCAATGATAATGTCGATCGCGGTGTAAAATGCGGAAAGTGAACCTGTCAACAATATTCAATTCATGTACGAAATCGTCACTATCGAAGGATTTTGTTACAGAATGTACGTTTACATGTTTAGTTTGACATGCATGACGCACCATAGCCAGTTGACCGTACGCTGTAATTATCAACCAATCAGAATAAAACTTTGGATTCGTTCCTTAGCGCGTAACACATGGCTGTGTCAAGTCGTTGACTACAGCATGTGTGTGAAGTGGGATCTCTCGAAAAAAACTGATGATGGAAGCTCATCTACAGCCCCCAGAATAGCTGACCTTGCAAGGTAATGCAGCCGAAAATTGGAGACGATGGTATCAACGGTTCGGGTTGTACATGCTCGCCATCGAAGCGGACTCGAAACTGAATCGCGCGAAGATAGCTATTTTGCTCAGGGCTACTGGCCCGGATGCATTGAAACGTTACATCCACTTCAAGTGGGATGATACGCCGAATGATCCGCCGAATGATCCGCCGAACGATCCGCCGAACAATCCGCCTGTACCTGCTGACGGCAACCAACAAGGTAACGCCCAACCTGTACAAAACAATGCCGGTCAAGTCAATGACAATGTGTTGAGAGCAGATGTCTATGCAGACGTTGTCAAGCGAGTCGAACGTGAATTTGTTGGGGGAAAAGCGCGTCGTGTATTCGAGGTATAAATTATGGATACATGAGCGTGCGGCGGAACAGAACTTCGACGACTATATCACATAATTATATACACTGGCCAATGCGTATGAATTCAAAGAACAAAAAAACATGATTAGAGATAAAATTGTGTTTGAAATGAAAGGTAAACGTATCCAGGAACGTTTGCTAAGAGAGGTGAAACTTACTCTCAAGCGAGCAGTTGACATATGTAGGACTGCGGAAATTACCAAAAAGGAGGCGCAGACAATGAAAAAGGGTCCAGTTGATTCGGTCATAGTATTATATGATGTGCGTTCGAAGTCACGTTCTAAGCACAAGTCAAAGCCTGCCACTCCAATCAACCAGTACAACAAGAGAACAGAAAGCTCGAAGCGTGGGAGATGTGAAAAAGACAGCACCTACCGAAAATATGTCAGGCCTGGGAAAACACTTGCCTTGTGCAAATATGTGCTGAAGCAAGTCTGTCAAAGAATCAGTACAAGAAGGTGAAAGGGACGATGGACAGTTCTTTCTCGACACACTATTCATTGGCAACATCGATACATCGGATTAATGGCATGCTATCATTAAGTGCAATGAGACACGTATGAAGATAAAATTAGACACGGGAGCAACCACTAATGTGATGCCGTTAGGCACATTCAGAAAGATCACACCAAAACCGCTGATAAAGCCGTCAAACACTGTGCCCAGAGCATATCAACGTGTGACACATACCGGGAAATGTCAACTCGAACGTTCAGAGAATGGCCGCTACAAGCGATGTGAGTTCAACACAGTTGACTTGAAATCGCCACCGATTACTGGACTCACAGCGTGTGAAAACGTTGGACTAATCATTACCAAAAGGTCAGGATAGGTTTGGATAGGTATTTATTGATCTTTGTGAAGGTTTTGCTCATTGAATCGACAGAGTATAGGCGCAGACATATTGAATTACCAAGTGATGGCATAGAAGTTTACGACCAATCATGAGCGAGTATCGCGTCGTAATGGCAAACCTGTTTGGGAAACAAAATTCGCAGCCCGGCCACCAAAGACAAACGGGAGTTCGAAACCCGGCGGGGGCCTTGAGGTGGGGTAAGACCACATTTAAAATTTACTTAGGCGACCATTATAACGTTTCCTTCATTTCCTGCAAAATTTGTCTTACGATTTTCTTGAAAATTTCACAGCATATTTAAACTCCATTGTGAAAACTCGAGAAATTCTCATACCTCATTTTTCAGAAAAATCCATTCAAACCTGACACCCCTCAATTTCGCCCCAATCTGGTGACGGATTTTGAAATGTTGGTGCGTTCTGCAAAATAGCCACTGTGCAAATACGCAAGCGACTAGAGTATATGTTTTGCTATCTCGTGAAAGATCTAATGCAGTAGTACATTCATTATTCACTGGACTAACACGTGCCACGTCAAAGTGCTCGAAACATCACACATCACACCAAAACGGTATTTTCAAGGGCACTCTTTCGGTCGGTAATGGCGGACGAATCCTTACTGTGGTCTTACCCCAGGTACCAGAGTGGAGACTACCATTGCTATTAACGACTGCTTCGATTACATTGTGGGGCTACTTGAGAGGCTGTCCGAGAATCTGATTGAATCACCAGAAACTTGGAGGGGTGAGGTGGGTGTGCGGGCAGTTGTCCCACAGAGTCGTAGTGTGCTGCCAACGTGTTGTAGAGAAAGGCAACTAGTAATGCATGGACTAGGGAATACAGAGTTCAGAGAAGGGTATAACGATCGAAAAGAATGTCCAGAAAATGAGCATGAGACAACTGCCTCTCGACCGATCAGTAACTGAATGTCAAAAGCACACTGAACATACATCTCTTGGACGTTGACCGCCAAAGTTACACTGATCCTGACGAGTGAAACTTCTACGAATCTAGGAACAGTATAACACTCCGATTCGGATGGAACCGACCTCCATTTAAATATATATGACTGACGCTAGAATGCTTATGAAGACACTCCACAATAGAAAGGGCAACTGTAGGAAAAAACATATTCCACCAGCAAGTGGTTGATCAGTTTAGAACAACTAAAGTATGAAAAGCGGTCTTGTGTTAATTAAGTTCCTCTTTGGTGCGCATACATTTGTGTTTATAAATGCGTACAATGTTTATTATTTGTGATTCAATATTGGTTTTACTACGAACAGTTAAGAGTTCATAGCGAGTTATTCACACAGGCAGCTAGGCTAAGTAGGCCTATCTACATTAGGCATATAGAACGATACTGTTTTATGTCTGTCTGTCTGTCTGTCTCTGTGGATTCATATATCCCACAGTTTTGCATGTATGTGGTTGAAATGTGATCTAGCGAGCCCATTGGGGTTGTTTGCATATTTAGATTTATTTTAAACATGTCCGTGGGTGATCTTGGGTGGCCATAGTATTAAATCACACTGATCTCCGTCAGTTTTGCGTTTATGAGGCTGAACCATTGTGTGCGATCTAGCGCGCCCACTGGGGTGGTTCGTGGATTTAGAATTTTTTTGAAATTCATCCAGGGCGGTGGGGATCTCGGGATGGTCACATACATATGTCTGCCATTTGCCCCAGGCAACGCCGGGTATCTCGGTTAGTTTGCAATAAAACAAAGTAAGTAAGCTAATTTACAGTGTGCACGGTTGCATTACCAGTTAAGTTTGCTAGAAGAGGAAACATGTCCAATATGTGTCGGGGGGAGGGGGACCAAATTATGTTTTACACCCGGGCGCCGACAACGCTCACTAGGCCACTGTTCCTCGGTCTTCTGTAATGTTCGTCCACTCTCAGATGTTCATACCTGCCCTTTCAAGGTTTCTCTTCACACTGTCTCTCCATCTTAATTTTCGCCTTCCCCTTCACCTTCTACCATCCTCTTCTGTTTTCCATGCTCCGTTTTGTCAATCTTTCCTCATTCGTACGACCAATGGCATTTGAAATACATCAAGCTAGTAATATGTTTTCTTCACCTTTAGAAATGCCCCAGGAATTATGTTCACAAAAAAACAATATTTTATCCCGTCTATACTAACATTGCATTGTGAGTTAAACTACCGATTTAAATTGTTTTTAAGAAAATGTATATACAACACGAACACTATATACTTATTTGATAATTCTTTCTACCGCATATGTCACATTGATATTTTATTCGATAATTTATGCTTTTTCCAAAATTACCGGTCGCCAGAAACTAGCGGAACAATAAACGTAATGCCCACGGATATAATTGTTCGTCTTTTGCACCGTTTTATCTTAAAATTGCATATTATTTAAAAACAATTATAATGGAGTCGAGGAAAATGATATAGTGCATGTTGATTCTGTGGAAATGTGATTTATAAGATGGATGATCTCAGAATGCAATTTTAAATCTGCAACGAATATGCCGGTGTCCTTGTCACACAAGCTGTCTACTGCGTCTTGTCTGCGCATTTTTATCTTATTATTAGATTACCTTTATGGCCACAATTGCAACGGACTGACGCGGAAGTAATCACTTGCTAGCCGGCCAGTGCAGTCAGGTCAGAAGCAACCGGGGCATTGTGAGCTTTGCACCTCATGTGCACATCGACGTATGATCCGCACAGAAGTGTAGACAATAAAAATACTCGTAAAGTTTAGGCGCTCATCCGCTTTATGAATAAAATGCATCTCGGGAGGCGTATAACAACTGAAGATGACGCAGTGGACATATATTGACCTACTCATGAAAATACTTAATGCATACTCGTTACATACTCAAGATTGACGCAGATATTGAGGATGTCTTTATAGTATAGTCATAATACCAACTAACATCTTTTATATGAGTATTACACCAAGGATTGCTAAATGGAAAGTGGACTGGCGAGATCTTGTGCGAGCCTTACGTGCCACAAGGCATGAAGACGAAAAGTAAGTAAGTGATATGCACGCCTAAATAGGGGCTACACAGTCAGTGAAAATATTTCGCGACACTGATTTGTCAATCAATACAAAATCAATGCAAAGTCCACCGCCAACAAAGTCTACTTCATGCAAAACCGTAACTGACGGCGAGTTTTCGTCGGAAAACTTTCGTTAATCTTGTGAGTGGCGGGGATAGTAGTGCTGGAACTACATGCACTAGCTACGCGGGAGTAATGGCGATTGCATTATATCCACAAGCGACACACTTCGCCATTCAGTCGCCATTAAGTGTAACGATTCTGTAGGACTATGGACAGGTTTTATATGCGTTTTCTATTCATGAAGTGCGTACACTCAGGCATGTGAGAGGAGTCAAGTCATTTCCGAGGAACATTTGGACGCGGCGCGGTAAACTGGGGAAGAAACGGGGGTCTGGATTGGAACTCAGAATTTTTTTTAAAGACATCATTGTTTGTGATGCAATCTAGTGTACTTTCACACTGTTTTTGCCTAATCCTGTAATTCCATTTTATATAAAATCACGTCCCATGATAAGCATACAGTTCCCTGCACATAACTGTAAAAGCACATCATTTTCATATCACACAAAAAAACCAGAAGCAGTGTATACTACATTGTCAAAACTACAACCATTGTAATTTTGTTCAGAAAGATTTCATCAGTTAATAGTTCTTGTATAATCGGTTTAAACCGGTTCACTATTATTGAGCATTCGTAAAACTTATTTTGGTTTTACATTAAGTAGAAATTCAAACCTTTCAATACCTGTAGAGATTCTAACCTTTCATTATCTGCAAACAATACTGATGATAATAAGTATGCCTTAATTAATCAAGCTACTTTTTAACAGAAACAATGCCAATATTATAACTAACACACACACACACATATGCTCAAGCTCCTGTGTATATTAATGATACATTATACATGTATATTTATATCATGTGTGAACATGCATACAGTAATGATAGCGCCACTGTACGGAATTTCTGTGAAGCTCATTTATGAAGCGACGCCTCGACACAATATAAATTTTACGGTAACCGCGGATCTATGGATAGTCGCTGTAGTAAAAGTTGAGTGTTTCGTGAGTCTGTTTTGTGAATTTTGATCGTTATAGGAATGTAAGAGAATTGTTTTTGTAACATAGTGTGTATATACATGTATGTATGTAAGATATGTGAGGAGAAGTTTGGCGGCTGCAGGTGGTCGTTTTCATGGTTAGGTCAGAAAGTAAAAGATCGCCCTACTTCCCATTGAAGAGATAAGTTAGCTGTGGACAGCAGAAGAAAAACGATCTGCATGACAATGGTGCTAAGACACGGACAAAGACCATGCCGTCCTCTGCATGATACAGTCAAGTTGAGTTCAGCCGGGATGACAAGTGTCACACACGTCAACATAACTGAAGTTAACTGGAAGTGATTTGTACATCCACGTGATGGTGATTTTTAGGTCAAAGGGATATTGGAACTTTGTAAATAACAGTTTTCGGGAGTACGTCAAAACCGATCTTAAACGAGAACAATGGAACGCTGCCGTAGTATCACAGCTCGTATAGGCCTAGAGCACGTACATTTTAACGTCAGTCACACAGCTGAATCTTATGTATAATGACGACGCGAGCACGTCGTTAGAACGGAAGTTGTTTTAATAGTCGTATGGAAGGATATTATTATAATGAGTTGTGAACTTCACTAATTATAGTCACAGGTGCAACGTCTTGGCATCTTCACTTGCGTTTATGATCGAGTAAATCAATAAAGCATATTGTCCTCTGAACTTAATTAATTAGTCACAGAAAGCATGCTGTTCTCTGGACTTTAACTAATCAATCACATATCCAACCGTTTCGGTATCTTCACTGCTCTGCCAGATCGGGTAGCCATCACGCGTCCATTAGGAAATGTTGCATCTTTGATCGGAGAGGGAGAAGCTGCACTATCTGGTTCGGCAGTTGGCTTACGGGTACGCAGTCTTCGTCCCATGATAAGTTCGTCCGGCGACTGTCCATTCTAGAGTGAAGTAGCTCAGTTGTTGAGTAGTGCCAGATAAGGGTCTTCATTCTTCTTGAAGGGTTGTTTCGTTGTACGCACTGCCCTTTCTGCTTCTCCGTTTGTTTGTGGATACCTTAGTGAGCTGGTTGTATGTACTGCACATTACTTTCTCACAAAGATTTGGAGAATCTCAAAGCTGAATTGAGATCCGTTGTCGGATATCGGAATCTAGGGTTTGCCATTACAGGCAAAGATCGACTTCAGCTGTGCGATTACAGACTTAGTTGTCTGGCTGTTGAGCTTCTTCACTTCCCGCCATCGCGAATAATAGTCGACGACAAGATAACTTGTATCTTTTAGTTCCATCAAGTCCATTCCCAGTCTTTCCCAAGGACGTGATGGGAAGGAGGACGGCGTTGGCTTTTCCTTTTTGCATGTAAAGCATTTCGATGTCATCTCTTTAATGCTTTTAGACATGCCTGGCCACCATATACAGTTTCTTGCTCTGGCTCTGTTTCCACTGTGAACTGTAAGCCGGTGACATATTCAGAGAACCGTTCGCACGCCCATGTTGTTGCTAGGGCCTCTTTTTCTATCACAGTACATCTTCTCCGTTTCTGACAGGCTACTTGAAGGGTAGAAGATGGAAGAGAACCATCTTCTTGGACCTGGATCAATTCTGCACCGACGCCTGAGGCTGATGCATCTGCACCTACGATCGCCTGACGATGGGTATCATAGGGTACAATGACTTCTGAGTGAAGCTCAGTGACGGTTGACGGCGCTGGGAAATCTTTGATTGCCGTTGTCTTCGTTGGATCAGTTTTGATTCCCGATTCACTGATAATGTGGCCTAAGGTCTACGTAGATCCTCACTCGATCGTCTAGCTTATGAACAGGCACCATTCCAGAGCACCATTCAGTTGGCACTGTAACTGGGCTGATTACTTCTTGCTTCAGCATAGAGTCCAGCTCCTTCCTTACTTTCTGGAGTAATGGGTGGAGGACTTTTCCTACGGTAGTCAGACAGAAAGGCTCACCCACAGGTTCAAGTGTGATGTGTTAGTCAGTGCTCAGTTTACCAAGCCCTGTTAAGAATTTTGGGAACTCAGCTTTGAAGTTTGGTGTTGCACATGAACTACCTTTGATGATTTCATCAACGCATGAAACGATCTTCAGGGACACACATGCGGCCTTGCTCAGGAGGAACGTCGATTTTTTGGTAGAACGTACACTGTTTCTTCAATTTCCCTGTTCATGTAGCCCATAGTTCCTTTCAGGTTTCCGATCACTGGAAGTGGCATTCTGCCTGGTCCTCTGAGCTTGACTGGTTGTTTGTCGAGTTGATAGTTTATCAGCCATGGAGTCTAATGGCTCTTATACAGATATACCCGCACCAGTGTTTAGTTTGAACCAAGTTGGATATCCGTTTACTAAGATGTCGGTAGACCAGTAGTTTCCTTGCTCATCAATTTCTCGAGAAATGGGATTTCGACGTCTTCATTCACCTCGTGAATCTTCTTTGCCTTTATCCCTCTGCAGGCTTGTGCACAATGACTTTTTCTTGCACATGTTGCAGATCGCATCTTTAGCTGGACATTTCTCGCGATTGTGGCGTGTGCCTCTGTACTATCCACAAGGTCTATTGCTTCCCGGTAACCACTGCATTCTCCCTCAACTTTTCTTCTGGGATTTCGTTCTCACGTAGTTGAGATTTGCTGTGATCGTCTTGTCTCCCCGAATCAAGACGCTGTCTTGCTTCCGAGCTTCAGCTTGTCTTGCCTGCTGAATTACTTCTGTCAGAGTTAAGTCGGGTTTTGAATGGAGTAGGTCTGAAAGTCCATCTTCCAGTACACCTACAATGATCCAATTTCTTAGCAGTTGGTCTAGTAGAGCCTGTATGAACTGTTCAATTGGTTCTCCAGGCAATCGCGATCTATTGTTGAATTTAGCTCTTTCTACTATAATGTTTTTTTCGCGCATTATAATAGTCATTTAGAGCCTACGTCATTATTTGTATGTTACCTTTTGCTCGTCTATTCTTAATGTTGTAAGAATGTTACATTCTCCCATGGCACATAGCAAAGTTGTGTCTTGTCAAATTTCTGGTTTGTTATGTAGACCAGAAGCGATTCTGTATCGAGAGAACTGTTTATTCAGATTCAGACTGTTTATTACCAAGTAACATTTAAAATGTAAGAGGAATTCTTGGCGTTGTGGCGTCAACATACATACACGCTCTTGTCATTCCTGCCCCCCATCATGTACACGCAAAATATACAATCAGAATCATTATAAAACTATGCTAGGCCAACTGCCAACACATGACAAGACAGTCGTACATCTATTTACATAAAATGAACTTGGTAACATAATATTAATACAGTCTGCACATTACCTAAAACGTTAAAAAGTATATATGGAGTTACATAAATGAATAAATAAATTAGCTGGCGACATAAAAACTAAGCTGATAGTTAAACAAATTGTACATACATGTAGTTAAGTTAGTAAATAAAAAAAAAATAATAATAATAATTAATAAATAATTTAGCATGGCGACATATAATCTAAACAGAGTGAAGAAAGTATCATGGCATCTCGCGGTTCAAGTGACTCAGAGCCTGCGGATAAAAACTATTTTTAAGTCTAGTGGTCCTTGTCTTAATACTTCTATAGCTCTTGCCTGAGGGAAGAAGTTCAAAGAGATGGTTGGCTGGGTGGGTAGTATCCCGTACAATGCTCTTGGATTTTTACGCACAGCGAGCATGGTAAATAGATTCAATGGATGGCAACTCGCGCCTAATAGTTCTAGATGCGCCCTTCACGAAAACATCTAGCCGTTGTTTCTCCTCCTGACTGGCGCGGCCAAACCACTCTACAATCGAGAATGTGGGGATACTTTCAATGATTGCGCGGTAGAACCGTATCATAATCTCCTGAGCAATGCCGAATCTCCTGAGCTGCCCCAGGAAGAACAGGCGTTGTTGTGCCTTTTTTGTAATGCACAGTGCGTTTGTGCCCCAGCTGAGATCGCTTGAAATTGTTGTTCCAGGAATCTAAAAGATTCAACCTGCTCGACCTCCACGCCATTTATCGAAAGAGGGCGGATGGAAGTATTTTTTTGCGAAAATCAACAGTCATTTCTTTAGTCTTTGAAACATTCAATTCGAGGTTGTTATCCGCACACCAGACAACCATTCTCTGAACCTCCTTCCTGTGTGCCGTCTCATCCGCATTTTCAATGCAGCCCTCCACAGTGGTGTCATCAGAAAATTTGATCACAAGGACCGATTGGTCCACGGAGACAGTCATTTGTGAAGATAGTAAACAGGAAGGGGGATAGCACACAACCTCGTGGGGCTACACTATTCAGGATAAGAGGTCTGGAGATAGAGTTTTTGACTCTGGCAGGATGTACATTCAACAATGAAAGTTTATCGAACAGCTTGAATGGGATGATGGTGTTGAATGTTCAGCTGAAGTCAATGAACAGGATCCTGGCATAGGTTCCTGGCCTCTCTGAGTGCTTCAGAATGTGATGCAGACCTAAAGCTACCGCATCGTCTACTGATCTGTTTGCTTGATATGCAAACTCGTGCGAGTCCAGGAGGCCGTCGGCCGACTTCAGGTACCTGAGCACTATGCGCTCGAACACTTTCATGACGAATGAGGTCAGTGCCACTGACCTCAGTGGCAGCCCGGAGATGTTGGACTTCTTGGGAATGGGTATGATAGTGGAAGTTTTGAAGCAGATTGGGACACTGCACTGCTGGAGAGAGGAGTTGAAGATGTCCGTAAACATCGCAGAGAGTTGATCGGCGCAGGTCTTCAGGGTAGGTGTGGAGATGTTGTCTGGAACCAAAGCCTTCCGCGTGCTATGTCTCCTGAACAGGTTATACCACTTGATCCAAAGTTCTGCTTGCCTTGGCCAGTTTGCCCCTTCGAACGTGGTTGGCAGTGGCTAGCCTTGTGGCTGTGATACAGACTGTCCCAACATTTGTGCTCCCGGAGGTTCACTGTCTTGCTCAGGTTGCATCTTTGAACGTTTATGTGAATAAACGCTCTTAATTATCACTGTTCTCTGGAACTGTTCGTTACATACACATTTTATCGCCCGTCGTGATTGTTAGGCGCTTTAATATTCATTTCCTTTGCACTTGATCGAGTAGGTAGCTTCTATGAATCTTATTTCTTCTATACATACAGTTGTCTTGAGTTATTCAACCGGCGTACAACTTGAAAACCGGTACCACCATGATTTATAATGACGACGCGAGCAGGTCGTTAGAACGGAAGTTATTTTACTAGTTGTATGTAAGGACATTATACTACATAATCCAACGTGAGATTGCGAATATTTGTTCCTTTTTACAGAAACCGAAGATTCGCTATGATGACAGGATAATTTGTGGGTTACCACGTCCACTGGCTATGCACTATTGAAATGAACTCGTACGGATACGGACTGCGGGTATTAGGTGCATTTTCTAGTGTTTTTCCATACTACTGCATAAACGGTTTTATTTACGACGACAATGGAACACTCTGATGTCGACTCAGAGGTTATTAGTCCTAGAGCAAAAACATCAACGCCAGTCTCCGGGTTGGATCTAATGCGATGTTGTTTCTGAAAAAAGTGTCTTGTACAGCAAATCTACTGTGGGTAGGGCATAAGACGGTTTTTGTTACATATATGACAGCTGTAAATAGTTTGAAGGAGATGTCTGTCGATGGACCTCTATTCTTCGTTCACAGGGTGTTGGGTGTTTCGGCCCATGACGGGTTCAGCCCATGGGCTGAACTATCCCTCCCGCAAACAGGTGAGTTTGCGTTCGCGTGGGCCGAATCATCCGTTTGTGTAAACGGTACCAGCTGGCTCCATGGGCCGAACCGTCCGTCCTGCTTCTGTTTTAAAATCTGAATTGCTACTTGACGCATTCTAACCAGCCTTTGTTATTCGACACGATACGTCGTCACATGTTTTTTGTAGTCTGTTGCTGCAGATTCTTAATACTGGATGTCGATCTGCGCATACGTTATATCTCATTTACAACCATCCCTGGACCAGAGAGCAGACCGACCGACACGCTTGGCACCCATGGTCATCCTCCGCTCGGCAGAGACAGCCAAACAGCCCAGACATTGTTGACTTATCAAGCTACTGCTACGTAGGCGCTGGAATAGGGGGAGAGCAAAGGGGATACATGCCCCATAGAAATTTCGCTTGGCGGCAAACGTACGGCTTTGCCCCCCCCAGTAAATCTGTGCCTGAAAGTGTTTTTTGGCTAGCCCCAACGGGGGTGTAAATCGAAGTTTTTAGAGTGCCTGAAGGTGGACTTTTTGCCGAGCCTCGAGGAGAGGGGTAGAAATCGAGGTTTTCAGAAAGCCTCAAAGTGGGTGTTTTGGCAAGCCTCAAGGGAGAGTGCAAATCGAGGTTTCTGGTGAGCTTCAACAATGTTAACGTCGCTGCGAAAAAATATTTAACAGCACCGGAGCACTGCTATGGAGTGTTGTGGTGTGATAATTCATAGTGTGATCATTTTGAAGAGGTGATTTTTATGTAGGAGAAGCAATGTGGTTTGGTTTATCTTGTTGTAAGAAAATAAAGTAAAACTTAATATTATGATTATTTTCAAAGGAGCCATAGAAACGCTATAATGACAGAACAGGTCGTGGGTGTATCGTTTAATACTCACAGGTTTAAACATAGGCGGATCCAAGGGGGCCTGTGAACGGCGCGGCGACGCAAAATAAATGTTCAGCACCCCCCGCTCTCTCCCCCGTCTTCCGATGTAACCAGTTGAGCCGAAAAAAATGTCAACAGCACCCCTCCCCTCATCTTTCGATGTCACCACACTAGCTGACACAGCAGCTCAAGTTACGGCGGCGCGGTTGCAACAACATTTTCTACTACACCATTTGGTTTGGCTGCCAGTAGTGGTTTTTCTGCTCACCCCCCCCCCCCCGACTCGCTTTCTGGATCCGCCCCTGTAAAATGACCTCCTGTGGCGTTTAGGAGGAATATTGTACAAACATAATATAGACCTGCTACATAGATAACATACCAAAGCTGGTCTGAACAGCGTTTATTGTTTTTACGGGGCAACGACGGATTTTGCCCGTAACGCGTTGCTTTTACGTTATTCGATGAGCAAATTGTCACCTCGACAATTCTCTAAACAACATGGCGAACATTAACCTTTCTCCTCATTCGCCAGGAGGCGCTCCAACTTTCTAGCGTGCCAAATGGCGCACACATACTCCCCCCATGGAGAGTCCAAAACGAAACATTCAATCGAACTCTAAAGCGCCATAACAACTAGGAACATTAATTAAGCACTAGAAAGCCCACCTTTCTGCCCAAGATTGAATCCAAGAACGCAACGTTCAATGATCACACGACAATGAATGTCCAGATTCATCAACAGATACAAATGAATTACATAGTAAACAGTCCCGCTTGAATGGAAACAAACGCAAAACAGTTGCTACTCTACAGATTGACTTAGATAACTCCTATAGTGCAATTAAGCTACTACAATACACGAATGCTTATTGCATACACTTGTGAACAGAAGGCTGGGAAGATTACCAGACATTTCACATACATGAAAGGTGAAGGGACTATTCTGCCCTTATGTCACCTTAAGAATAAACTCTCATAACAGTCCACTGACTTATCTTAACGTAAGAGTAATTCTGACAAACTTAAAGTCACTGATTTCCCAAATGGGAAATAGTCCAATTATGAGTCCACTTTCACTTGAAGACACACACACACACACACACAGCACATCGTTGTGAATATTCAACACACTGAGTCTTGATACACAATGTGCTAACCCTTCGAGTCATCTTCTGCAGAATGGCCACCACTGCTTTCCTCAAGAAAACGCAGCTTCTGAAATGGCCGCACGAAATACGAGCTTCTGGTCTTCACCTCCAATGTTCGTACGCAACCATCACGACCGGGGAATATCCTGGTGATTCTACCCATCGGCCAATTTCCTCTGGAGACGTCGTCATCCGCTGCAAGAACGAGATCGTCAACTGCTGCGTTACGAATTTTCTGATGCCACTTGCTCCTCTCCTTTACCGCTTCCAGAAGTGGATCGCCAGAATTTGTACTTGTCTCCATCTCTTCCTGTGGTACTGATCCGTCTCAAAGAAGACTCCAGGAGGCAACAACAACGCTCCCCGTTGAAGCAGGATATGATTCGGGGTTAGCACTTGATCTTCATTTGGATTGTCACTAGTCTTGCACAGGGGACGACTGTTTAGGACTTTCTCTACCTGAACGAGTGAGGTGACTAGTACGTCTTCATTGGCAAGGCATCCTCCGAGTAACGGCCTTCAAGGCGAGTTTCATCGACTTTACAAGGTATTGGCCTTTTGCTAGGGTCGTGTTGACGCTGATAACTTCATGTGTTCCCTGAACATCTAATTTCTTTGCTATCGACTGCGTAAATAAAGTCGCACTAGCTCCCGAATCCAGAATACAAGTGTCGTCACAGAATTTCCATTTTCCGCATACAATGACAACTGTGGCCTCTCGATAAGTCGATGCATACATGACTTGACAATCTGGAATGGACGTCCAAATCATTCTTGCAGGATTGCCATTGCCTGTCGTTAGCCATGCTCCGTCCCTCCGTAGTGCTTGATTGCTTGGTTTGCGTGGAACGAATTGGGGTGCGAAGCATGCTGCGCTTCTTTGTCTTTGCATTTACTTGAAAAACTGGGGGAAAAGTCATTTAAATCAACATCCTCCCACAGTTTTGCAAGAAGTTCCTTAAGTTCAACTTCCTCCTGAACCTTTTCAAGATCCCAGCTGCTTCGTTCTCTGCTTGCATCTGTTTGAACTCTGCTTGCATCTGTTTGAAGTCGGCTTCCTTACGTGTCTGTTTCCGCTTTCGTTCTTGTTCCCGCTTGATTTTTCTCAGCCAACTGAAGTTTCCTCCTCGCATGTTCAACTTCACCTTGGGCTCCTTTCGACTTCAATGATACCGCAAAGCCTGTTCTAGAGTTTGACGATGTTCTAGACCCACGGGAGATTTGACTCGCACTTCCAAAAGTATCAAGTTCATCGTAGGCTGTATACATTTTAGCATTAGGCGACCTAGTCACATCAGCCCTGTCAGTCTCACCACGTGAGGCCATATCAATGCCGAGCTTGGCACTGATACCCTTTCATATCACTGAACAACGTCAGACATTGAGGGTTCCGACCAAACTGACCACCGCATTACAGGTTCAAACCGCGCATTCTTACTTCTCGACCGCCGAGCGACGAGGCGGCGTACAGCGGCACTCGCGCCGAAACTTTCATGCATATTTCGCGTCGCGTTACACTATATATAGACTTGCAATATATATAACATCCCAAGCCTGGTTTGAACAGCGTTTATTATGTGTACTGAGTAACGACGGATTTTGCCCGTAACGCGTTGCTTTTACGTTATTCGATGGGCAAATGATCACCTCAACAATTCTCTAAACAACATGGCGAACCTCAACATTGGACTGTGGTTAAACATCCCCAATAATGTAATTGTCGTGAACTATAGCAATTGTTTGTTAACTAATACTGCATTTGCATTCCGTGTCACGTGACACTCACATCCATATTCACGTGGACCTTACACACAAATATGTTTTGCACACACGTGAACTCTGCAAATCACGATATCGCGTGTCATTATAGTAATTCGAAAAAACGGACTTGCCCAATGTCAATGGAAAAGCTAGTTCGGCATATTTGTCATCATGAGGCGGACTGGTCAGACGACTTTAATATAATGCCAGTATGCATGTATTTTTGCAAATAATATAATGAAGCAGATCGCGTACAACGTTGAATAATATGATTGATTTGTTTGCGCAGTCATTTGCTTCCGATAACAGAGAAACGACAAAAACAGAATGGATGCTCGATCAAACCGTCGGGCGGGACGGGCGATGATTAAGAACAACGTGAATAGGCAGCTATGTATAAAGATGAGTAGGCAAGACCAGAGGTAAAGGTCTGCGCAAACTTGTCAAATAACTAGGCTCCAATGTCAGACTAATAAACAGGAAGAAGGCTAAACAGTTTGATATTCAGATGGATTCAGATGGAAACAATTGCCACAACTGTTATGACAGAACTGTCAATGTACCCTTCGGGTCCTCATATTGTATTTAAAATTTAAAAAGTGGAGCCGACTATTAAAAAAAGATTGTAATACCCAGTAATTGTTATAAAGAACATGGTGCCAATTCAGTAGTCCGTGTTTGGGAAATACACAAGTAACGATTTAATGCACATTTATAGCGTCATTGTGTATTTCAAAATATATGGTCGTTGTAATTTAACAAGATTTAACAAGATTGCCATCCAGAGAATTAACTCTAGATGGCAGGTGGACAAGGAAGCCCTTTGGCTTATCGAGAGTCCAACCCTTTTATCTACATATATCCAGCCCTTCTGAGGTATGTGTCGATTTTATTTTTAAACATATTCACACTACTAGCACCCACACAATCATCAGATAATCTGTTCCATTCCTTCACAGTCCTTTGTGAAAATGAGAACTTTCTCACGTCTAATCTACACTGCTCCTTTACTAATGTAACTTCATGTCCTCTAGTCTTTCTATCTTTCTTAACTGAAAAAAACATATTTCTATCAATATTTTCATAACCATTCAATATTTTAAACACTTTTATCTGATCTCCTCTCAATCTCCTGGTCTCTAGTGTTGTTAAACCACATTTTTTTAGGCGTTTTTCATAGCTAAGATCCCTCAGTTTTTGTATCATTTTAGTCGCTCTCCTCTGTACTCTTTCTAGCATATCTATGTCCTTCTTGCGGTATGGCCTCCACGCTTGTATACAATATTCTAAATGAGGCCTAACTATTGTTTTGTACAGCGGTATTATTAGTTCTTTTTCTTTATATACTATATTTCGCCTAATCAATCCAAGGATTTGATTTCCCTTTGAAGCTGCAATTCCACACTGCTCTGAAACCTTCATGTCAGCACTAATTGTCAGCCCTAAGTCTTTTTCTTTTACAGTAGTACTTAGTACAGTTCCCCCATTGTATATTCTACATATTCGTTTCCATGTCCTGTGTGGAGGCATTTACATTTCCCAAAATTGAACAACATTTGCCACTTTTCAGACCATTTGATCAACCTGTCAAGATCATCTTGTAAATGCTGTCTATCCCCATCACTTTTAATCCTTCTAAACACTTTTGTATCATCTACAAATTTCAACACCTTGCTAGCTATATCATCGTCCAAATCGTTTATATATATTAAGAATAATATAGGTCCCAGTACTGATCCCTGTGGAACCCCACTCAAAACTGATTTCCAGTTTGAAGCCTCCCAATCAACAACTACCCGTTGTCTTCTGTCAATCAGCCATTTTTCTATCCAGTTAATTATACCATTTCCTATGCCATGGGCTTTTAGTTTAAGCAGTAATCTCTGATGTGGCACTTTGTCGAAAGCTTTTTGAAAATCTAAGTAGATGATATCTACTGGTGATCCATCATATACCCACTTAGTGATATCTTCCAAAAAACATAACATATTTGTTAAGCATGACCTCGCTTTTAGAAACCCATGTTGAGATGGGTTTATCAAGTTATGTTTAACAAGAAAATCCACCATGTGATCTTTAATTAGTCTTTCTAATAATTTACAAATCACCGATGTTAAACTAACTAGTCTATAATTATTTGACTTGTTTCTCGAACCTTTTTTAAATAACGGTATAATGTTTGCTTCTTTCCATTCTAAAGGAACCACTCCCTCTTCTAATGACAAGTTGAAAACTGTTGCAAGCGGTATGCTAATTTGTTCTACAATTTCCACTAGTAGTTTGGGTGGAATACCATCCACTCCAGGTGATTTATTTTCCTTCAAAGCCCTAATTTTCTTAGCTACCATTTCTGGGGTTACAATTAACTGTCTTAAATGGTCTGATTCTGCCCCCTTGAACTTAGCCTCTGGTACTGGCAGTGAACTAGTGTCTTCTCTGGTAAACACTGAACTAAAATACTCATTTAGGTCTTCTGCCATTAAGAATCCTTCTGATATTATATTTCCAGCACTATCTTCTAGAGGACCGACCTTATCCTGAACTTTCTGTTTGCTTCGAACATACGCATAAAAATTCTTGCTGTCATGTTTTATATTACAAGCTAATTTATGTTCATAGCTTCTCTTTGAATTTCTAATTTCAGCTGTAGCTTGGTTTAGTGCTTCTTTATAAATGTTGTAGTCTTCGTCATTGCCAGTACGTCTATATGACTTCCACATCATTTGTTTATACTTAATTTTTCTAATGGCTTCTTTCGATAATTATTTCTTTCTGATCCGTTTCCCTTGTTTTTTGAAGGGAACACATTTATCTACGATGCACTCTATTTCATTCTTTAAGATATTCCAGCATTATGTTGCTGTCTTATTCTTCAGTGTATTATTCCAGTCTATCTTTGCTAAATATTTCCTCATTTCCTTATATCTTCCTTTGTGGAAATTTCTCCTGAACTGCTTTTTATTATTTCTTTCTGATTTTACTTTGATGGTAAAATGTATCTGGTTGTGATCACTACTTCCCAGAGGCTCACATAATTTAACATTGTCAACTAATTCAGTAATGCAAAGTAATGCAAAATATAACGATTACATTTTTGGTTTGAGATATATTTCTGGGAATATGTCTACATGGTTTCTACAATAGTTTCTCCTCTTTTGAAGCTATCACCTCCGCTCTGTTTTGTTTTAACGATTGCTTGGCAATGCCAAATACTACAGTGGGTTGTTTAATGCGTTTTAACTGGCGTAACATGGCTACCAAGCGTTATCCACAATTATTTTTTGATACGAACAATTTAACACCAGTGTGCATTAATACCAGTTTCCTTGATTAGGCGGCGCCTACTGATTTTGTCGCGAAAATTATATATATATATACATTATGGATAAGATTCAAAGGTCTTATGAGGTCTCATTCATCTAGTCGATCTTTTTAGAACATGATCACTAAGCAGGCACAGACACTGAGACTGGGCACTGCCACGGTGCTTGTCGTCCTGAATGGTTCTTCTACATCGCAAATTGAGACACGACAATATGGGCATTCGCGTAATCTCCAAGTCACGAATGATACACAGTCTCTTATGTTAAGAGCCAGGACTTTACAACGCATGTTATTTGCCCTGACCTGGTCTTGGACTCATAACTCTGGCATGCCAGCGGATATATGAATCACTACTCTACCGCTCTCTCATAAAAAAAAAAATTATAGGTAAGTTCTTATATAGCGCAGTATCCAGTCGTTAGGATCGTTCAAAGCTTTACACTTTACACACTGGCAGACATGTTCTATCGAACACCATTTCGACTTCTCTGGGAAGTACACAAATACCCTCCACTGTCTATAGCCGGGTACATATTCATTCAGCTGAGTGAACTGGCGTGAACGAACTTGCTCATGACACCACAGGATTAAAACCTGGTTCTCACGATTGAGAATTCGATGCTCTCGGCACTGTGCCACTGCGCTCCACAAAACCCGCTCTGCTCGTAGGGGGTATCAAACACTGGCTGTATCGTGGGTGAGAACCAAATCGGCGTGGATACGTAATTAGAACTTGTCACTTGCAGGTGGGAAACTATTACCGAGGGAACGTGACGATGATAGTAGCACGCACTGCGTCAGATGTTGGCCACATAGAACGTGTCAAAAACAGGTCGGCGAATTTGTGTGATCGGGGAGAGTTTATGTGCTCGACTAGTTGCAATTGCGGAGTATGGAACACTGAGAATTTACAAACGTTTCCTGGAACCAACGTCGGCTTGTTTACTCGCATTGACGACAATCGTAGTGTGCGTTTGATTTACTGTAACGTTTGCCTTTTGGACCAGGTCGATATTCCGAAAGTTCACTAGTCCAAATATGAATCATTTTGAAGGTTCACGGTAAGCCAGTTCGCTGCTTTAAAGGGAAACGCGTTTGACCAATCACTTGCTCGACTTTCTGTACACATTAGAACTGTATCATTAAAAATGTATTATTACTTTGTGTCTGTCAACATTTAAATTATCAATGGATAGTGTGTGTGTGTGTGTGTGTGTGTGTGTGTGTGTGTGTGTGTGTGTGTGTGTGTGTGTGTGTGTGTGTGTGTGTGTGTGTGTGTGTGTGTGTGTGTGTGTCTGTGTGTGTGTATATGTGCGTGTGTCTGTCTGTCTGTCTGTGTGTGTGTGTGCGTGTGTGTGTGTGCGTGCGCGCGTGTGTGTTTAAACTATTAACAGCTGCTTTATCAATAAACATTGCGTGTGTTTAAGAACACAGATGTACAATTCTACACTATGTTTGATATTAACCACATGTATCTTTATTGACGACAGTGTCTTATTGTAAGTGTGTGTCTTTATGTTGTGTTTAACTAAACATGGCAAGAGTACGCGTGATGGTATGTTCCCATTTGTGTGTGTACCTTACTAAAGACAACTATGGTTCCAATTGTTGTGATAAGGTAAATGACCAAATTACGTGAATTAAAATTGCACACTTATACAGAGAAAATACATTTAACTTAAATTCCCCATATGTATGCATACTGCATGCGCCCATAGAAGCTAACATTTGAAGTAAAATGTTGGTTATGGACACACAGTTTAGGTGAAACTACAGTGTCGAAACATTGTCACATCACTTATGGGCATGAAGAACCATCAGGTAGAAATAGCGGTATTGAATAATGTGGACACATGCGACAACTGACGCACCATGTAAAGAGAGTGAATAGTCATTAGTGTATAGATTAATTTAACATACAACAAGTTTTTGTTTCAGCGCCCGCTTAAAATATGAATGGAGAGTATGTTTTGTTCTTCACAAATTCACTACGATTATATGTTGATCACTGGAAATCATCATTGACACAATTATATTAGACACCAATGATTTATATTGCTAGTAATGTTGGGAGATCAAACTAGTCTGCAAATCATGATAGAAATTGTCATTGTCAAACACACAAACTTGGTGCCGTCATATATTGAATGTTCTTCCCGAATCCCGGGCGAAAGGAACCTTGTACATGCAAGCGAAGTGTAATACAGTCACGTCTCGTTTATCCGGTCTTCGATAATCCGGTTGTTTGGCGATCCGCACGTTTTTGTGTTGGAACCATCTTGATACCGTGTGAATTGCTCCATTAATCTGTTTATTCATGATTCCGGTTCCGCACGCTATTTTGGGAACCGACCGACCGTTCAACACTGGCTGCACTCGATTGGTCAGGTCTGAGTTGGACCTGCGAGATATCCCGACTTCACCCTACCACATGATCGGTCTACTTGTCAATCGAGGAGAGATCGGGTCGCGGGGGGTACGGACAGTTGCCCAGTGGACAGTTGCCCAGTGGTGAAATGAAAAAGTGGACACTTGCTCAGTGAAACAAATTCCATAAATGTTATAAATAAATTTGACATTAGTATTATTAAATATATTATTTATATTATTATATTCCTTCATTTAGGATTAAATGCTTTGCTAAAAAAATTCTTTGTTAGATAATTTACATAGTTTAGGATTAAATTCTTTGTTAGATAATTGACATAGAACAGTTTGCCCCAGCTTTTAATTGTATGAGGCTTCTGAAGCCAGTCACAATGCAATTGGGGTTACCCTGGATAGGACATTGCAAGCAGAATGCACATCACGTGGCTGCAGTGGATCTCTGAGCTCAAAAGCAATTAAAATAAAATAATGCTATGGGCTGACCAAGGAAGCCCATAGCATTAGACTTGAACATGAACGCAAGAACATGAACTATGACCATATGAATCAGTAATGTTAATTGTTAATAAATGGACGACAATTTTAGTAATCAAGTACATACATAGTTTTGATTATATCAATCACTATAAAGAACATTTACTGCCACATATAATTCACACTTAAATTGTATAATTTAGATAGACACATAACTTGAAAGGCCATCATATATATTTTGTAAATATTTGTTATAACGGCGGTGGCTCCTATGATAGCCACAATATGTCTTAAACGGAGCCACTAACCCTCTATTTATCATAAAATTATAAGGTGATTTTCTATTAATTAATTACTATACTGGTTTCAAAAATGGTACATACACATATAATTATGTATGCATATATATTTTATTTGTATCAATATGTATATATCTGATATGTTTATTGTATGAATATTTGTTATATTTTGAGGTCAACATCAACTTCTTGTTCTTGAATTAATGTATTGATTGACATTGGTATGAAATTATGAATGTGTGCATATTTTTGTTATATAAATAAAGTGTTGTATCATGAAGTTCTTGTTATGTTGTTATAATATAATAATTTTATAAAACAAAAAATATTAAACTGTTATAAAAAAGGACTTTTATTTATTACATTTATAGCATGAAACACACATCGAAAGAAGCCATTAGTAAAATAAAGTATAAACAAACGATGTGGAAGTCATATAGACGTACTGGAAATGACGAAGACTACAACATTTATAAAGAAGCACTAAACCAAGCTACAGCTGAAATTAGAAATTCAAAGAGAAGCTATGAACATAAATTAGCTTGTAATATAAAACATGACAGCAAGAGTTTTTACGCGTATGTTCGAAGCAAACAGAAAGTTCAGAATAAGGTCGGTCCTCTAGAAGATAGTGCTGGAAATATACTATCAGAAGGATTCTTAATGGCAGAAGACCTGAATGAGTATTTTAGTTCAGTGTTTACCAGAGAAGACACTAGTTCACTGCCAGTACCAGAGGCTAAGTTCAAGGGGCAGAATCAGACTATTTAAGACAGTTAATTGTAACCCCAGAAATGGTAGCTAAGAAAATTAGGGCTGTAAAGGATAATAAATCACCTGGAGTGGATGGTATTCCACCCAAACTGCTATTGGAAATTGTAAAACAAATTAGCATACCGCTTGCAACAGTTTTCAACTTGTCATTAGAAGAGGGAGTGGTTCCTTTAGAATAGAAAGAAGCAAACATTATAGTCATTTAAAAAAGGCTCGAGAAACAAGTCAAATAATTATAGACCAGTTAGTTTAACATCGGTGATTTGTAAATTATTAGAAAGTCTAATTAAAGATCACATGGTGGATTTTCTTGTTAAACATAACTTGATAAACCCATCTCAACATGGGTTTCTAAAAGCGAGGTCATGCTTAACAAATATGTTATGTTTTTTGGAAGATATCACTAAGTGGGTAGATGATGGATCACCAGTAGATATCATTTACTTAGATTTTCAAAAAGCTTTCGACAAAGTGCCACATCAAAGATTACTGCTTAAACTAAAGGCCCATGGCATAGGAAATGGTATAATTAACTGGATAGAAAAATGGCTGATTGACAGAAGACAACGGGTAGTTGTTGATGGGGAGGCTTCAAACTGGAAATCAGTTTTGAGTGGGGTTCCACAGGGATCAGTACTGGGACCTATATTATTCTTAATATATATAAACGATTTGGACGATGATATAGCTAGCAAGGTGTTGAAATTTGCAGATGATACAAAAGTGTTTAGAAGGATTAAAAGTGATGGAGATAGACAGCGTTTACGAGATGGTCTTGACAGGTTGATCAAATGGTCTGAAAAGTGGCAAATGTTGTTCAATTTTGGGAAAAGTAAATGCCCTCACACAGGACATGGGAACGAATGTGTAGAATATACAATGGGGGGAACTGTACTAAGTACTACTGTAAAAGAAAAAGACTTAGGGCTGACAATTAGTGCTGACATGAAGGTTTCAGAGCAGTGTGGAATTGCAGCTTCAAAAGGAAATCAAATCCTTGGATTGATTAGGCGAAATATAGCATATAAAGAAAAATAACTCATAATACCGCTGTACAAAACAATAGTTAGGCCTCATTTATAATATTGTATACAAGCGTGGAGGCCATACCGCAAGAAGGACATAGATATGCTAGAAAGAGTACAGAGAGCGACTAAAATGATACCAAAACTGAGGGATCTTAGTTATGAAAAACGCCTAAAAGAATGTGGTTTAACAACACTAGAGACCAGGAGATTGAGAGGAGATCAGATAGAAGTGTTTAAAATATTGAATGGTTATGAAAATATTGATAGAAATTTGTTTTTTTCAGTAAGTAAGATAGAAAGACTAGAGAACATGAAGTTACATTAGTAAAGGAGCAGTATAGATTAGACGTAAGAAAGTTTCATTTTCACAAAGGACTGTGAATGAATGGAACATATTATCTGATGATTGTGTGGGTGCTAGTAGTGTGAATACGTTTAAAAATAAAATCGACACATACCTCAGAAGGGCTGGATATATGTAGATAAAAGGGTTGGACTCTCAATAAGCCAAAGGGCTTCCTTGTCCACCTGCCATCTAGAGTTAATTCTCTGGATGGCAGTCTTGTTAAATCTTGTTAAATCTTGTCACTGAGCAAGTGTCCACTTTTTCATTTGACCACTGGGCAACTGACCGCTGAGCAACTGTCCACTGGGCAACTGTCCTACACTCGGGTCGCGGTACAGGTGTGTTTGGTAGATGGACAGAAAAAGAAAGACTGTGTGGACTATGACCATGATGATGGTGAGAATGACAATGTCAGTCATGGAAGAATCAAGAGGATTAACATCACTCACAATATGTAATCAGTGATTTAAACGTTCTCATTACTACTGCGCGGTCACCCCCTCTACATTACATATGTTGGTTTGATGATGCAAATTTATGGACAATTCGTATGAACTTTGTTTTATTTTTGATATTCTTTAATGGCAGTTTGATTTAATTTTTATTCCATTGCCCAAGTGTACTAGCATTAAAATGGTTTTTAAATGAAAAAAATCCAAGTAGCAGAGTCTATTTTTTCCAACACAGTGATGTAAATAACCGTATTTTGCTTTAATATTTTGATGATTGGCTTCCTAAAAGCAACTTAAAATAAATTATTGTGGCTAGTTATATGGTAACCTAGAACTTTTCATCTTGCAAACCCTAAAAGTGCAAGTGTTTTAAAAGGATTGATGTACAAAAACCAAAAGGGTGTGACAAAGTATTATATTTTTATACTGTTATTATGTCAACTTGTTTTTATCACGAAAATAAATTCACTAGAATAAATGCAAACTTGTGTTCTATTCTGTAGTTAACTAACGTCGCCATCTTGAACCGCATGACATCCTCCCAAACTGGACGGCCAATCCGTGCTATACCGGATTGATGCGTGCGCAGTACCGCCGGTTCAAACAAATGCTAAATAAGCAGACCGGGTGCACCGCGTGCTACAGCGGTCTGACCAATCGACTCCAGCCACTGTATTGCGTTTCAGATAACCGGTTTCTCTTGATCTCTTAGAAAATCAACAATGCGGAACGAAGCACAGACTGCATGAGTAAATCACGCGGTCTATTCATGCGGTCTGTGTTGTAACAAGCGGCAAAGTTGGCTCACGGGCTTCAGTTGTCAGTGTGAAGCCGATTGTTCAATTAGCAGTGTTGGTGTTTGCTTTTAGATGAAACAGATTTACAGTTGAAGTAGACAGCAGCATCCTCCTAGCTTCAACGCCCACTACCGACGTTATCTGACCCGCCACTACTTGGAGTGTGAAGATGACAGCCGCCCCCCTACTATGGACATCCGCCAGTGCCTTCGCTTCACAAAGGAAGCCTTGAATGACGTCAGCCAGTTTACCATCGCTAACTGCTGGTGCCATGTCGACATCCATCCCACTGATGACCATGTAGCCACTGAGCCCACTCATCCCGAAGATGACACCCCGCTAGCCGAATTACGTGCCCTGATTCATTAACTGGATCCTGACTGCGACCTTACACCAGAGCAGTACATCGACATCGAGGGAGAAGCCGCTGGACGACGATGCGATACTGCAACTGGTGACTCGAGACAACATCGCAGAAGAGCCAACAACGGATCCAACAGAATCCGCAGACACAGAGCCAGAACCCGAACCGGTCTCTGTCAAGCAGGCAACAGTTGGCCTTGACGTTCTCATTCGATACCTAGTGATACCGACCTGGACAGCGCTTAGGATATAAGGAAACGCATTTAAAAACAGTCACAGATTATCCAGTCGTAACGGACTATTTCCAGATGACTGGCACTGGTTATTGTTTGTATTAATGAGCGATAATAGGGTGTTTCATTAATCCGCACGTTTCGTTTATCCGGCCAAAAACCTTGGGAACCAAAATGTGCGGATAAACGAGAAATGACTATTATGCGATTCGTCGGATAATAACAATGAATTATGCATTTAGTAAAAAGCATGCAATTTTACAATTTGCAGTCATGCCGATTTCTAGATACCGCCATCGCGAAAATATCACGTTTCAACGATGGCGATCATTTTTGTTCGGACATTGTCGGAATGCCCACTTTCGTGAATTCTTTCATTAGTAAATATTACCTTCTTTTATTGTCCCAGTTGCCCGTATACCAGATGCATGGACATTAATAATATATATGCCAATATGCATGAATTTGAAACTCCGTGTCACATAAGCCTAATATCACACCCGCATTCCAACGTCGCGCGACATTTATCTATATGTAGAATCCTTCAAAGTACACTTTTAAATGCAAATAATCAGACCGTTTCGTTACTATCACAAGTATGACATACACTTGTGCATTATTTGTTTATTTTCCATCAAATATTGTCGAATTCGTACAATCATCCCGACTCCGTCCGCTATCTCTGCATTCGATTCGCAAGGTGTATCGTGTTTTACGTCGATATATCAAAGAACGGCGCTGATTTTATCATTCCTCCGCGTTCAGCAAGACAGTATAATCAATGAAAATATGGCAAGTTACCTTTACGAGTCCTATGCTGCTCTGAACGGAGCTTTCATCAGCGTTGGTCTGCGCCACTCTCGGTCGTCACATGACTGTGTTGGTAACTGTCACATGACAACACTTCCAGGAAGATCGCGGGAAGGTTGTATCCGGAATCTCTGTTGGTTTCTGGTCGCCTCTCTTTTATTTCAATCGCCTCACCTACACCTACTGCTGTGAGTGGGCCCCTGGTCTTTCTGTGTTCTTTGAGTCGGGCTCCTAATGTTCTGCCGGTTTCGCCTACATAGGTCTGATGACAGTCCGGACATCCTATCTCATACATTACCACACACATGTTGGTCTTGGGGTCTTGTCCATGTCTGGGGTAAACACAGAGCGAATGAGAGCCAGAACATCTCGGTCAAAGACGCAAAGGTACTCGCGAAAAGAAATAAACAGAGATTCCGGATACAACTTTTCCGCGTTCTTCCTGGAAGTGTTGTCATGTGACAGTTAACAACAGTCACATGACGACCGAGAGTGGCGCAGACCAATGCTGATGAAGACGTCGTGAAGACGTCGAAAGCTCCGTTCAGAGCAACATAGGAATCGGAAAGGTAACTTGCCATATTTTCAAAACTATGAATGTAAGCGAGTCCGGAAGCAATTTACATGCTAGTATAATCAATGATATAATTATTTATTTGCTGTTTGTTAGCAAATAAACGATTATAACATTGACTACATTTGCTTGCTGAAACAAACAGTAACCTGACACAGCAACCTATCGTGATCAACAATCATCGATTCGAGTACGTCAACAAGTTCACTTACCTGGGCAGTACCTTCAGTCTCCATGGAGAAGAAGAAGACATCAAAATACGATTCGGAAAAGCCACGTCAGCATTTGCAAATCTACAACGGCTATTGAGATCTTCAGTACACTCCCAAAAAACTCAACTCAAAATGTACAACAGCAGTGTCTTCTCTGTGTTCCTCTATTGCTCGATAGTCCAGCGGCTATGTGCAGTAAAATTACGGAATTGTGCACTTTTTGATTAAAGCAAGACACTTTGCTCATATATTCTACATACCAATGGGACCATTTTAACGATTGGAGGCATTCCAGATTTTGCTGCGTTAAAAAATGGCCTCCAAATTCAATTTCCCTGTATCTTACTAACTGCGTAATATTTGTGTCGATATGTACGTTTTAGGGGTCAGAGATTTCATATTTGTTACTTTTGGACTTCTCCGACATTCACATCCGCCATTTTTAAAGATGGCGGTCATCAATATAAAGTAACGATATCTTAACAGATGCGTTATGTAGAGCCGTACAGTTTACGTTTTTGAATAGCCTGGAGGATAGCGATTTCAAAATGTATAACGTTTTACCTTCGTCGACATGCCTATATCCGCCATTTTAAAAATGGCGCCCTTCAAAGCATATTATTCCCATATCTCAAGAACTACACAACATAGAGCCACAAAGTTGATGTCCAAAATGTATGTTTTTTAGATGCGATGATTTCAAATACATTACGTTTGACTTTCATTGACTTTACAATAGATCTGCCATTTTGAAAGATGGCGGCAGACAAAGCCTGTTATTCCCGTATAGTCCAGCTGATAGGTGAACAGACTGTGCATAGAAGCACAGATAAATGCAAGACACTTTGCTCATTTAATCTATACACCAACTGAACCATTATAAAGATCGGAAGCATTCCAGATTTTGCTGCAATCAGAAATGGCAGACATTTAAAAAATGGCCGCCAAATTCAGTTTCCACATATCTTAATAACTACGTTATATAGAGCAATAATGTTTGTGTATAGATATGTCTTAGGATCGAAGAAATCCCATATATCAAGAAAAACACAACATAGAGCCTCAAAGTTGATGTAAAAATGTATGCTTTTAAAATGCGATGATTTAAAATACATTACTTTTGACCTTCGTTGACTTTAAATATATCTGCCATTTTGATATATCCGCCATTTTGACGGATGGCGGCAGACAAAGCCTGTTATTACCGTGTGTTAATATTTACATATCATTGAGCCTTGAAGTTGGTGTCAAACCCTGTTTTGGGATGCGACGAAATTAAGAGCGTTACTTAGATATTCTAAAAAACGGGCAATATCACTTCAAACGTTAGATTATGATGCCTATGCCTTCTAAATCTACAGCAACGATTTCAAAACATTTCACACATCTCACTGACATCCGCCGCATTGGCACAGCATTGTGCAGCGCAGGTTGGCTTTGAAACACAGACACTGTCCTATGCAGCTTTCGTGCGGCAACAGTTGATGATCGCACGGCAAGTTTTGTCTACAGGTGGCAGTGTCATCAACTGCACCTCCCATTCAGACACGTTCTTATTTCGAGTCCAGCCGAAGTCTACTGGACTGGGCAAATGTGGTGCTTTCAGCAGGGCCTGGCCCCAGACGTGGCAAGCCTGGTAGTCCACTCACAGCAGGTGTTGCATGAGGGCATCCTGTGTTGGTGGAATCTTTTCAATCTCTCTTCCTTTCTGTGTGAAGCGGATCTGTCTGGCCCGGTTGACGTGGACCTCAGAACTGCCCCGGTTTTTCAGTACAATAACGTACCTCTCAATGGTTGGAAGAACGTCTCTCAGGATATCTGTCGAGGGATTGTCTGCACGAGCACATAGCGTGCGTTTGCTTCTTTCAACGAAACACGATGTTGTATCACACCCGGTCAGTACATAGAAGAGAAGCAATGTCTTGCTGTTAGCCTTACATTTTATGTAATATCTTTACATTTTATAATACATATATATATATATATAAAACACAATGGACGGCCAAGTACCACAGCACCAGAATCTTTACCAATCACTTCGAAGATATTCAAAACAACTAGGTATCCTGGCTGCTACAGCTTCTGGCAACACCAGCCAAGATTCACACCAGTTGCAGTGCGCATCTGAAACGTCGACATTCTTGCTGTGCCTGGTCATCATGGGATGCTGACCAGGCTGGGATGTTGGAGCCAGTGACACAAGCTTTGCAAGCTGTTCAACTCGTTGTTCTCAAAGTTCACGAATACATCCAGCAGCTGTTGCTCATATTGGAAACTCACAGAAGAGAAGCCGAAGAACACTTCAAGGAAGACATAATGGTGCAAACTGACAAGATTGCAAAGACACTTGGAATGGAGTAGCGTATGCCACGCCAGTGTGGACGTCCAACTTAACGACCAAACTACTAGAGCAAGACAGTGGAGTAGTATTATCGGGTGGCAATATTCATTCCGTACCTGGATTCCAAAATCAAGTCACTAGGAAGTCGGTTTGCTCTCGGAAACAAACATCACGTTGCTCTGTTCTCCCTCCACCCTGCACTGGTGTCTCAGATGGACCGCAATAGTTTCCGAGATCGCTTGGTCCAGACAAGTGTTTTGTACACACAACTGTAATACAATATGCTTTGAAATACTACTATCGTAATTTATTGAAATTATATTGACCTGAACTATACATATATAGATCACACTAACTTGAAGGTTGCGGATGTGAATGTCGGAGAAGTCCATTATTGCTCTATATAACGCAGTTATTAAGATATGGAGAAACTGAATTTGGCTGCCATTTTTTTTAATGGTTGCCATTTCTGATTGCAGCAACATCTGGAATGCCTCCGATCTTCATAATGGTTCAATTGGTGTATAGAATAGATGAGCAAAGTGTTTTGCATTTATCTATGCTTTTATGCACAATCTTTTCACCTATCCGCTGGACTATACGGGAATAACAGGTTTTGTCTGCCGCCATCTTTAAAAATGGCGGATATTTCAAAATGGCGGATCTATTGTAAAGTCAGTGAAATTCAAAAGTAATGTATTTGAAATCATCGCCTCTAAAAAACATACATTTTGACATCAACTAGATTGCAGTTCTTGGGATATGGGAATAATGTGCTTTGAAGGGCGCCATCTTTAAAAAAATCGCTACCCTCCAAGCTATTCAAAAACGTAATCTATACGGCTCTATGTAACGTACTTATTAAGATATCTTCACATTTATATTGACGACCGCCATCTTTAAAAATGGCGCATGTGAATGTCGGAGAAGCCCACAAGAAACAAATATGAAATCTTTGACCCCTATAACTTACATAAAAATATTGTTGCTCTATGTAACGCAGTTATTAAGATATGAATTTGGCGGCCATTTTTTTAAATGGCTGCCATTTCTGAACGCAGCAAAATCTGGGATGCCTCCAATCTTTAAGATGGTTCCCTTGGTGTATAAAACAGATGAACAAAGTGTCTTGCTTTAATCGAATAGACATAATGCACAATCTTTTCACATATCCGCTGGACTACGGGTGCTGCCGCAAGACACACGTGGACTTTGTAGCTTCCACAATACAGTAAACCTCGCCTAAGGTCGTCGGATTCAATCGGACCGAGTGATTTAATCCGAATTACGCAAAAATCCGACTTAGCCGAAGATGACATATCCCAGCAGCAGGTGTGCCACTGAATTTTGTTATCGTTATTTGGAGCAGCCAACGTTTCTGCTGTCTCGTCCACGCCAACACAGTCATTCATCGTGCAAACAACGTCTCCATACATCTCGTGGAGCTTATTCCGTACGTTTATGAACGAAGGAGCTGCTTTGTCTTCATCCTCGTCTTGCGCTCAACACCTTAGACGAATCCAGTTTTTGTAGGAGTTTAGAAGTGTTTCTGGTTTCAGTTTGTTCCACGATGGTTTCAGGCAATGACGACGTCGAACATAGTTCAACTTTTTGAGAAAATGGTGCGACTCCTGATGCATCTAGTCTCCTGGTGGCTAGGATGTACCGGTAATGGAACGTCATGTTCTTGGTTATACCAGTGTCCATTAGCTTGGAGATGCAAGTTGTATTAGATGAGTGAAGACGTGGCGCCTACGAACGTTGCTGTGGCTGTCTGGATTATTTTTTGGAATAGCCGTTTCACTTTTTAGTTCATTTGGTACATATACTCCAAGCAAACCAAGTGATTTCGTTAAATACTGCGATCCGACTTAAGCGAGGAAAATCACATTATCTCGGATCAAATGGACCGACTCAGTTATTCCGAGTTAGGCGAATATCCGACTTACATAATCCGACTTAGACGAAGATTTTTATGGGCAATACATTACAAGTCAACCGTTACTCGAATTCTATCCGAGTTGAGCGAAGATCCGACTTAGTCTTAGGGAATACGACTTAGAAGTTAGAGGCGAGGTTTACTGTACCTGCTTAAGGTTAAGCCTAAGCCTAAGGAACACAATTAAAATGTACAGGGGACCGTTTCACTAACATCCTTAAGAGCTCCTAAGCCCGATTTTGGTCCATAAAATCGAGTGTTCTCCTTACCTAAGAGCGAAAATGAAAAACTGTGTTTCACTAACGATTCATCCTGGATATGGTCCATAAAAACGGTCCTAAAAATGCCAATTTCTAAGACGACATTACACTACTTTAACTATCATAAACACCTAGCACTACTAACTGCGTGTTAATTTGGGTCCACTTTCACGCAGAGAACCAGTTGTTCACAGCCAAATAAGTCTTCCAAATGTTAGCGATTAAAAGTGTGCTAAAGCATGATTTGTTTACACGACATTAGCGTCTTGACCGGTTGACGTGTGCGTAGCGGCGGTTTACGGCTTTGCGAAGGTCAAGGTTGTTATGACATTTGTTAATTAAGTTTGAGCAAACTTTAAGCTGTATCTAACTTAACCTGTGCAGTATTGCCTTTCATATTAGTATACACGACGGCACAATTTCGTTTAAGATGTTGGCGCTCCCTACGCTCTTATAAACTGAACATTGTGAACAACGACGCTCCCGTCAAAATATTGCACCGTGTGTGATGCGGAAATAATGTCCCCCGTAATATGTCGGCGGCTTCTGCAAGATTTCGTTTCAATTCTTTGCACAGTGAACAAAAGTCATATGTTGTTGACAAGTGGTTGGTGGGCCGAATTTTCAAACACTTTTTGACAACTGTTCAATCTCTTTTGTCAAATTGTGCCAATTGTGTAGATTATCGATCATCATGATGGAAATATCACTCTTTGCCTTAAGATTAATTTAACGATCACGTTAGTGAAACTAATTTTGAAAATACTCCTTGATTTTTCCGTTAGATTCTGTTCTAGGATGGATTTTCCTTAAGAGCTTAATATCTTAATGAAACGGTCCTCTGGTCCGAGACCATCTCCAACACCAGACACCACCAAGCAACAAAAAAAACCATACCTTCCTCACCCTGAAAAAGAGAAGGTGCATATGGCAGCAAAACAATACATACCTGGGGCCGGTTTCATGAAGCGTCTAAGAACGTTCTTAACGCTAAGATGATTGTCTTAGTAAATGACGTGATTTTTTTAATATAAGCGAACATAGGAGTTTACACAAACACATGACGCTAAGTAATTGCGTAACTGTAAGTACGCTCCATGAAACCGGCCCCTGGACGCCAGGAGGAAACAGAAAATGAGGCAGACCAAAACAGTGTGGTGTCGACAAACAAGTCAAAGAACTGAAGACTGCTGGGTATACCTGGGCACAGCAGCAAACAAAGCCTAAGACAAACAGGTCTGGCGAGGTCTTGTGCCAGACCAGACCAGACCAAATCAGACCAAATTCACCCCGACTGCAGTTGCACCGACTGAGTCAGACACGAAGTCAGCGTGACGTCACAATCAACCAAGCCAACCAACGGATGACGAAGGATCTAAATTACGACAAAGTCGCGTGAAACACAATCATGTCTGTCTTAAAAACTGGGCCATGTGAACAGTGTTTTGATGTCATGCTTTTAAGTCGTTTTTATGACTAAATGCATAATTCATTGATATTAGTACACGGATCGCCTATATTCCGCTTGCCTGTGTAGGGTTCTCTTTGCCCCAGACTTGGGATGTTCATACGATGACACCACGTTTGTGTGCTGCCATTGGCAGTTTCTATCACGATTTGTAGGCTAGTTTGTTGGTGTATGATATAAACTAGTTGATGATTTCAAGTTATCAACATAATCGCGTGGAATTTGTGAAAAACTGAAACAGAAACGTGTTGTAGGATTAATGTATGTATTCATGACGCATACACACACTTTGTATGGTGTTTCAGATGTCGTCCGCGTCCGAATTATTCAAGTCCCTTGTATGCTTCCTGGTTCGTTTTGTCCAGCCTTCCCCTAAGTAAACTAGATTCCACGTTAAGTGTTAGTATTTAAGATACCATCAAATACAGTATGCATTCACATGAGAAATTAAAGTCCAATGTATTTTCTCTCTAAAAGTATGCAATCTTAATACACGTAATGTTATTATTTAAAGGTATCACAACTACTAGAACCACAGTTGTCTTAGTCTGATATAGACAACTGGGAACATACCATCACAAATACTGTTACCATATTTAATACAATTAAACACAACATAAAGAAAAAAATGTAAACAAATTATTGCCATGTTTGTTACCGACAATAGGTGGAAATAATTGTTTTGTATACCATAACGGTCAGATTTGTTAGTGCAAGTGATTTGAAGTTGATGAAATCACCTAAATAAAAAGCTCATTGGATAAATCCTGCTATGCACTCGTCTCGTGTCAGGCCTTTGATTATGGCCACTGTTGCTATACAAAGTAAAGGGTAAGTTATTATATAGTGCAGTATCTAGTCCTTAGGACTGCTCAAAGTGCTTTACACTTTATTCTCTGGCAGACCTATCAGTCGAACACCATCTCAAATTCTCTATACGCCCGAGGCGAAATGTCGTACAAACTGATTTTTTTGTGCAGCCGTCCACCTTGTATTCACCATCTTACCTATATATTGTACTATGTACGGACACTCACATGATCAAACTGCTATGACACTTCTATGTGTGTTGATTATATCGTATCAAGCACACGCGACACCAACCGTCCAGCAGGCGAATTAGCGAGTGTTGTGGTCCATTTGAAAATAACGAACCACTTTGCAATAAGAGGAGGCCCATCAACTAATGGCAGGAAAGATAACATTTATGAGGTGATGCTGAAAATGAAGACGACGATGATGATGGTGATGGCCATGATGATAGAGATGAATATAAAGATGATGATGGCCTGTGTGAGGATGATGATGATAACGATCATGATGATGAAGAAGATAATAAATTTGAAGATGGCAGTGACGATGATGAAGAAGATAATAAATTTGAAGATGGCAGTGACGATGATAACAAAGATGAAGGCGAAAATGACGAGGAAAGAGATGATGCTTAAAAATGTATTGATTAAGATGAAGATGAAGAAGAAGAAGATGATGATAATGACAATGAAGTTGAAGACAAATATGATGGTGACTATTAAAAATGAAGATGATGAGTACTATGACGGTGACGCTTGTTGAAATAGCTTTGAAGATGAAGACAACGACGACGAGGTAGATGATAATAGTGATAAAAAATGAATATGGAAAAGTTGATTAAGATGAAGAGGATGACGAATGTGAAGTTTAAGATGGTAGTGATGTTGACGGCGAAGATGAAGGCGAAAATGACAAGGAAGAAGATGATGTTGATGAAGGTGAAGATAACGATGAAGACGAAGACGGGTGATGATGGTGGTGATGGAGATTATTATGATGCTGATGAGGAACGGGTAGTTATTCATCAGCATCATAATAATCTCCATCACCACCATCATCACCCGTCTTCGTCTTCATCGTTATCTTCACCTTCATCAACATCATCTTCTTCCTTGTCATTTTCGCCTTCATCTTCGCCGTCAACATCACTACCATCTTAAACTTCACATTCGTCATCCTCTTCATCTTGATCAACTTTTCCATATTCATTTTTTATCACTATTATCATCTACCTCGTCGTAGCAAACGAGTTGTAAAGCGGAAATCTCCATGTGTAGCCGATTACATTGTTTTTTGTGTATAATTGCCGACAGTTGAACTCCTGACATTTGTATATAGAATTGCACACGCGACACAAAACAGTTTAATGTATTTTTGGAACGCTTATAGTAACAATAATTTTTTTTAAAGTCTGGGCTGGATCTAATTGGTGCGTTTGCATAGGTGGATGAAGAAGATTACTTCATGTTCTATCACCGCCAAAATTGCGTTAGCCAACTCTAAATATGCTTCATTTTTTGACTTGCCAAGTAACGCTCAATTTTGGCAAAAAGTCACACCGTTCGACGAGTTGCTGCAGCAAGCCTACTAACGTCGTTACTGAAGACGGAGATTACGAATATTTTTTGCTTGTCTTCGTCTAGTCTGGCAGAGTTCTTGTACACAGCTGGAGGCATTCGACAATTTCCTGTGCTGTTTGGCATATCCGGAAGATGTCCTAGATGTGTGACGAACAATACCTCCCCCTCGTATATTTGACGTGACCTAGCAATGAGACGCTGGTCTGTATATACAGAATCTTGTCTACGCAGGCCACCAGTGCAATCGCACTAACCATAGATTAACATTTAATAAACCTCAATGGCATGATACCGTAGCTCGTCTCATATTCTGGATACAGAAAGTGTTTATTTATCCCATATAGGCACGGTTATAGGAAGGTTGTCTCTACCGTTACAGGGAATCAGCTACAGTGGTAACACGAAGTTCGCATACTTGGTTGTGTTGAATATGGGAACATGCGAATCCCTCGAACATCAAAGGGTCATGTTAACTCAGCTGTTCATTTAGCCTATAATATACTATAAACGTTGCATTTACAACTTGAACTTTTCGCATGCGTAAGTTTCAAATTGCAAACACAATTTTAGGCGACCTAAACGCAATTTGCGAGGATTATACCTTAAGCATATGTATTATAATATTAAGAATACAATAATTATAGATGCATGTTAATAAACGAGGTAAGGTTATTGTACATTGAACACCCGACTGTCGTTCAAGAGTATACTTTACAGAAAGAAACCGCATCTATGCAAAATGAACAACCCACGCGAAAGCAGCAAACATAAGAATTGGTTGATGAGACAAATGTATACGAAAATTATACACTATAGTAACATAAAACGTGCCGTTGAGATGCCCTGGCATAAATCCGATGCAACCAGTAGTAAAGAAAAATAATTTATCCAACAAAATATGTAATAAAATAATGATAAAACCCAGATATATGGCAACAATATGTATTTTATTGGTTCTTACAAAAAGGCTCATCAGCCTTCACACGGAATATTCTAAGAAATCGCGCCTGACAACCTCGCTAAAACAAAACAACAAATGACTGCCAAACTCCATGTCATTGTTGGTACGGTGCTTCTAGTTGAGGTAGATTTGTGACATAAAGTATGTTTCTAACATGTTTTACGTAATAGAATCCAATAAGTGCAGCGTGAACTTCTTGTGATAGTTGCCAAAGTTCAATAGCGGGTGGGCGAGGCCGTCTAACGATATCAGATGTGGTAAATCACCAATACTGATGGCCGACGGTCAGGTAATTAGAGTACCTTTTGAACGACAACATGTGTGCAACAACATGTCATAAATAAACAAACCATTGTATTTTTTAAATAACCATTGTATTTTTAAAATAATAATAACAACAACTTTATTTGTCCATAAAATGAAAATACATTTTGATTGAGGAGGGCGCATAATACGAGTATCGTTTACAAAGAACAATTGCTAAAGTATAGCACGATCAATGTTGTTGCCGATACCATCATTGCCTCAACTTTGCTACAATAACTAGGTCTGCCCCTTCACAAGTTTGCCATGTCCGCCATGTATGGGTATACATCTTCTCCGGAGCACCGTTGCGCATGTTGACGATCCGTTGATTAATGTCTTTGTTGGCAAAGGACGCATCTTTGTTTATGGTGATTTGTTTTGTCATCTTTGAATATGAAGAACTTTTCACGTCCTTGGTTGCAAAATCTCGATGATAAGCTCGTTATGTTTGATAATATGGGTTTTGATGGCGCAACGCACCGCCTTTGACCATTACTCTACTTCGTCACCAGGCTTGGATTATGTGATTTGAAGATATCCAAATCGTGTGTTGGTTTGCGGTTTCTCTGGACATAATTGGGGAGTCACATATGGCTGACACAGAGCAATGCAAGGCATTTTTGGGTCTATGCATATAAACGTAATATTAAAAACTAACAATTTGCAACTACAATAAAAATACCACGTCAAAGTTCACTTGTTTACCCAAAACACATAATTACCTTCATCTGAATGGACGTGTAGCACTAAATATAGTACATGACGTGTGGTGCTATTGAGCGTGCGCGAACAAAAACAGGAAAATACGGGCAAACCTTGACGGTTTCAGCTTTGTTTACATGTTGGATCTATGTCGCCAGTATAACATTTAGTGCCCAGCATTGTTAACAAGCATTGCCGTTATGGGACTAGCGACATTGATTCAAGATACGCTCACTGACAGCACACGCGGGGTGTTTATTTCTCCCCTTCCCCCAAACTGGCAAAAGCAGGCACACTTCGAAAGTAAAGTGTAGCCCTGTGTTATTATAGTTGTAGTTGTAGCTTTTTAGTTGTGCTATGTCCGACGGAAGGATTCACCAAGTTACAACCAGTGCCTGGCTCCTGTAACCTAACGACAATTCATTGACCTTACTGCAGCTAGGAATGTTGATGAACATTTCAGATTGCATATCCATTTCGTTGCGCGTACTAAATTAGGATTATCTCGTTTTCTGTTTGATTGCTTCGGTGAAAGTGTATATTAAACTGAGAGCTACAACTGCTAATAAACCTGGTTGGCGTGTCATCTTTCAATGTACGTCTTAGGTTTGAGAAAAAAGGACACAATACAGCGTTGCAAAGGAATTCCGTGTCGAAACGATCGCACACAAATATAATCACCTGAGACCCGAGAGGTTGCAATTTCAATAGGCGCTAATTGTAAGATGTTAATAATGTTGCAAATATTTATTATTCCCAACATTGGTGTGAAATTAAGTAATTTTAGTCCATTTGTTGACATTCCTACGCCAGCGTATCCTATTAATATTAATGTGTAGCGCCGTGGTGCAGTAGCTAGAGCTTCGGACTCTTAACCGAGAGAACCCGGGTTCGAATCCTGTGCGGCGGTGTCGAACCTTGGCTTGGGCAAGTTCGTTCACTATACGTTGCTCCAGTTCACTCAGCTGTATGAATAAGTACATGGCTATAGGCAGTGGTGGATATTTGTGTACGAATAGTCTTCGCGCTTTAATTTCAGCGTGACTGGATGCTTCCCAGAGAAGTCGAGATGGTGTTCAATTGAACAGGTCTATCAGGGAGTAAAGTGTAAAGCGCTTTGAGCAGTCTTGAGGACTGGGTACTGCGCTATATAAGAACTTACATGTTTTAATGTGTTAAACTATGTCTATGATGTATTGATTGTCTACTTGGTCTTAATTCAGTATTGTATGTGTTGCTATCAAATTAATAATATTACTGAGGTTGTAAAAGGTTACTGTTGACGATATTAATTATTGTAACGTAATTGGTTGGTATTGACAGCCGTATTATGTATAATTAATTCACAATTGCCCATGATATCAAAACTAAAGCCAAAACGAAAACATGTATTTGCGTTAGATAATGTTAATTATTTCATAATTAAGACCATTTTGTTAACTAAACGTCTACCGCCGCACAACAAGCGTAACCAGCTTCACAAACAAACTTGGTTGGCAGACCCTAGAAAGAAAACGATTACAACTTACCTTCTTCTACAAAATAAAACACAACCTCCTGAACATTACGCTACCATAACATCTCATAGTCCCATGCTCCCGTACACGAAACAGAGATCCTAACAAATACATACAAATACATGCACGCATAATACATATGCATACTCATTCTATCCTAGAGTTATAAGAGTTTGGAATCTACTCCCCCCAGAAATAATAAGCCTACTCACATTACACCCATTCCAACAAGCTCTGAGTACCATCCACCTTGTTGCTCCAGCCCACCTTACTAGACTATAAATACAGACAAAGACTGTGTTTTTAAGCTGCACAAATTATTGCAGTTGTTTCACATAATTATTTGTTTTATTGTTCTATTAACATTATTTTTCAAATTCAGTTTCACGCACCCTTTGCAATGCGCACTGCACAACTCCTAGGTTAGCCCCAGAAGGCAATGCTATCTATCTGCATCATAGAATCCAATTGTCACATGGAGTGAAAGAACTTGCACAATATTTGAAACGGACGGAATTTCTCGATTGCAAATCCGATACTCTAACCATTACACTACCGCGCCCCAATTGAGATGGAGAAGCCATTTAGCACAGTTCTATGGAGAAATGGAGATGTTTTAAAGGCAGAATAGATTTCTTGAAGCAATGATGGGAAAGAGGTATGCCACTTAATTATCTCCATTATATATATGTTTTGTGACACACTTTGCTACACATAATCACTGACAGCGACAACTCATATTTGCCGATGTTTCCAATAACTGGAAGGATTTCTACATTTTTGGTTACTCAGATTCTGTCAAAAGCCGCTTTTGTCTTTGTTTCTATCACCCGAATCATACGTCACTCCTGTGAGTTCTTGCATTACCTGGACCACCCCAGACTGTCACGGATCGTAGCCAAGTTGTCGTTCCGTCATTCCTCGGACAAAAATCAATGTATGTCTAGCACTGGTTGTGGCAACACGATGCCGAAGCATTACTCATGTTGGCCCGCCACATTGTTTTCGATCAAAGAACGCCATTCAAACATGTCCCGTATGTAGATCAATACATGCAGTTTCCACGAACCGCCGTAAGTACGCATCAATCTCAACTGTAGGAGACCAAAAACACGCATGTTTGTGGACGCTTTCACGCGCAAACAAAGGCCTACAAACTTTGGCGAACCTACTTGCGCACGAACACACACACACACACACACACACACACACACACACACACACACACACACACACACACACACACACACACACACACACACACACACACACACACACGTACACGCACACGCACACAGACAAACACTCACTAAGTAGTAGAGTATAACGTACAAATCTAATTATTTTATATTAGAGAAAATTTAATAGCATTGACTATAATGTAAATTTGAGAGTCTCGTGGCAAGTACTATTGCCTCGCTGTTTGCGTAAAGTTCAGATGTCGGTTGCACCAATAGTGTAGCTGTAACCATTCTTGATATATCTTGAGATAGTCTGCGATGTAAGTTAAATTACGTTTAAAGCAGGAGAAACGTTTCCAGGAGGCAAACAAATGTTACAAGATAATCGATGGTAAGGAGCGGTGGTCGCGCGGTAGAGCGCCGAACTGTCGATCGAAGGGACGGTAATTCGATTCCAACTGCTGGCATTTCAAAACTTGGGCAATTATGTTCACCTCACATTGTCTGTGTCTTTACCAAGAGACACTAAAAACCGTCTGTTCCTTCTCTATGGTGTCTGCCAGGGTAGGTAAACGATCCCACACATCGTCAGTTGTGGTACGTCACCAATGGTATTATCAGTTGTGGTATGTCATCAATGGTATCATCAGTTGTGGTACGTCACCAATGGTATTATCAGTTGTGGTATGTCATCGATGGTATCGTCAGGTATTGTATGTCATCAATGGTATTATCAGGTGTGGTATGTCATCAATGGTATCATCAGTTGTGGTATGTCATCGATGGTATCGTCAGGTGTTGTATGACATCAATGGTATCATCAGTTGTGTTATGTCATCGACGTTATCGTCAGGTGTGGTATGTCATCGAAGGTATCATTAGGTATGGTGTATCACTATAAAGATATCGCCTGTGCTGGTGTTGTATGTCATCAATGGTATTATCAGTTGTGGTACGTCACCAATGGTGTCATCAGTTGTGGTATGTCATCGATGGTATCGTCAGGTGTTGTATGTCATAAATGGTATTAGTAGTTGTGGTACGTCACCAATGGTATTATTAGTTGTGGTATGTCATAAATGGTATCATCAGTTGTGGTATGTCATCGATGGTATCGTCAAGTGTTGTATGTCATCAATGGTATTATTAGTTGTGGTATGTCATCAATGGTATCGTCAGGTGTTGTATGTCATCAATGGTATTATTAGTTGTGGTATGTCATCAGTGGTATCATCAGTTGTGGTATGTCATCGATGGTGGTATCGTCAGGTGTTGTATGTCATCAATGGTATTAATAGTTGTGGTATGTCATCAATAGTATCATCAGTTGTGGTATGTCATCAATGGTATCGTCAGGTGTTGTATGTCATCGATGGTATCATCAGTTGTGGTATGTCATCGATGTTATCGTCAGGTGTGGTATGTCATCGAAGGTATCATTAGATATGGTGTATCCCTATAAAGATATCGCCTGTGCCGGTTTATCAGGCCGAAAGTAGTAATGTGTCAGAAGGAATATTGTTGTCTCGCCCTAAGAAAATCTAGTTTCATGGGCTTTCTGTGTTTCACACACGTCGTTAATTGCACCACCCAGTCTAACACATTTCATATAATATTTATGTATTGGAATTGGAACAATTTATCAAATCAAATCAAATTTATTTATATACCACATATCTCTACAAAGCAGATTCAGAGGTGTTTACAAACTAAAACATGATGTAAGAATACATTACGTTGTCGTTATAATATTGCAATACATGGGTTACATATGCTAACACAACTACACGTTTCGATTATTATGTTGGCCATATATAACATTAAGATGTACATTTATGTATTTAAAAATACAAAAAATTACGAAAAAGCCTGATTAAACAGAAATGTTTTCAGGTCTCTCCTAAAACGTCCAGAGTCACGTTGGCTTCTTAGCTCTAGTGGAAGAGTGTTCCAGAGAGTGGGACCTGCACATGAAAATGCGCGTCGGCCGTACCGTTCCAGGTTAACTCTAGGAACAACCATGAAACACTGGTCGGCCGAGCGAAGAGTTCGACAAGGAACATAATATTACGCACATATACGGTCGGCAAGGTATTCGAAAATAAACAAACAAAAGCACACAATGCAACACACATTTTTACAATAGTTAGTCTATGACTATGTCGGGAGGCTCTCACTAAGGCTCAAAAGCCGCTATCGTGAGAGCCACCCACGGGAAAAGAATATTTACTGCAATTAGTCAATTAAACAAAATAAATTATTATTCAGTAGACTACTTTTATGTCATTCATATCCGTATTCTCCCACTGTGGTGCACACCGTAAAATATGAAGTGATTCGGTAGAATATACACAAGGTCGCAATAATCCAACACAATAGTTATGAGCCTACATGTGATTTATCAATGGCTGTTTCATTTCATAGGAAAACACTTCATTGCATTGGAGAACATAATACCATGGTCGGTTTAGACTAAAATATAGTTTGCTTTTAGTCGCAATTGCTTCATGCATTATGCAAGAGGAGACACGACACAAATACTAAAAGGTTAGTATAGGCGGAGGCAGGTTAGATCGTCATAACCAGGGCTGCTCTGGTTCGGGAATACACACGGAAATCGACCTATAAGTAAAAAAAAGGATACAATTAATAAATCTTTGTGGTTTCGAATCAATTTATGCAAACACAAACGTGTAGGCTGTTTATTATATAATAAAAAGTATTCACTTTCAAAAATTACAGATTATTGTTTTGCCTGCACATATAGCAATTGTGCAAGTCTCTTGGTATTGACCCAAAAGATATTTCTTCAGATATAATGAGAAACCGTGAAGACTATGAGTATTGATTTTTTCCCGTAATTCTAGGTGGCATATTTTTGAGTAGAGTTGGCAGGTAGTATCTTATACACTTTTTGGCTCGGCAGGTACGGCTGTACGGAATAGAGATGTAATGACTTTGCCTAGTGTGATGGTCATGGTGTGTGGTATTTAGTGAAAATAAAGATTTACAGTAAGAAGAAACGATACCATTCACAAATTTTTGATAAAATATAAGACAATTTTGCGTGAAAATGTCGTCGACTTTCAATAAGTATAGTGATTTCACTAGAGGTTCTGTATTGGGAATTATATTCGCTGTGGGTTATAATTCTTATCGCATTGTTCTGCAATTTTGAAATTCTGTTTGAACTAAAGCCCCACAATAAAATACTATACTTGAAATGTTGCGCAATTAAGGAATTGTACATTATCTTTAGAGCACATGTAGGTAAGAAGTGCTTTAACTTATTTAATACACCAAGAGTTCATGATATTTTGATGGCAAGTTTATCAATGTGAGCTGTCCAATCTAATGTTCAATGGATAGTTGTGCCTAAGAAGTTAAACTCTTGAACAAGATCAATGTGTTGGTCATTTATGTTTAGCGTTAATTCGATACCCGCGGTACTGCGTTGTGGAAAATGAAACAACATATATTTCGTCTTGCTAGCATTAAGAGACAGTTTGTTTACTGATAACCATTCACTTATTTTTTTCCAATTCCTTATTTATGTTGATGCTTAAAGTAATGTTATCAAACACATCTGTAGTAGATTGGAAGGAACAGAGTGGCCTATTAGGGTAGTGTCATCGGAGTATAATATCGCATTGAATTTAACACTAGCGTGATGAATATCATTTATATATAAGATGAATAACAATGGTCCCAATATGGAACCCCGAGGGACACATGTAGAGATGAGTAATTTATTGAATGTTACATCACCGAATTGTAAAAATTGGAGCCTATTGGTAAGATAGCTGATTTTTAGCCAGTGTAACGGTGTCTTGTTTATGCCGTAGTGTTCAAGTTTTTAAAATAAAATAGAGTGATCTAGAGTATCAAATGCTTTTAATAGGTCTAAAAAATCTAGCAATATTACCCTTGTCTAAGCTTTGTAAAAGAGTGTCTGTTATTTCCAGTATAGCCATCTCCGTAGAATGTGCTTTTCTAAAACCGTACTGACTTTTAAATAATATTTCATTTGTAGTTAAATACTCATATAGTTGGATATACACAATTCTTTCGAAGACAGGAGATAGACGGCATCAACGATATTGGCCAGTAATTATCTAGCATTCTAGTTTTATCGTTTTTCATATACAGAGGAATAATTTTTGCAATTTTTAGTTTGTGTGGAAAATTCCTGTGGTGAGCTATTGGTTAATTATGAGAGACAAAGGCTTGGCAATTGGCGGGCTGATTTTCTTTAGCAAATCTATGGAGATTGAGTCATGTCCTGCATTATTTTTTGGATCAAATTCCTTTACAACTGACAATATATCTTTTTCTGTAACATGTTTGAATATAAAAGTGAACGGATTAGTAGATATCGTGAATGCCCCCATATGTAGCTGAATTTGGCGATGAGAATCATGATCAGTTACGTTTGCCTGCAATTTAAAATCAGCGACACTGCCACGCCCACGCAAGCACAACCTTACCTTGGCTTGGTGTTTGATCAACGATATTTCATAATGTGGAATTCACCAACAGTCATGCAAAGCATTTCTGTCATTAACTTACTCTTTGTGTTAGTAAAACTACTGAATTAGACTATGTTGTTATTGTGAATGTGAGCACTTTACTTGGCAGGAGTCGTCAGTGTCACGTTGACATTGTATAGTTGTGTATGCAAAGGCCGTGTATCGTCAGATTCGGTGGCCCCTTGGTATTTTGTCGTGTTTTCGCTACTATTTGAATGCTTTGGTGAAAATCTATGTTGAACTGACAGCTACAATTGACAATTAACCTGGTTGGCATGTCATCATTCAATGTAAAGAAAAACGAAACATTACGGCATTGCTACGGAATTTCGCGATGTACGAACTTTAAACACTAGTATTATAGTACTTGCTGGGTTATGCAGGTTTCACGTCTGTAAAAAATGTTTACATAAGAAACAATATGCTACATTAATAACACTCGATTATGTCAAGAAGAGAAAGTTGCCACCAGCACTGCACAAAATCGCTATGTATGTATGAAAACCTTACTTGTTAACAACCTTTCTTGTTATAAATTGTTAAATACTCGTTTATCCATGTGCCATAATAGCTACACCACTAGTTACCGATATTGTATCATAGTAACTACTGTATTATACTTAGATATGTTTTGAACACTCGTTTCACTATTTGCCTAATTTCCATCCAGTCATCTGTTTTTTATGTTGGTTTTCTTATTTCAGTGACACCCTGGTACATCCACAACAAGCTGGCCTACGCATCATCTTGGAATTCTGAATGCAGCCCACCAGATTCATCGATCGGCGGTTGGCCCACCAGTGCCACCACAATACTCATTCAGTGTAAACATTGTTCGATTCATATTTGTTGGTTGCACTGCATAATTGTAAATGGCAAGGTGCACGAAATTGGACAGGTCAACCGTTGACTCCGTACCTCATTCACGTTGAGGAAATCGTCTTGTATTAAAGTTTAAACACCACGATGGCAGGCAACACTTCACCAACACGTATGCTGTGTGTTGCCCATTACTGTTGGATGGTCGTTGATGCCAATTGAAGGAATGTCAAGTTTTCAAAAGCTGCCATCTGTCAGACGATGTCGATGCTAGTCTGGTCTGGAAGAAACATTTTCGGCAATGCAAATCAATGGCAATGCGAAGCTGTCTTTAGAAAACGTACACGGTACAGCCGGCCATAGCAAATAAACACTCGCTCATTCTCCAAATGCTGTTGCAGGTCAGCCTCTTGTTGAACTGTGGGCGTTGTATTAAATTTTGATCTCTTCGAAAAGTTGTAGCGCTGATAAATACAATTTTGTGGCACGTTGCCGTTGGGCTGGCTTGAAATTTAGAGAAAGTTAAATACTTTTTAGGATGAAATCCGGCGATGTGTCAACGGGAATATTACCGTCAGTGAACACAACTTTGTTGACGTCCAGTTCCATGCTTTCACTATAAAAACTCCATCAACGATGTATGACAGACCATTCTGCGACGTGGTTTGAAGTACATGAAGCAGATTCAACGTGTTTTTCCAGAGACAACGACAAAATTCAATTTGGCATGGGCGCTGTTAGAATAAGTAGTTATTCTATTTGGTCGCCAGATGGCGCTATTGACGTTTATGTTACGTGACATTTCTTAGAGTTGCATATCGTATTTACAATGTTTGATGCGAGCATGCGCAGTTTCAGTTCCGGTTCGACCACGCCAACACGAGTTTAATAAAAGTCATTTCGTGATACATAATCGGTTGTCAACAAACAATTATTGAAACATGGTGTCAGAAAGAGCGAACTAGAGGTAAATTGGAACGTAAAGTCGCGGTGAAAGAAGGTTAGTCCGTTCTATTTTGACTATAAAAGTGATGGAACGATTCCTTCTCCCCGACCCGCTTCCCGTGTCCGGCAATCTGCCAGAGCAATGGCTGCGTTTCAAAAAGCAGTTCACGCAGTTCATCGACGCCAGTGACAAAGCTGACGCGAACGCAAAGACGAAAACGGCGATTCTACTACGCTGTATCGGTGACAAAGGGAATGACATTTATGACAACTTCACGTTTGAAGGCGTTCCAACGTTTGATGACGTCATCGCGAAATTTGATTAAATCTGCCGTCCTAGCGTTTGCATCCAGATATCACTTCCTCACCATGAAGCAGAACGATCGCTCTATTGATGACTTCATTACGGCCCTAAAGAAGCAGGTCCGTGAATGTGCGTTTGGCGATCTGATGGACGACATGGTTCTTCACGCGCTAACGTTGGGGTTAGACCAAGAACGGACGCGTCGGCGTCTGTTTGAAACAAAGAACCTAGACCTGGAGAAAGCCATTACCCTGTGTCGCCTAGCGGAGGACACGGAAGGCGAAATGCGGAAGCTCAAACTGAACGAGGAAGTGCAGGCGGTCTTCAAGACGAGACAGAAGAAGGCTAAACGCAGGCCGAGATCTCAACCGACTCACACGTCGAGCAACAAAGCGGACAAGTGTGGGAAGTGCGGCACAGAGCACCCGCCGAGACAATGTCCAGCATTCGGCAGTGAGTGCTACGCCTGTAAAAAGAAAAATCACTACGCCAAGTATTGCCGAGCGCCGCAGGCACAGTCAAAGGCGAAGCGTGTCTACCTCGTCGACGGTGACAGCGATTCCAGCATTCTACGCATACAAGTGGACAAGGAGGGTCGACGTCTGATGGCAACAATCAACGTGTCATCGGAGAGTCGTTCAGCTCCTACTGCACTGAGATGTCAACTCGACACCGCCGCAACATGCAATGTCCTCAGCGTCACCGACTATCGACTACTGGGCTCTCCACCACTATGCGCGAGTACTCGAACATGACGATGTACGATGGTTCGCAGGTGCCGTCGAAGGGTAGATGTTCCCTAACACTCCGAGAAATCGACCAGCGTGAGGAGATATTGATCTTCGAAGTCGTCAAAACGAGGCACGCCACACTGCTGTCCCTCGACACGTGTCTGAAACTCGATCTGATCGCGGTGAGTGAACACGTCAGCCTGGTCGAGGATCGAACAAACGACATCGATGCTGCCATAACGGAGTATGCGGATGTCTTCACCGGACTTGGGTGTCTTCCGAGTGAGTACAACATCGAGATTGACACAACTGTCGCTCCCGTACAGAATCGACCACGGAAAGTCGCTTACGCACTGAAGGACGAGTTCCTAAAGAAGATCGAGGCACTGGAGGCACAGGGCGTCATCGCGAAAGTCGAGACACCGACTCAGTGGATTTCGAGCTGTCTGGCAGTACGTAAGGCGAACGGCTCGGTGCGAGTATGCATCGACCCCTCTGACCTGAACAAGGCGATTCGACGCAACCACTTCTCGCTACCTACGATCGAAGAGGTTCTGCCAACGCTGACGAATGCGAAAATCTTCTCGCTTGTCGACGCGAAAGACGGATTCCTGCAGGTGAAACTGACAGATGAAAGCAGTTACCTGACGACATTCTGGACTCCGGCAGGAAAATACAGATGGCTGCGTATGCCATTTGGTATCTCGTCGAGTCCGGAGGAATTTCAACGTCGTTTGCAGCAAGCGCTGGAGGGTCTCGAAGGGATCTCCACAGTAGCTGATGACATCTTGATCGTCGGTCGTGGTCAGACAGAGGCAGAGGCCCGCAGAGACCATGACAGCAACTTCATCAAGCTACTACAGCGTGCTCGCGAACAAAACTTGAAATTGAACAGATCTAAAATTAGGCTTCACATGAAAGAGATCGTGTACATCGGGCATGTGTTGTCTCCGGACGGGGTCAAGCCCGATCCTGATAAAGTGTGCGACATCACGAATATGCCGACGCCGATGGACGTCGAACAAGTACGACGGTTCCTGGGCTTCACGAACTACATCGCGAAATTCATGCCGAATCTTTCTGCAGTCTGCGAGCCCATACGACGTCTGGTGCAGAAAGACGCCGAGTTCGTGTGGGGACCAGACCAGCAAGAAGCGTTCGAGCGAGTGAAGGACATCGCAACCGCAGAACGTTCTCTCTCGTACTACGATGTGACGAAACCGGTGGTACTTCAATGTGACGCAAGTACGCAGGGGCTAGGAGTGACACTTCTACAACACGAGAAGCCAGTCGCCTATGCTTCGCGTTCACTGACAGCGAGTGAACGCAACTACACACCGATCGAGCTTGAATGTCTTGCCATCGTGTTTGCCTGCCGCAAATACGACCAATATATCTATGGACATCCAGACGTGACGATTCACAGTGATCATAAGCCACTGGAAACGATATTCCGAAAGTCACTCTTGGAGGCTCCGAAAAGACTTCAACGCATGATGATGGCACTTCAGCGCTACGACATGAAAGTCGTCTACAAGCCAGGAAGTGAGCAACTCGTCGCAGACATGCTGTCGCGAGCGCCGTCGACACGTAGACAACCAGTTGAGCTGACGAAGGAGCAGATATTCCAGATGACAACGGAGAACGCCATCGCTGTGGAAGTCGAGACAGTCGACCCCAGAGAGTACGTCAACACCAGCGAGCCGAGAGTAGACGAGATACGTCAGGCCACAGCCGACTACCCGGTTCTGCAGAAACTACTCGTGCTGGTCGCATCAGGCTGGCCACAGGACAGGTCACAGTTACCGTCTGACCTGAAAGTCTACTGGACGTTTCGAGACGTCATCGCTGGGCACAACGGTATCCTGTACAAAGGAGAGCGTATGTTCATCCCAAAGTCACTCCAGAATGACATGTTAGTGAGACTACACAGCAGTCATCAAGGCATTGAGTCGACTCTACGCAGAGCCAGAGACAGTCTCTACTGGCACGGTATGACAAACGACGTAAAACAGACGGTCGAGCGATGCAGTGAGTGTTTCAGAGAACGACCTACGCAACAGAAAGAGAGTCTTCGTAGCCACACGATTCTACCGCGAGCGTGGGCTAAGGTCGGAATGGATCTCTTCGCGCACGGTCAGGACACATACCTCATAATCGTCGACTACTACTCCGATTTCTTCGAGATCGCGAAGCTAGATGATCAACGAGCGGTCACTACGATTGAGGCGTGTAAAGAGCAATTTGCACGTCACGGATCTCTCAACATAGTCCACACCGATGGTGGGCCACAGTTCATAAGCGCTGAGTTTGAACGCTTTGCGCAGAGTTGGGAATTGGAACATTCGTTATCGTCACCCTATCACAGTCAGTCGAATGGAAAGGCGGAGGCCGCTGTCAAAATTGCAAAACAACTGCTAGCGAAATCTTCCGACCCTTTGAAAGCACTCCTGGATTGGCGCAATATTCCTACGAGTCAGATGGTCAGCAGTCCGGCACAGCGCTTGATGAATCGACGCACACGAGCAGTCGTCCCACAGGCCGAGTCTCTGCTGAAACCAGCGATTCCCGAGGTCGAGCAAACGATTTCACGTAAGACTACAAAACAAATGCAGAGCCAGCGATACTACAACCACTCGAACGACAACCACTCATACAACAACGCGAACTACAGCCACGCGTACAGCAACCACGCGAACAGCCGCGTGAATGAAAACAGAAGACGCTAACAGAAGACGAACCGCGTGATGTGCCGAGCATCGCGCCGGAAGTGACAACTCACACACCGAGCGTGTCCGCATCTCCTGCGAAAGTCGTCTCGCCAGTGAAAACGCGCTCTGGGCGAGTCGTCACAAAGCCAGCACGGTTCCAGTGAAGACCAGCCCCAACCCCCTGTTGTCCAAACCTGATCATGTGCTAGTAACCTCTGATCATTATAGTATAGTGGCCCAATTGACTCTAGTGTTAGATTGCATTATGTTGTTATGTTGCCATGGGCTCATAAAGCCAACATTTTTATTATGCTCCTTTAAAAAAAAAGAGGGGATGTTAGAATAAGTAGTTATTCTATTTGGTCGCCAGATGGCGCTATTGACGTTTATGTTACGTGACATTTCTTAGAGTTGCATATCGTATTTACAATCTTCGATGCGAGCATGCGCAGTTTCAGTTCCGGTTCGACCACGCCAACACGAGTTTAATAAAAGTAATTTCGTGATACATAATCGGTTGTCAACAAACAATTATTGAAACAGGCGCGTCCATTTTGTGCGTCATATAACGTAAACAGGGACTATGATTGGTCTATTTTAAAACATTACTGCTCTACCAACAAAGTTCGACATAAACTTTTATTACAATATTGGGCAGGTTATTTACTTTTTAATGCCGAAAATCTTAGTTCCCGAGAAGTCGGAATGAAACTTCATTTCTAATCACATTTTCACCTTGGCTGTTGGCACTTGCGGCGTAAAGCCAAGGTAGTCTGCCTGATTTACAGGAAATATATAGTTTTAATAATTCGGTTGGGGAAATGATCAGTGTATTCCTGGTTAATATATAACTAAAACCACAAGTGTTGTTATCTTTAACCACAAGTGTTGTTATCTTTATTATATGTAGGATAACATAGTACTAATTCTAGCACGCCGGAAAAATAAGTGGCTAGCGCACAGTAAACATACTTCGATGGCGGTCGACTGCGTAATCACTGGAAGTCTAGCCCTAACCCTAACCATAACCCCACCTATTTTGTACTACTGACCCTAACTATCTATACTAATAACTTTAACTGTAATGAATAATGACGTTGACACTAACCATTTATTCCGAGTCAGATTGGTTCCAATGACACCCAACCCTAGTGCTTCTGATAAGATGAAAAAATCAGCGAGGTCGTTTGAGGACACGTTACTGACTGCGCATGAGCAGATGTGATTTGTGGGTGTACCTACTTCCTGATAGAATCTTCTTCTACTTTAAGCCCGAGGGAAAGAGAATTAAGTCTACTTCATGTCAATGATGCAATGCATATTTCCGTGTTAGTTGCAAGTACACGCAGTGGTGGTAACAAATAACTAATCACACAACTCAGTCTACTAGTACTGCTGTCTGCCCTTGACATTTTCTGTGTAGGTATTATTCTGACGCAGTGTATGCCGCAATCATCATCATAATCCGTAATGTTTACCAACTGGACTTGACAAGCTCTAATTACTTCGTTCACTATCCTACCGATGCTGTAACATCTAAAATGGCGACCCGTACCTGACACACCAGGATATGTTAGTAGGCCGACTTTACATTGGGAACAAATACAACCGCTTTCGGTCAATACAAATAAAGGCAAATTTTCATATAGCGCGGTATCCGGTCTTCAGGACTGCTCAAAACGCCTTATCCTCCAACCCTGGCAGTTCGATTCGTTCGAGCATCCTCTCGATTGTAGAGTAGCTTTCTACCACGCTGCAATTATTGCGCAAATACTGCCCGTTCACATATATCCACCAGCACATATGACCAGCTACTCATTTGTAGAACTGAATAAACTTAGACAATGTGGACATAAAGAAATTGACCAAGCTTCGAAATGGCAACAAGAAGACAAAAACCCGGAATTTCTTGATTGAGAGTCCGATGGTTGATCATTATGCTTTCGTGTCTCACGACACTAGGTATGATTTCGTCTGAAGTTCAAAATTACCTGCTGCAACCTGCAATATGATGTTGATATAAACGACAGATCCTGACGACAGCTGAACAGATGCTGCGGTAGCTGAACGAAGATCGATACTGCTCCAACAGGCGTACAGGCAATGACGGATTGTTTTCTTTAATTGTTATGTAACCCGTTGTGCCACTACGCACAGTTTAGCATGGAAAACGTAACTTCAATTCATCCCTTCACCGTGTGTATGTATGTATGTATGTAGTAGTAGTAGTAGTAGTAATATTATATTAGAGTCTCACTCCACGTATTCATGCATTAAAATACAAGACAAATAAATACATTACATTCAAAGTTAGCACTGTATACAAAGACCACTCAAAAGAGTTATGAGAGACTTGTAAAAATAAAAATGTACAAATAAAAACAGTAATAATTTAATAAACGCGCTATTATTTTGTTGTATTGTGTAATCTTGTGTGCAGTATTTTTTGAAGGATGCTGGCAGTTTTACTTATTATATTGTCATTACTCAATAAATATACAAATTTATCTTGATCATTCATACCGGAAAAAGCTGGATCATTAATTATTGCATAGCCTATTAGTTCTTGTCGTTCGTATATTATATATATATATATATATATATATATATATATATGTCAATGTATGGACCTCAAACAAGACGGGCAGAGTCAGAGAAAAGGGCCTTCAGGGAAAAGCTAGAGAGATTGGTGGAAGTGTATGTGACGATGTGTGTAGCTTGTGATTTTAATGCACACGTGGATATATCGGAGACAGGAGAAGAGGATTCGGTCGGGGAATTTGGATGGGGTACAAGGAACCGAGAGGGCCGGGAGTTAGTAGAGTTGGTGATGCAAAATGGGCTGGCGGTGGCTGGGTCATTTTTTTCCAAAAGAGGAAAAGCCACAAAGTATCTTATAGGAGTGGCCACCATAAGACAGAGCTGGACCTGCTGATAATGAGGAAACAGCAAATGTGGCGAGTGAAGGACTGTAAGGTCATCCCTGGTGAATACGTGTCTACGTAACACAAGCCCCTCGTTTTCATTGTGCGTATGCAGAAGAGGAGGGAGACTAAACGTGTGGGGCGAAAGACCATTAATTGGCGGAAATGTCATGGGGACGTTGCCAGAGTATCTAGAGACAGGGTGACATCAGAGTATGCGAAATTGCGGCCAACAATAGGAACTGTGGAGAAAGAGTGGAAGGATGTTTTCATTGGATAAGCAGAGGAGCTATATAGCAGAACATCTGGTAAGGGAGGAGCTTCCTCGAAAGAAAAAAATCAAACATGGTGGACCGAAGAAGTAGCGGAAGCAATTATTGGAGAAAAGAGAAAGGTATGGAAAGAAATAGAAGGGTTTAAGGGGAATGGAGGACAACCGGGCATTGTCAGACAGCAGCTGTATGGACAGAAAAAGAAGGCAGCTAAGAGAGCTGTGGATAAGACAAAAAGAGAAATGGAAGAGGAGCTATACAGAAAGCTAGAAAGAAGATGATCTATAAGATGGCTCGAGAGAGGAATGAGGACAGCAAGGATGTAAAAACTGGAACAGTGATTAACGACAAGAATGGGAAGCAAGTTACGGACAGGAAAGATGTGCTACAGGTCTGGGAAGTGTATTTCAAGACGCTGCTGAATCAACAAGAAAGCAAAGAACCAGATCTGCCAAGTGCAGTAGAGGGAGAAGTAAAGGTGAAGGATATTGTGGATGAAGAGGTAGAAAGAGCAATGGAGAAGATGAAGGAAGGACGGGTGACTGGTATTGATGAAGTACCAGTGGAAATCCTTAACACCCGGATAATTTCGAAACAACACGAAAAGTTAATGGTTAAAATAATGGTATGTAATTATAGAAAAGTGATGGCATTACATAACCTTTGTCGTCAATGATGATATGTAGTTTCCTGGTGTGTGGAGGGGTGGGTGGGTGGATAGGTGGGTTGTGTGCGTGCGTTTGTGTGCTTGTGTACCTGTGTATTTGTGTGCAGGCGCATGTGTGTGCGTACGCGCGTATGACTGTGTATGTGGTGTGCGTGTATGTGTATGTGTATGTGTGAGTGTGTGTGTGTGTGTGTGTGTGTGTGTGTGTGTGTGTGTGTGTGTGTGTGCGTGTGTGCGTGTATGCGTGTGTGCGTGTGTGCGATCGTGCAGGAAACACTGAGCGGCGAGTATGTATCGACCCAATTAGGTAGCAATCCTGGAGCTTGTTAACACCAAATCAATATTTTGTAATATGGCTTCGGAAAATATCAAAGAACATTAATCAGACAAGACGAACACGGAATAAATAAAGGTATTTGAAAGAAAATTACTTTGTGGCTTAGCCGATATCAGAATTATTCACCGTTATTGAAAGACAAACTAGCGACATAGATGCATGAGCTGGAATTAATGAAGATCAGCGGTCGGAAACGAGACAGACACATTTGCAAAGCCATACTGAAGGTGTAATTAATTGCACACGAACAATACATGTTCGGTGAAAACGCCGCGGAAAGGCAGACACCCTATTAAATGACATACTGATATAATTCAAGATGATGTTTCTGAAGAAACAATATACCGGAAACATGGAATACATCCGTGGAATATTAACAGAAGTCGAGGCCTCCACACGATTTCGAAGTAATCCTATATTACATGCACGCATGCATGCACCCACCAACACTCAAATACACGTACGCACGCACGCACGCATATGCATATTCTCACTCACACACACGCACACACTCACACACACACACACACACACACACACACACACACACACACACACACACACACACACACACACACACACACACACACACACACACACACACACAGACACACACAAGAGAGCGCGGCAAGTGTAGTGGTTAGCACATCCGCCAGGCATGCCAGCGCTCTGAGGTCGGTGTACCGGCATAAAATTGCCCCCTCTGATTCCTGCCCCCCGGCCGGGGGGCAATAATATACTTTTATAAAACTGCCCCCGGGGGCAATAATATACCGGTATTATATTGTCCCCTCCAGTATAAAACAGCCCCCCATGTTTAACAGTATTTGATGATTGACGACTAATTATTATATAAGCACATGATGTATGCACATGGTGTAATGAAATATAAATAATGGCATAATCAATCGGTTTTCGAATAAATATAATATTTTGTTAAATGTTGTTTGTGCATTTCGAGCAGTTATTTTATTTATTTATTGTATTTGACCTCCAAAAAGGAGAGACTACAAAAAACATAGATATACAGGACGGTGACATAAAAATTACCCCTATTAGACGTCTGTCCGTTGACGTCTAAATCATGTGGGATATTGACATCTATTAGACGTCTTTTCATTGACGTCTAAACTATGTGTAAAAATTGACATCTATTAGACGTCATTCCGTTGATGTCTACACAAATGTGGGAAAATTGACATCGATTAAACATCTTTCCGTTGACGTCAAAACACGAGAAATCTGACATCTATTAGCCTCTTTCCGTTGACATCTAAACTACGCGGGGAAATTGATATTAAACGTACATTCGTTGACGTCTAAACTACGTGAAAAAATTGTCATCTATTAGACGTCTTTCCGTTGACATCTAAAACACGTGGGATAATTGGCATCTATTAGACGTATTTCCGTTTATGTCAAAAACATTTCAAAAAGAAACATTGTATCATACCTCGCCTCTCAGTGCGGCATTGTTGGGGACCACGCGTCATGGGCGGATCTACTTTAGCGAGGGCCCATTCGACGCCGGCCGGTCCCTCCTCTGGTCTGGTCGCCCCTTTTGTGAGGGGAGCATAACAAATATGGTTATAGGGTTATACCGTGGGAACAGCGAATATGTTGAAGGATGGGGTGCAACTCGAAATCCACGACGGGGCTGGTATAGGCTTTTATAGTGGAGACAGCAAAATGTTCAAGGCAGGTGCAGTTCGAAACCCTCAAGGCCGAGCCTTTTTCTGCAATCCTAGATCCGCCAATGTGTGTCAAGCCGAGGCAAGCCCCCGATATGCCTTTTGGGTTTCTCACCCCTCGGTCATGTGACTCAAATAGTGGGAACATGAAAATATGCCTGATGTGATCAAGCTTGAAATCAGATGATCTCAGACCCTGTATGACCTTCACCTTTGATGCAATCTTATCACATTGCTTGTAACTTGGTAATGAAGAAAATAGTGCAACGTTATTGTTCCTTTCTCAAGATGACAGCAATATAATTTCTGAAATATTGCAAACAACACGCCATTGAAGTATTGTTACAACCTTTTCTAGTATTTTGAAATAAAGCTGAAGTTAGAAATAGCTGTATATAACTGTTTAGGTCTTGTTTAGGCACAGATGACTTCTTAGAAGTGGAGTGACATGGGCGTATGTGAAATCATCAGGAAAACAGCCAGAGCAAAGTGATGCATTTATAATTTTGTTATAGGTCCAATTATAATAATAATAATGTTTTTATTTCAGACAAGCATTGTGTCCATATTGAGAAAAGGACATCGATAAAAACATCCATATCAAATAGAAACATAAATAAACAAAGTTAAAAACAAATATGTTTAAAAATTATGCAGAGCCTTGATCCACTGATGCCGCAATTGCGACGTACTGTATATGTCGCTAGTAACAATACTCTGAATAATTGTATTAACAGACCTGTTAATCCTAGTGATTAAGCTAAAAATGGCTGTTCTGATAACACATTTACATGATTTTACATTAGCTGTAGCAAACATGTGGCTAGCGCTACAGCTCACCGGCAGATTGTTCAATATTCTGTGTGAATTGTGATAGGCAACAATAAATTGCTGAAAATGAGCTTTTCTAAAATTAACCCATAGCGCACACATATAAATATTACTGAAATATGCAGTAAACATCTTATTCTTTACAGCAGTAGAGCAAAAATGATTTTTTTGCCGTAACATGTTACTTTTGGCATAAAGAAATCTCACTTTGGCTTGAATGTCATCCTCATCCGATAAGTCGTTACAAATGACATGCCCAAGGTATTTACAAGAGGTAGCGAAGTTTAACTTCTTTCCTCCTCAAGTCATTTCCCTGGCAAGATTATAATTTCTAGAATCAAAGTACATGACCAGGGATTTATCAGCATTGTACTGAATGTCGTGATCACACCCATAAGAGTAACACATGTCAAGTAAAGTTTGTAGTCCCTTGGCGGAAGGAGCGAATAGAAGTTGGTCATCAGCGTATATCAGGTGATTAACAACCATAGTACCCAGACTACAACCAATATGTTGTTTGTATAGTTGTACACTCAAATTGCCCATGTAAATGCTTAAAAGTAAAAGGGGATAACTTTCCACCTTGCTTAACACCGTTGCCCACTGAGAAGAAATCCGAGTAGGTAGATCCCCATTGGATACATACACATTGGTTATTGAACTAATTTGCTGAGTATTCTTAGAATATATTTCAGTACGTCTCGCTGTTCTAATTTCGTTAACAGCTTATGTCGATTGACTCGATCAAATGCTTTTTACGCATCCACAAACGCAACATGCATAGCTGAACCATGTTTAGTGTAAAATCTTAATAATTCCTTAAATGTAAACACACACACACAGCTCCGTTCCGTGTTTCGGCTTAAATCCAAACTGATGAGGCGTAGTTTGCAAGTATGTTTCCATTCTGTTGAATATCAGAGTATCTATTATCTTGGAACATATGTTAGAAAGGCATTTTGGCCTGTAATTACCTTTGCATTCAGGAAAGTTGGCTATGTGATCATAGCGACACTTCTCTTATACAATTAAAGTCGTATACATGTATTCCTCAAAGTAGACGATGCAGCAAGAAAGGTGGCTTAATTATATACCTAAACGATAAATACAATTACACAGCCATGAATATTAATAGTGAGTCAACTATTTGGGAAGGCCAATTTATCAAAATCAATTCTAAGTCTTTACACAAAAATATTGTACTTGGAAATGTGTATAGACCACCAAGAAATAACCTCGATAATTACAGGACATTCATTGATGAAATAACGCCGTTATTAATGCATCTAGAGAGTTGCAATTCTGATGTTGTCATCGCTGAAGATTACAATATTAATCTCTTAAAAGTAAACGAGATTGAAATCTTTAGTGATTTTTTTGATGTACTATCTACACATAGTTTCTACCCCAAATTACTCTACCCACAAGATTCTCTAACTCTAAGGGTACATTAATAGATCACTTTTTCTGCAAACTTTCCAACACTACTATGAATACTACATCAGGCATTTTGATAAAAAAAGTTTTCAGATCATCAGCCTTATTTTACATGCCTAAATATTCAAAGAAGTCTCCAGGAATCGCCTCCAAAATTTATAAAAGTGTTAAAAGAAAAACCAAATGCCTTAAACAGGCTACTACACGAATTAACAAGTAACAATATTGCTGGAAAACTAGACTCATCCCATAACACTAACCCAAATACAAACACAAACATTATGTGTGATACCATTGAAAAAAATATTAAAACATTTTCCAAATAAAATTGTTAAATTCAACAAACATCGCCACAAAACATCAAACTGGGTCACACAAGGCATTATTAAATCTATAAAACATAGAGATAAATTGTACAAGAAATTACGCACTCTTATACCTATTTCACACGACTACACACTACTAAAAACGGAACTACATAATATTAATGTTGTACTTAAAAGAACAATTAAATATGATAAATTAAGTTATTACGACTCTTGTTTTATTAGACATAAAACAAATATTAAAAAAACATGGTCAACTATAAATGATATACTAAATAAAACGGAAAAAAGAAATAATTCCCAGAATATTTTACTGTGGAAGAACAACAGGTCTCAAACAAGCTTACTATCGCAAACAAATTTAACTCATTCTTTACAAACATTGGACCGGAACTTGTCAAAAAAATACGTAACCCAGATAACAAAACATTTCAAGACTATCTGCAATTCAAACATGATATACAGTTTTCGTTTCAAAAAGTTAACCAACAAGACATAGAAAATTTCATTGATTGCCTTCACCAGAAATCCAGTTGTGGCGAAAATGGCATATCAACAAAAGTATTGAAACAATTAAAGACACCTTTACTTGAATCACTCGAAATCATAATAAACCAGTCTTTAGAAACAGGAACCTTTCCTGATATCTTGAAAACAGCCAAACTGATTCCCATATTCAAAAAGGAAAACAAAAGATTATTCACAAATTATCGACCAATTTCAATACTTTCAGCAATCTCAAAAGTGTTCGAAAGATTAATCTATAACCAGCTATATTTCTTCTTTCAAAATCACAAACTATTCTATAAAAGTCAATATGGTTTTAGACAGGGACATTCTACGGAGTTAGCAGCACTCAAACTTATTAACAAAATCATCTGCGAAATGGATAAAGGAGGAATTCCCATAACAATATTTCTAGACTTATCAAAAGCCTTTGATACACTAGATCATGACATCTTATTAAAATTATCATATTATGGAATTAATGGAAATGGAAACACACTTCTACGTAGTTATCTAACTGGAAGAAAACAATATGTCGAATTTGAAGGCACTAAATCTGATATGCTTCCCATTACCACTGGAGTGCCTCAAGGATCCATTCTAGGTCCTCTCTTATTTCTGATTTACTTGAATGACATTACAAACGCTAGCACAGTTTTTAAACTACTACTATATGCAGATGATTCAGTATTAACAAGTACATTGGAATCCTTTAATAATAATAATAATAATAATAAATAACTTCTTAAGCGCCAATATCCTCAGACAATCTGAGCTCAGTGGCGCACCAAAACCAAAGGATTAAGCATTCTCGTACTCGTGTGCTAGGCGAAATTCGTCAACAAATGGATGGATGTGCTAGGAAGCTAGGGAGGATAGGCGATATTGAAAAGATAGGTTTTGAGGTGACGACGAAATGTAACAATATTTTCTGCTAATTTAACATTAACGGGAAGCGAATTCCATATAGTTGGCGGGGCAACTGAAAAAGCTCGAGTTCCAGCCTTTGTCTTAACTCTAGGAACAGATAGCAACTTCGAACTAGACGACCGAAGTTGTCTGGCTTGTCTGGCTGGTGTGAGCATTGAGTGTAAATAACTAGGTTGTTTGGATGAAAGGGCTTGGTAGGTGATTGTGCAGATCTTAAACATAATGCGATATCGCACGGGGAGCCAATGCAGTGATTTTAGAAGTGGCACTGAGCGGGAGAATCGAGGAGATTGTGTGACTACCCTTGCTAAACAATTTTGGACGCGTTGTAGTTTTGCAATATCCTTGATAGCAATATTATGAAGGAGGGAATTGCAGTAATCTAATCTGCTGCTAACAAGAGCTGTTGCGATAGTCTTAGCGACAGAAAGCGACATATGTCGGCGAATGCGGCGAAGATCACGGATATGATCAAAACAGCAACGGCACGTTTGGGATATATGTTGTCTGAAATTGAAGTCGCAATCAAAGGTCACTCCTAGATTCCGTACTGATGCTGCTGGTGTGATAGTTTGACTCAGGATGCATGTTGGAAAAAAGTAATTTAGTTTACCTCGTTGCATTGGAGTACCAATGATGAGGAATTCAGTTTTGTCTGCATTTAACTTTAATTTACTATCGGTCATCCATGAAAAAACATCTTGGAGACAATCGTTGAGTCGATTTAGAGAATGACTTGTATCGGGCGTGGCCAAGGAAATGTAGATCTGTGTGTCATCTGCATAAAGGTGATGATCCAAGTTATGACTTTGGATTACAGAGCTGAGTGGCGTAGTGTAGAGAGTGAAAAGCAAAGGCCCAAGAACGGAACCCTGGGGAATGCCACATGAAGTGGGGAGTGAGGTTGAAAAGTAATTATCTATCTTTATACATTGATGTCTATTGGTTAGATATGAAGAAAACCAGGTCAGAGCTGTGCCAGATATGCCATACCACAATGATAAACGTTTGACAAGAGTGTTGTGATCAATGGTATCAAAGGCGGCAGACAGATCAAGCAAGGTAAGTGCAGTTACTTTGCCTTTATCAATGTTTAATATAACATCATTGTGTACTTTTAGGAGAGCAGTCTCAGTAGAATGAAATTGTTTGTATGCTGATTGGAACACACTGGATAAACAAGTTGAGCTAATATGACACCTTAGACGGCTTGCTACGACTTTCTCAAGTATCTTAGAAATAAAGCTAAGATTAGAAATTGGCCTATAATTTTTGAAATAATCTTTTGGCAGAGAAGTCTTCTTGAGAACAGGATTTACATGTGCGTGTTTAAAATCATCTGGGAATTTACCCGAACTTAGTGATAAATTTATGATATTCGTTATTGTACGAAGTAAAGAGTCAAGACTTGCTTTTAGTAGTATGGTTGGTAATGGATCGAGATCGCATGACTTATTTGGGGAGGACATTATTATTTTCCTCACTTCATCAACTGTGGCTGGCTCAAACAATACAAGTGGAGAATTTACTTGTGGGGAGTCCACATTTACAGTACTTAAAGTGTGACATGGAAAAGCAGAACGTATAAGACTTAGTTTATCTTTGAAATGACTAGAAAACGAGTCACACAGAGATTTAACTGACACATGACTAGGTAGAGATGGAGGCGGCCGTCTATGTAAAATATGATTTATTTAACATACATGACAATTTCCAAGAAATAAATATTGAGTTAGACAAAATAAATGCGTGGTTAACAGTTAACAAACTATCATTAAACATAAAAAAATCTAAATACATGTTATTCCATTCTCCACAAAAGAAAATCCCAAGATTATCCTTAAAGATAGACAACACACCAGTCGAGTGCGCAGTTAATTTCAACTTCCTAGGTTTAACTATAAACAAACATCTTAAGTGGAACAGCCACATCGATAAAATAGCTTCCAGAATATCTCGCACAATTGGAATTATAAATAAGTTGAGATGGTTCATTCCTCAATATATATTATTAAAACTATACAATTCACTAATTCTCCCCCACATAACTTACCGTATACTTGTATGGAGATCTCAACTTAATAAAGTAACAAAACTACAAAAGAGAGCAATACGAATGATTACAAACAGTAAATATAACGCACATACTGACCCTTTGTTCAAAAGTCTAAAACTCCTAAAAGTTTAAGACATCGTTAAATTACAACAATAATTTTTTTTCTCACAAATACGTAAATAGAAACCTTCCTGAGTATCTACAAAATATAACCATAAGACTTAACTGTGACGTACACTCATACAGTACCAGAAGTCAGGAGCGTATCCACACAGAAAGTACGAACAGTGACCTTGCAAATAAAAGCATCAGACATAGCATCGCTCGAGTATATAATGTTACTCAGAACTTAATCGCGGACAAAATCCACACCCACTCTCTCAAAGGCTTCAGCGAATATACAAAAAACTATTTAATTTCAAACTACAGCTCAACTTGCCGAATCAGTCACTGTTATACATGTGTACACTCGAGTTAAATAAAACTACACTTAAAATGTACTTCTTTTTTTAAATAAAAAAACCTGTCTGATTTGTTTCCCCGTCTTCTTACATGTAAGATATCAATATACACCTTATACATGTAAGATATGCTGTGTCTGCTATCATAATGTATTAGTAATCACTTTCAATTGTATTGGCATTTGTCTAATAGAAAACCCGGTACCTACTGTGCACCCGATGTGTACAAAACTCCCAAAGATATATGTGAATATATGAATTACTGCAAGATATACATATATACATATATATATATATATATACCGCATATATGTAAAAGTGTTAGACTATATTATATTGTTGCACCAATTGCCATAATATATTATGTTTATTTTATTTTATATCCGTACGTACACACATACATACTCGTTCGTACGTGCAAACCCTCTTTCTGTTCTTCGTTTCTTTCTCTTAGTTTGCCATAAGAACGATGAATATCAGCCTTGAATTGAACTGTTTTATTAATTAATCAATGAATTATTGATAAATCTAACGTTGTAATATTTAAGGGTGGTTCTTACGATAGCGACCTTGCGGTCTTAGTAAGAGTCTCCCTGGTCAGTACAGTAACATCGTATCAACTAGGTTTCTTTTCTATAAAATATAAATATAGACTATTATGTTATTTAATTGTTTTCATTTGTTAACAAATTACACGTTAAACATATTCACGCTGATGTACATATATTATGTCTCAATATATAATTTATGATGTGTATTATTTTACTATTGGTTCTTGTACGTATTGACCAAAATAAACTATATTCATTGTCATTGTCATTTACCCGTGTATTTTTATCTTTAATAACCGGTACAACAACAGATTCTGAGACTGATTTCGGAACATAACCATGCACCAGAATAGAGGTCACTAGGGTAGATAATAGCACCACAACTTGAGCATCAGCGAACTTGATGTGTTCTGCAGTAATACCATCCAGACCTGGTGACTTATTGCATGATAATTCATTAATAATACCCATAATTTCAACTGCATCAACAGTAATTCCATTATTGTCATTGATGGAATCAAAGTGAACATTGTCATAGCGGCTATCCTTCACATCGTTAAATATATTTTCGTAGTGGTGCTTCCACAGTGACCCAATATCGACATCACCATGTATACCATCATTGTTCGTTGGTAGTTTAACTTTGCTGTTTGTATGGTTCTTAATTTCCTTCCAGAACTGTCGATGATCTTTTTGACATACCTTTTGTGCACTGGAATCAGCAATAAAAGTTTCTTTATCGTTTTTGCATTTTTTGACCGCATGCGTAAATTTGCTTCTGGACAGTTTCATGACATTAAAACACCATCTTGTCTAGGTTTTCCAACCTGTCTCCACAACCAGTAGGCATCACGAGCTGCACTGTGCAATTCTTTCACACTCTCATTCCATCCTGGTACAACATCATATTTATAAGACAGTTTTGAATTGACACAAGTGTTTGACCATACCTCTTCAGAGTGAATACGATAGAGTTATAAAGCTTATGACCTGGGAAAGCAGAACGAATATTGCTGATTTTATCCTTAAAGTGACTAGCGAGTATGACATATAATCAGGTTGTGGTGGAGCAGGTCGTCTATGTAGAATATTATTGACCCAGTTCCATAACTGACCGGATGATAAGAATTATTTATGACCATATTTGTATAATAATCTGATTTAGCTTTGATCATTTGTCTGTTACAGAGGTGACATTGCTTAGAATAGCGCGACCTGTCTAAAGGCGAGCGTGATTTGCGCCATGCACGCTCTAAATAACGACGACGCCTTTTAGATAGTATAATTTTAGAAGTCATCCATGGAGCTGGTGGCCTTTCTGACACACACTTGGATTTCATAGGTGCATGTTTGTTAAGTAATGCATTGAGTACTAGAGAGTACTGTTTATATAAGTCAGATAAATGTTCGTTTGGATCTGTGATAAGGCTAGATTTAAGGATATCAGCAATTAAAGCTGTAATGTCAATCCTGTGAATGCTCTATAAGACACATTGTGTTTCGACTCTAATGGAGTTATTGAAACGTTAACATTAGCAATGACAATATGGTGGTCTGATAACCCATCTGACACAGTAGGTGTCTGGATATTATTACAAGTTGAGCGGGTTATCAAGAGGTCACGCCAATGGCTATGTATATGTGTCGAAAAGGTAACATGTTCTTTCAAATCAAAGGATGCTAGAATATTATCAAACGTAGTTGTAGTTGTAGAAGGTATATCCAAATGAAGATTAAAATCACTAAGAATAAAACATTCTGACTGAATGGTTGCCATATTTTCTAACAGATCCTGAAAGTCTTCAAAGAAATTTGCTGGGTGTCCTGGAGGGCGATTGATACAATCGAAGTATGCGGAGAAAGAAGAATTTGAAATTTCAGCACAGATGAACTCACAACTGGAATATTCAGGGTTGGAATGTAATTTAACTTTGAACTGCTGTGATACTAGAAAGCCAACACCACCACCACGTCCGACTAAACGTGGTCGATGGTGAAAAGTGTAACCAGAAGGAAAAACGTCAACGATGCATGCGGCTGTATCATGTGGTCTGCGCCAGGTCTCAGTTACAGCAATGATGTAGATTTTCATTTATATTAATAAATCACAAAGTGAGGCTGTCTTATCTCGAACAGATTGAACGTTTGTAGTGGCCACTCGAATGTTTTGTCTAACAGCTGGCCCAGGATTCAGACTTACATCTCCTGCTCGTAATATAATTATTACTAATTTCAATGTTGGTGTAGAGCGGGGATTGGCAGTAACTTTCTATTACAACAAACATGAAGGCGTGACAAGCTAAGCAAAACTTAAATAGAATGATATATTCTAGTGTGATTAGGAAGAAGCACATTAAAATGATTAGACGTCAATGGTTTGCATAAAATAAAATATTTATCCCTTACGGCAACAGAGCAGCACAAACAGAATACACTAAATAAAAATAATGGTGACATAATTATGTCAGACTATTATCATATTCACTGATTCAGTAGAAATTAGTTGAGCAAAAACATGTAGCCACAATACATAAATACAAATGCTTAGCCGTGGGTAATAATTAACAACAACAAAATGTAATTATTTACTGATTAAGCCAAAATATCACTAAATAATAAGACAATAAAAGCAATAATTATAGTATCCAAATTGCATGCGCAGTCTGTGTTAACAGAACAGTCAGAACAAGTCTAAACTAGTAGACACAAGACGTTGGTTAAAGGATATTAATAAAAGGACAGATATAAATATGTCAACATAGAAATGTAGATTGTAATAGTTAATATATAATAATTTAGTATATATAATTATATCATCTTGATAATCAATAAATAGTAAGGAATGTTAAGCCCATGTCTAAGGCTAAGCCTAAGGCGTAAGTCAAACACTAAATTACACTTACAAGGATAGTAGAGTCTCGATTTTAAGAATAAAGCCTAATTTATTTAATTAGAAAACGTTGAACCAGGGCCATCTCCGGTCACTAAATTGAGACTTACAGGCCTGTTAAGGGAGGGAGAACTATTTATATGTATTACAATTCACTTAGCCGTAGCCGTAGCCGTAGCCGTAGCCGTAGCCGTAGCCGTAGCCGTAGCCGTAGCCGTAGCCGTAGCCGTAGCCGTAGCCGTAGCAGTAGCCGTAGCCGTAGGCACGCAGAAACTGACTGCAGTGTTAAGGCCAATAATCATCTAAAGGGTCAATAGAAAAAACCCACAGACGGTATGTTTTGTAACTTAATCATTTAAGACTGTAATTGGTACAAAGGACAACATTTTGAAAACTAAACACTGCTGTTCGACGAAAGTGAGCGATAATCATTGATATTGGCTAACGTTTTTTTTAAGTTGAATGTGACATTCACAGGGCCAACACTTGTTAGAATATGCCTATAATTTAAATATACTTAGCTTATGGTTGAATTATTGGGTCTGCAGCACTTTACAAGTTACGTAATATTAAAAGAAATATATTCAAAATAATAGGTATGCTATAATTTAACATTAGAAGAAAGATCAATTTTAAAAGTATACCTTATGCCCGTCCCCTAGCGACCAATCAAAGTGTGTCACTTGGTAGACTTGTACCTTGACATGTCGGTGGAAGCTTATTTGTGAATGAATATTAATAAAACTTTCACATTTAAAATTATCAACACTGGATTTTTCCAAAGCCGTGTGAGTATGCGAAATATGCTGATCTGATCATTTTCATATTGTTCAACTTTGCAGAATGGAAGAATCTAATACAAGTATGTCTTCCAAGTATGTTTAGTGATCTGGACGGCTGTTCTACAAGCACATGCCTGATAAGTCCGAAAGTTATGATAGTGAACTGCTTGTGATTCGTGATCCAATTGAACAGCAACGTATCATCAAGAGTGTACATGTGGGATTTGATGACAGCGAAACAGCGTTTTCAGTGAGTAGCCACATTGGTATCCATCTATCCATCGCACTAGAATCAAGATCCTTGAACGTTTCTTTTGGAAGAATATTACACATATGTCAAGAGCTTCGTGTCACGATGTGATCGCTTATAGAAGGTGAACCATTTGCTCAAGCAGGATGTTGGCGAACTACACCCAGTACCAGTGCCAAGTAATGTCATGGTGCAAATTGATGTTGACATCACAGACTTTCCAAAACTGAGTCTGGGTATTGTTGTGTCGTGGCAATGCATTAACTTCTCAAAGTGGCCAAAGCACGTGCTCTCAAGGACCACACCGCCGAGAGTATCGCTACATTATTGTTTGAGGACATTGTATGTCGTCATGGATGTGTTCAGATCCAGATTAATGACCAGGGACGCGGACGGTATCCTCCGAGCTGCACCGTCTCACTGGTGTCGAACAGCACGTCACTAGTGTCTACCACCCTCAAGCTAACGGTCTGGTCAAGCGCCAGACAGAACTAACAAGGATGCATTCATCAAATCACTCGCCGATCGTAGCAGCTGAGTTGAGTGTTTACCGGCGGTGCTCTTCGCATATCGCACATCGCGTCATTCATTCACCAAACTGATGCCATTCCAGATTGTGTACGGTCGACAAGCAGTGCTGTCAGTTGAGCTCCCAAACATTGACCGCAGTGTCAATTTGACGCTGATATTGCTGCTAAGATTGATGTGATGACATCGATGCGCGAGAGTATGTAATCGAAGGTGGCTTCAAACATCAAGGCCGCACAAGATGTCCAAAAGCACCAATACAACAAGCGTCGGGTGGTCAGTGAATTCGACGTCGGTGTCAAAGGTTCTTCACAAGAATCACGTTAGACAGGATCGAAAAGGTGGAAACTTCTCCGAATGATGGAACGGTCCGTACACCACAGCCCATTCGTGTGGCAAACACACATACAAGATCGTCAGCGCAAGTGGTGATGTACTGAAGTAGAAGGTTAACTCCAGTAACATATCTATCTCACACCATCTACCGACGAACATCAGGATAGCTCACCACCACCTCCAAAACGTGTCAAGACCACTGATGCTGACGTCGCTGACACAATTGCAGTGAAGTCCGTCTGCGAAGACTGGCAGCGTGACCAGTGTTCCAATCTTAAGTTGAAGTCTGTTCGTTTGAATGGTCGCCGACACAATGCTCCTACTAGTTCCATTCGTGTTGACCAACCATTGAAGAAGTAACGTATCAAAGGCGACGGAACTTGTCTGTTCCGTGCCTTCTGCACCATTATCATAGGCTATCAGGATGATCACGAACTTCTCCGGACTATAACAGTACATGATGAACAATGTGGATATCTTGCGGTCTGTCTGTCCGAACATTGCGGAATACATAGACACTAGTGGCATGATTTAGTTAGGTACTTGGGGAAATGAGGTCGAAATCTTTGCATTTGCAATCATGTTGAAGGCAACATTGTACGTGTTCAGCCAGTGTGGCTTGTCGCAAAAGTGGCTACTATATAAGTCACTTACGTCAGCTGACGAAAGCCACCCAGACGAAATGATTCTGATCCAGAACCTCCACCACCATTATGAACCAACCATGTTACCATCCATGCTATGAACTTTGTGAACAAATAAAAAATGTATGCATATATGCATGTATGTATGTTTTGTGATTCTATGAATATCTACGCATTTCAAGTATATGAATATTTCAATGGTACATATATGTATACATATATTATGTTGAATAAATTATTACATAACTGCCATGAATTGACAAAAAATACAATTAACACACTGTGCCATAATTTCACATGGGATTTATAGGGGGCTTGCCCCCAGTTTTATACCGGTATAATATTGCCGGGGGGACAAATTATATCGGGGGCAATATTATACCTTTACACCAGATATTAGGTGTAAAAACCTGGACTGTGTATCCGTCGTGACTCGGAGATCATGTTAATGTTGGTCCCGTCTCAATTTGGATAAAAAAGCCACTGTGGACAATAAGCACTCTGGCAGTGACCATCCTTAGTGCCAGCGTAAAAAGGTCGGTTTGACATTAATGTTCTGAAAAAGGATGACTAGTTGAATGAGACTTCATAAGACCATTACATTGTAACCACAATAATACAGACTAATCAGTTAATAGAACGTTGCCGAGCGCTGGAAAGAACTAGAACATACACGCACACGAACACGCACAGACACGTGCACACGCGCACGCACGCACAGAAAAGAGGAGGCAAGAAGAGTGTATCACTGTAAGCTGAGCTTCAAAGAATGTCGTTCAACTCCTCGGCTCGACTGTTGTTAACTATTGGCTTGGCAGTTC
>CM034540.1:48685387-48767887 GCA_020002185.1 Paraescarpia echinospica | reverse complement strand
TAATGTTTATTTTGGATTTTATTGCGTAAATCATCACATTAAAATGTGACATGCAAACAACCTAACACATTAGCGAACCTGTTTTGATAGATATAGCCATTGATGCGTAAATTGGTGTGACTAATTACACAGAGATTGGATATTTCACAAGTGTACTACGGATTATGAACATACACAAATAACAGTCGGACAAAAGCAATGCCTGCTTCCGATGGTGTCAGCGGCGAAATGTCGATCGTGTTGGTCCCGCTTGTCAATATACGTTGCATTGCGATTATTGTGATGAATATAGGTTCCTGTTTCCAAACATGGGATAGCCTTATCATCTCTGGATGACAACATCGCAGCAGCCCTATCGAATTATTTAGTGTTTTCTAAAATCGAGCCACCTTGTCGTCTTAAATGACTTAGTGAAATCATTCCATGACAGGGACAGTGAAATCACAGAATGGTCGGCTTGTAACAATTCTGTGTGTGTGTGTGTGTGTGTGTGTGTGTGTGTGTGTGTGTGTGTGTGTGTGTGTGTGTGTGAGAGAGAGAGAGAGAGAGAGAGAGAGAGAGAGAGAGAGAGAGAGAGGAGAGAGAGAGAGAGAGAGAGAGAGAGAGAGAGAGAGAGAGAGAGAGAGAGAGAGAGAGAGAGAGAAGAGAGAGCAGGCACATACACACAGACAGAGAGACTTACTAGTAGACAGGACTGTTGTAGCTCAATTTTTCACAATATTCCCCCTACGGATATCACAAAATTACAACTTGTACGGAAATGCTTAGCAAGAATTGTGACTCGGTCTCCGCATTTTTCTCATTCTGTTCCATTTCTGAAGTCTGCATTGGCTTCCTGTCCGATATCATATATTTCTTCAGGCACTTCCATGTAAGCATCGTCATATTTACGCACACACACGCACACGCACGCAACCGCACGCACACGCACACGCACGCACGCACACGCACGCACGCACGCACACGCACACGCACGCACACACACGCACACGCACACGCGCACACGCGCACACGCGCACACGCGCACACGCGCACACGCGCACACACGCACACACGCACACACGCACGCACGCACACACGCACACACGCACTCACGCACACACGCACACACGCACATACGCACATATACTCATTACAGTACGTTGTAAGAGTAGTTTATTAACAGGGCTCCGGGTTATTGACTGAACCAAATCGCGGCTTAGTCTATTTGCACTACTTTAAGGCTCTCTTGTTCGTCAGATGTTGTCTGGTTAATGTACTATATATGAATAACAATGTTTTTGCAGACGCAGTTTCGCGTCTTTCGATTGCACACAGACGCACAATTATATTGCGTATAATATAAATGTGCGTTTTTGTGCCACATACGTGCGATAGCAGTTAAATGAGATGCAACGCTTCGAAGAAAACAGCTCACAACAGCAAATCTCTTATGTGATTGATTTACCCCTAGTGAAATACTATCCGTTAATAAGTATTTTTTTATGAAATACCACAAAATAAATTACAATCGACGTCCATATATCTTTTCAGCTTATTTTATTTGCAAATATAATTAAAGCTTGTTTATGGTAATCTCGTCAACATGTAGAAACTATGCCTGATGTCTACAATATCATATGCCAAAATATACCGCCGCCGCCGCCCCCGCCCCCGCCCCCGCCCCCGCCCCCGCCCCCGCCCCACCTGCCTCGAACGTTTCCAGACGAAACACTCGACCGAAAGTCAGAGGAGATGTGAAGAAGGATTCTTCCCAGAGAATTCGAGATGGCGTATGAATGAACAGGTCTACACTACAGTAAAAATGGAGCATAAAGCGACTTGATCAGTCCTAAGGGATTGTAAATATATAATATTATACATATACATGTATATATTATATATATATATATATATATATATATATATAATATATATATATAATATATATATATAATATATATATATATATATATTATACATATATATATGTATATATATATATATATATGCACACGCACGTACGCACGCACGCACGCACATCCTATTAATAAGCAAAAAAAGGCAAGTGCTTTTATAGCGCAGTATCCAGTCCTCAGGACTACTCAAAACGCTTTACACTTTATTTCCTGGCAGACCTGTTCATTCGAAAACCATCCACGCTGCAATTAATGCGGGAAGAATAATCGTACACAAATATCCACCACTGTCTATAGCCAAGTATTCATTCATGAAACTGAGTGAGCTGGAGCAAAGTATAGTGAACAAACTTGCCCAAGGTTTGACACCACAGCAAATGGTTCCAACCCGGGTTCTCTCGGAAGTTCTATCCACTGCACCACAACGCTCCACATTTAGACCAATATGCCAAGCACAACACTATATGTTCACGTACACATGATAATCTTTTCTTACAAATCATACATACTTCAAACATAATTGGAAATAGTTCCTCCTCAACCGTGGCGAAAGTGTGGAATTATCTACATCCACGCGCTGTTTCACCTAAATCATAGTAAATCACAACATTAATTCAGCAGCATCATTCAACATTTAAGAGATATGGCGTGATGTGTCCATATTGCATTTTGCCAGTTATAGAAACATATAAAAATACAGTTGATTATGTACTTATGACTTATATCTAAGGCAATGCAATCCCTTAGAAAATATCCCTCGTATTATTTGTAAATTTTTGACGTTTATATCTGGCACACAACGTTAGCAGCACATATGCATTAGGATAAAAAAACACACAGCCATCATTAAATCGCACGTTCGTGTCACGCAACCATTGGTCATGACCCGTACGATTCATTAACCAAATGGTATCGAATAAATTGTTTTCCGTGAAAGAGTGGTACAGATGATGTCACGTTAAACTGAAGGAAACAGTTACAGCATTATGCTATGGAATGAGTCTGTTTTGTCTGAGTTGTAATCACTTTAGCTGCAAATTGGTTTTCTACGCCACTGGATGAGTGTGTGGGTTGACTGGCTATAACATCGCATGTAATGGTTGCACATATTGGCTGTCTATGACATCGGATATAACGAGTGCACAACTTGGTTGCACATATTGGCTGTCTCACCGGCTGTAATCAGTGCACAGATTAGCTATCTTCGACATAGAACGTCCTATTAGCTGTCTATGTTATCGGGTGCACAGATTTGGGCATTATTATCAAGTAATAGCGGAATCTACGTCCGGGTAAAGGTCGATACATTTTGGTAATCAAAATAGTGCTTTCAAATAAAACAACACAAGCAAGTATATTGTATTATTACGCGGCCTTGATATGTTTTGTATCACATGAAATAAATATATGATCATATGCATATTGAATATGCTAACAGTGTCGCAAATTTGCCAAAGACACAAGATCCATCATTTTGGCCGCCGGTTATGTAAGTCCGATATTCATAGCTGAGGATTAACTAAAGTTACCTATCCATCGCGTGATCTGCTGTCTAGCAAAAGGTTCGTCAAGCCATCAAAAAATGGCTGCCGAACACCTGGAACATTCGTATATATTTTGTTGATATTTTTTATCCCAACAGTTTTTCTTTATGGCCACAACATAAGGCAAAGTTTTGCAAATTGACAACTAACTGCAGAAGTGTTTTTATGAGATGTCATGCAGCAATAACAACGTTATTCATAACCGTTATCAAGAGCATGCGAAATGTCCCCAAAAACACCGTCACGCACGTTCCGCATTGTTATATGTCCGCAAATCGCACATATATATATTATAGTATTATGTAATCGGATAAATAGCCAATATAAATGCAAAGTCACGGACAGCTCGATGTATATATATATATATATATATATACTGCTGCGCCGTCTATTGACCAAGCTCTGATGCTGCCATCTTATACAGTTAATACGCTAGGCGCTACCATAGTTACATAGTTAAGAAAATATTATAATACGGAAACATCAGTAAAACGTCTGTCCGATGTGGTCAAGTGAAATAGTCACGGACGCTTTGATTGTTTTTGGATATCATCTTTTAAACTCGTGTAAGTCTCTAAGAAATGATCAGATTTGCGAACGGCTTGAAGTTAACTTGCTGAATCCTGGAGGGTCGTTACGTGCTTGTCTGCCAAGACTGAAAAGAACACGAACCATTCGCTGCTTCACAACCGTTATTAATACTGTTGACAAAGACAAAGCGTGACTGAGGTCACACGCTTAATTCTGTCAAATCGCGATGCAACGGATTGATTAATCAAGGCTGCGATACACTGGCACGTTTCGCCCGACCAGACCAGACCAGACTATAACAAACCAGTCCAGACCAGACTCACCCTAACTGCAGTACATGCACTACACCATCGGTTGGTAATCTGCGGTCCGCAGGCCAAATACGACCCGCGAAGCTATTTCATGCGACCCGCGGACTAAAAGTTAGATTTTCCACAATGCGGCCCGCGGGGTGACAACGGTAGTTGCAATTTTCATGGTAGGAAGAACTGCGGCATCATCCCTAAAGAAAACACTGAATGCCAAATAAATGAAAATACAGCACACTATGCGCGTCATCGTGAAAACCGTAAACTATGGTCGCGCTGTTGGCATAAACCACTGGCAGTTCCAATACCTTCTGGCTGGGATTACAAGACCTCATATATTGCGAAGAGCGCTCGCTGAGCCGCACATAGGCCCTATGAGCTGATGATATGGTGTTCATGGAGCAGACGGGTTCAGAAGTACCAACATTTGTAGACCCTGAATGGATTTACGAGAACATCTCATCAATTAGATTTTCCATTTCGTCTCCGCTTCCATGATGGCGTTGCTACCGTGGGAGACGCAGTAGCGAAATGCGAAACTGGGTGTCTTACCGACCTTAGGTCTCGCAGTGAGGAGTTGCCTCTTTTGCCAACTCATTCCACGTGGAACTCGACGATGTGTCGAAGTTGTTCGGATAGACTCCACAGAATTACAATACGGCTCTATGGCACCAAAGGCTCCTGCCACAGAGTTGACGCTTGTACAGTGTTACTACATGCATTTCCCGACGGAATAGTTTCCTGATCTGATCAAACACGCTAAGGTTCATTGCCAATTCGTTTAGTGGCACAGCAACTGCGCCAAGTACCAAACTTGTCAAGATAATGTTATATATATGCGAAGAACACTGACTATGGATAACGGGTGTTTTAGTATTGAGTTGCAAGAGTTTGTTTCTCATTTAGACGTTGATGCTTGATGATACTAATAAATGTCATTCGTAACATAAAAACAAAAAAGATTGCTATTATTCTGATTCCAAACATAACACAATGTACCAGTTCCCACGAGGATTATATTAAAGATGATAAATATTCAATAATATGTGTGTGACCCACTGACTTAGTACACGTCGTCTGTTTGGCCCTCCATTCAAAAAGGTTGCCGGCTCCTGTACTACACCGACTGGCATCGCCTGCGCTATTCTCGAAGCCGTGACGTCATAATCACGTACGTTTGAAAACTTTCGATCACGTCGAGGCTAGTTGCCGTCAGTCTGACGTAATCAAAAGTTTCTAGTTGATTATGACGTTAGTCCGGCTTCGAGTATACAGCGCAGTCGGTGTTAGTCGGTGTAGCGTATACACTGCAGTCGGGGTGAGCTTGGTCTTGTCTGGTCTGGTCGGGTCTGGCGAAACGTTCCACTGTATCTCAGCCTTTAGCTCAGACAGAACGTATCAAAATGCACGCCTGATTATGATGTGGTGATATCTCTGATCGGAAGGTCAGCTACCGTGGACCATCACTCCTCTGTGTTGTGCCGTTTCTACTATGTCTACACACGTCACGTAACACATCCATGCTTTGATGTTGTCTCTCCATGTGGCCCTTGATCTACCTCTGCCTCTTTTGCAGCTACCTATTCCCTCTCATTTCCCCGTTGGAATCATTCCTGTCTGTTACGATACATTACTGTAAGTCTTCAGAGTGTCCGCAATTGCAAACCGAAGTTGCGATGTTGTCTACAGTTGTTTTGATACCTATTCCAGAAGGATGGATGGTTTCGTGACAATGATTCCAAGCAGGTTGCCACATAGTCGCCATTCGATTACGCTGAAGCGTCGTACTAATTATTCCTATTACGCTAGCCGCCACCGCATTAATTTTATTATGCGCCGCATCCGAAGTTTAACAAGACAGTTTCGTATGATGGCACCTCATTGTGTTTTACTGTCTTGCTAGTGACATCGAAGTGTATGTTGACTATTTACATATGCTGCTGTTGCAAATTCTGCTGCTGCTGAATTTATTTTTCAAAACAACCAACAAAATGGATATATCATGTTGTATCATGAAACACTTCACTTGGAATTATAAGATACTTCTACTCACGCACCGAGCACTGACTGGCTGTGCACCACAGTATATCACAAAATGTTTGAACAGACGTCAGCCATCTCGATTGTTGCGCTGCAGTGAACACAATCATTTATGTGTACCACGTGCATCACGTCGCTGGGGTGATAGATCGTTTTGCGTGGCAGCCCCAACACTATGGAACTTGCTGCCGAAAAAGCTGACTGCAACAAGAATGACAAACACTGATTTTAAATCAAACCTTAAAACTTATCTGTTTTCCCGAACATTCTGTACGGCGCCGTGAGCAACGATTGTTGGAACGGCGTAATATAAACGTCACGATTTGATTTGATTTGATTTGAATTATTAGTTGGTTGAATTCTAACACAAATGTTAACTTAGTGAACATGGCAATATGCTGCAAATAATGTAATGTGATTTCTAGCAATCGTCGTTGTTATTCAGATTAAATAGGTCAAGTTTTCTGTCTACCAACTGCACGGTCCACTCATGTGTCCACCACGAACTGATGCATCGTACACATATCGCACGATTTGAGAGCAACGTGTCGTTGCCAGTGTTATCCAACGACATTAGTATTTAACTGGTGATTATCTATTTCAGATGCGTTGCAGTGTGTGACAGTGAGATCTGCAAAACAAAACTGTAAATTAATGTTCTGCTACGTGGCGGCGTAAGACGGACAAAGAGAACACATTGCAATATACTTTCGCTAATGGCACGCTGTCAGAAACACATATTTATGCCGCAGTTCGTCTCTCTCATAGAGCTGCCTCAAAAGTGACCACCATATCATCGAAGTTCTTACAAGGCTCAGTAAAAAGTGGTGCCTGGTGACCTTTATCCTAGGAGTTCTACTGTTTTTCAAACGATGGTGGAGTCACGCTGTTATGGCCGTGTAGATAGATTTACATTATGACGACCTGCACTGTAAGTGGTAGTCTAGATGTCGCGAAATCATCAATCTCTGATTTTGGCGCTGACGACTCTAATACAGGCCTGGCCGTGCACTAAACAAGTTATCATTGTGTCAGCGCAACATTATACAATAATACAGTGTATGCATATATATATATATATATATATATATATATATATATATACAAAATATACATATATATATGTATGTATGTATGTATGTATGTATGTATGCATACACTGCATTATTTATAATGTTGCGCTAACACAATGATAAATTGTTTAGTGCACGGTAGAGTCGTCTGCGCCAAAATTAGAGCTTGCTGCTATATATATATATATATATAATATATATATATATTTATATATATATATATATATAAATATGTAAGTAGTTGACATTATATATATATATATATATATATATATATTATAATAACACAATGATAAACTGTTTAGTGCACGGCCAGGCCAGTATTTGAATCGTCTATCAGAGCTTGATAATTTCGCGACATCTAGACTATATATAATATATATATATATATATATATATATATATATTTATATATATATATATATATTTATATATATAGTCTAGATGTCGCGAAATATCAAGCTCTGATTTTGGCGCAGACGATTCAAATACTGGCCTGGCCGTGCACTAAACAGTTTATCATTGTGTTAGCGCAACATTATATATATATATATATATATATATAATGTCAACTACTTACATATTTATATCCCGAGTAAGACTTAATACTCAACTTAGGTGTGAAAAAATTATATAAAAAGCAAGATATAAGAGTGATTAATACTGGTACAATTATAATAGTTAACGCTAAATAATGTGCCTTATATAACCTATAAAAACGATTACACGTGAAAAGATTAATCATAGTAAATGATTCAAATCGTTAGTCTTTTTTATTTATTGCTCAGTAAATTTCCCCTGTCTCTCGTAACGTTTCCTTCGTTTTCAGCGAACCTCTTCAGATGACTACTGCTAGACGACGGCACGGTAGTTACTCTGCGGAGTTGAGTGACTCTTCAGGAGATCGTCATAGACACGTGACAGTTGGTATCGGCAATTATGCCAATTCATGTTGTCTTTAATTTTTATCCACATCACTTCTTTTATGTCTCTTGTTTTCCTGTCCGACTGCCTGGGAGCATACCAGAGAAAGCACTGTGCAGAAGGAGTATCGTCATCTAGCGGTAGTCGTCTGAATAAGTTCGTTGCAAACGAACGAAACGCTACGAAAAAAGGCAAACTACAAATGGCTAATAACACACAAATAATAACTTTTTTAAGTTCCACAAAATTGATAGAGAAATGTTAAAAACATAAATTACCACGCTTGCAGACCATAATTATGCTTGCGAAGACGTTTTATCGTCAGTTGAGATCATAGTAACAGCAACGATGAATTCCTAAAAAATGAACGCGGACGTAATGAATACAACAAAATTGAAAAGAAAAAAGAGATTTGTTTTAGAATGCTGCTAATCTTTTCACAAAATCAGGCGTGGCCCTGTAAACCATTGAGGAATAAGTAAAACATGACGCGCACAAGAAGGCACAAGACTAAACAATATAGACGTAGAACGCGGATAGAATGGCTGGATATACAAATGGAGAGCGTCGATTTTTATCTGCCGTGGGTGTTTATAAGAACTGGGAATAAGCAAGGTAATTGAAATGAAAGAACTATATGACAGCATTCAATGTCATTTGCTAGCGTCTATGTAACATGTTGGACAACCATTTGGAGATGTCGACCATCGCATTATTTCCCCTTTGTTCATCGTGATTTGTGGATCAGATTTTTTTGAATCTCTTCTCGGCAATCATGATAATGCCTGTCCGTCTTTTTCTATCACACGCACCACTGATTTTTGCACCGGTCTTTTCTAGATATACCTTATTTCGTTAACTACCCGTTGTCAATGTTCTGTTTAGAAATATTTCATCTGTATAATATGAACTTATCCTTCCTCTCTCTTTTACGGGTGACGTACATTTGCTTCTTCATTGCAATCATGTTTGCGATGCTACCACCATCAGTTTGACTTAATTCTATATATACAACCACACCACGCTCCGGTTGGAGCTATATCCACAGATATGCAAAAGACAATTCCCTAAATATTTGTACATGATATTTGCTACAATGTAAATGTGAGCAATTTCAACAATGCAAGTTACCTATCTCGGAACAATCGCAGAAAACAATAAAACAAATCGGATATGAGGTTTTGACATGAGTATGTCCAAAAAAGGTAACACAGATACCGATCATAGTATTCCGTGCTGGATCAATACATCGGTTCTAGGTGTCGAGATGCAAATGTCTATCGGTGTCTGTCGCCACAAAACACGCGATCGCTTTAGATGTTTTTAACAATCGCCAACCGCAGCTGTTACGTTTTAATAAACTCTCATCAAGCGGACATGACGTCTTGTCATCGATAGTAGGGGACATGTTTATGACGTTTTTATTTGCCCATCACCAAAGGTCAACGTCGCCGCGTGTCTTGCGGACCGGTGGATCTGTAGACGCTTCGGTTCAGTCGTCGAGTCACAAAGCCATTACGCACCGCTTTCTGTCCATCTGTTTTGTAGGAATTGAACAGATAAGTGTCTGGCGTGATGTGAGGCGCAGCGGAGCGGTGGTTAGGGCGGATTGCCGATCTAGAGGACCTAGGTATAGGTCCATTTTCTGCTCATTCGAAACAGCAATTTCGTTAAAGGGAAACAAAAGGCAACATGTCGGTGTTACGCACGTGAAATAGTTAATACAACTTAAACATTTGCATCAACAACCGAAATTTTAACATCAGTGGTGTACTCAGAATGTCATCTCAAAATGAAATATGAATGAATGAAACCTCCGATATGACGGAGGCTGACATATTTTTCATGACGCACTGGCTTGACCAGTAAACGAATAGCAAGCGAAGTTTCCGACGCGTCATCAATTCTTTCGAAGATCTGGGTTAGTTGTCAACACATTATTCAATGCGGTTCAGAAGAATCATACAAGGTTGGTTTGCAATAAAATGTGCTTTTACAATATGCCATACTAATCGCATGCAGTGGTGGCAAAACTACCGTGATGAATAGAGTTGTATTTTCCTGTGAATAGACCAGCATGATGCTTTGCAAACACTTAAACAGAAACTGGGCCTGGGACCATATCTTCCTTTCGACAACCTAGAGCTGTCAAACTTCGCCCCATATTTACAATATGCATATACGGATTACGTTATCACAAAATTACACTCATATTCTTATCATGATCATAATTTATTTAAAAAACCTAAATGTGTTTTGTTTAGCCCAGCCACCGTAATAATTAAACTATACGCAAAATAGCGCTACTTAATCGCCCATTTGATATATTTTTAAGTTCACCGGCACACCTTGATATTTCTCGTGTCAGCATTTCCACGCGCCTGTATCCAGCTAGTTGTAAGCTCATTCCGTTGTCATCATCAGAATAATCGGAATATCCATAGCGGCATGCCATAGTGGCTAAGTATTGACTTTGTGTGATACGTCTATGTTATATCATAATTATGTAATCGCATTTTACCATGTCCGCGTGTGAAATTCAATGTGATTGTGACGTAGGCAAATAGCGACATACTTGGCCCATACATTTGCTGCATAAATGCCAAGTATACCGCTCTGGTAGAAGAACTCGCGGTTTTCCTTCATCTGAGGGATAATATCACAGACTACCGTTATTACTGCCGAACTCACACCGATATTTCTTGGTTTTAAAATTGATCACTCATTTTGAACTGAACTATATACTGTACTGCCTATCTAATACTTCACGTGGAAAACACACTAAAATAAGTAAATTATTAATTGTAAATTGAAATATTATCCGGCCGGTTCCTTTCTCCACACACACGCCTTCTCGCGATTGCACCGCCAGGCTCGCTACCGCCATCACGTCATGAAAAGCGGCAGATATTACCGCTTTTTGTGCAATAATACTTGGCGTCTCTGCTGCTGGTCGACGAGAACGCGAATTAAGAGTGTGATTACACCGACTTGTTGTTTCATAAAGACAACGAGGCGCATCCATCATCCTCGTGGTTATACGAGATGTTTTTCCCTGCGCTTGCTGATACTTGTGGTACTTCTACACTAAGCTGTCTCTAACACACAGGCACGTGAGCATGCGCACACGTCCATGAAGACACGTGCACGCACGCACACACGCACGCACACAGACGCGCGCACACACACGCACGCACGCACAAATATTCACTAGTGCTTGCCAGCAAATTCCAAAATAAACAAAACCCGTAGTAGAAAATATTATTTAGGTAAAAGATATATAAAAGGATTAGATAAAGGGTATATTCCATAGCATGTGGGAACTGTAACGCCATGCATACATTGGCGAAACTAAACGTAACTTAGGAACCTGCAACAAAAGCACAAAGAAGACGCTGAGAAAGCATCAAGAAGCAAACCAGACCCTACAGCAGAAGCAACAGAAACGTAGGAAAAGGAAACGAATAAAACAGCTGTTACAGATCACATGACACAAGAGAATCACATGAAGGCGGGGGCCAAACGTGTTGAACTGGAGAGCAGGAGATACCCAAGAAGGTATCAAGACAACGAAAAGCCAACTGGGCCGCGGCGGGGGACTCACAAGTGGCAGCACTTCGCAGGACCACCATCTAGCGGTAGTTGTCTGACGAAGGTCTCCGACAGCAATAAAAATACGTTTTTTATAGCGCACTATCCAGCGCTTTACACTATACTCCCTGGCAGACAGGCGTATTCAATCGAACACCATATCGACTTCTCTGGGAAGCATTCAGCCATGCTGCAATTAATGCGCGAAGACTATTCATACACAAAAATCAACCAGCGTCTATAGCCAGGTACTCATTCATACAACTGCGTGAATTGGAGTAACGGCAGCATTGGATTCGAACCTGGGTTCTCTCGATTGAGAGTCCGATCTTCTACCTACTATGCCACTGCGCTCCTCACAAAATAAACGTTACGGACAAAAAATGCAATTTAACTGTGAAATAAGTAAAACTCTTACCTAGTTGAACTTTCGTTGTTTTTTCTGAAATGCATCTCCAATTGGTAGATGGGCGGCGAATGGTGCACGGAAGCGAATGAATAAAGAAGGATGCGAGTGGAACTCGGCGCCTCGGAGGAGAGCCACTTACAATGATCTCAGATTAGTATTAATATATAAACACAACAATTCGTTGGTTCAAGGATCAATTAGCCGGACACGTTTTTACCGGTTGTTCTACCCACTGTGCTGAATGTTATCCTCTCCCTCCGCCAAGTGTTTTCTCATTGGCTTATTTTCGAGTCAGTGGCAAACTGGACGTGGGCGCGATTGTCTTTCATCCAGAAACACCTTTGATATGAATTCCGTAGATAGGCTTCACTGGTGTTTTCGCGGCGTATCAGTCAAGCTACAACGGTGATATAGATATTGCAACATGTTTTCGCTTGGCTTTTGTTGTAGTTTGCCCCTGATATTGAGCACATGTTTATAGATCACCGGATCGTTTAATTCTGGAATGTCGCAATCGCCTGGCTGGGGATTGCATCAGCAGTTTCGGTAGACGAAGCAACTTAGTTATGATGTTATACTAGAGACAATCTGTTACTTGATAGATATAATGTGTCAAGTATAGGTTGTGATTTGACTACGCGAAATAAAAACATAGTGTGTTATTGCTATGAGCAACGGGAAACTGACCACAAACATAATATTATATTATTGAGATACTAAGTTTTAATAAATCAACGGTTAGCCAATGGTTGGGAAAGCACAACGAAATATGGATATATGGAGCGGCAACTCGGACATCGATTGTATATACCCAGATACATTACCAATACAGTCGAGCGTGCCGACATTCTAACTTTTGCTTGCGTTCCTTACGTGAGTCGTTGTATTTCGGAGTGTCTGTACATCTTAACATTCACTGCAAATGTCTCTGAAAATTTCAAAGTTGTCGTTTCACTCCGTTAATCGACTATTGATCTATTCTAGATAACGTACACATGAAGCAACTCGTTTATATTGGCGCCATCTGGGGATTTGAGCACCGCTCAATTCTATCGGGTAGAAGAAATCATATACAAAAACGAATACCGTAGGATAAATAACTATCGTTTTGTTTTCTGAAATACATATATAGCCTGGTAGTCAGCTGAGTGAACTGGAGCAACGTAGAGTGAACAGACTTGCCTAAGGTACGACACGGCAGCAAATGATTCGAACCCAGGTTGTCTCGATCGAGTGTCCGAAGCTCTATCCACTGCACCATTGCGCTCCACACATGTCTCCCGAATACATTCAAAATGTTTCCAAATTGAAATTCTCATTCGGAAAAAAACAATTTCAACATATAAAGTTGATCTTATAAACCATAGTTTCAGACTTAGTCTTAGAACTCAAAATAAACGATGTAAATAAAGACCAGCAACAGGTTGTTCTCCTCTATCCTCCTGATGTCTTATGGTGTGATGGCCACTTAATTTGTTCCGCCATATCGATATGTAGTCTCCATCGATCGCGCTCCTCGGCCGTTCTCTCCCTTCCTCGGCTGTTCACCCCTGTCCTTTCATAATCTATCGCTGTCTCGGTAGTCTAAGCGCTAAAATATGTGTTACAGAAACGCCGCCTGGTCATAAGAAATGCAAAGAAACTTCGTTGTCATTGCATTCGTTGAGAATCTTGCCACTGCACTGCATTATGTCCTATTTTGGAAGTTTCTGCGAAGTGTACGCATACAAAGAACGGTGGTTGCCAAGTTTACATAGGGCACGGGCACGATGTGCACTTATGTAAGACAGAGGGTGATAATAGCGGCAGGTGTTGTTGCCACAACCGTCCGCCACCCCTAAACGGGAGGTCAAACGCTAATCCCTACTGTCTGTGTTCGCCAGGTGGCGGTGTTGCGCGTCTTGTCCGTCTGTGCAGCCACACGGACGATAACAAGGCGATGTCTGTTAAATCCAGGAAGCACTGGCACTTTTCGCCCGACCCGACCAGACCAAACCAAACTCCCTCCGAACGCAGTATATCCACTACACCACCGACACCGACTGCGCGATACTGGAAACCGCCGTGACGTCATAATCACGTAAGCTTGAAAACATTCTACTACGTCGGGGCCGGTCGTTGTCAGTCTGACGTATACGAAAGTTTTCAAGCTTTCGTGGTCATGCCTTCGTGCCGGTTTTAATAATAGCTCAGTCGGTGTCGGTCGGTTGGTAGAAAGCGTACTTGTCTTCATCCTCCCCGTCATTGGTTGGGGCGTAGAACAGGAGGAGGGTGACGTTTGCATGTTTCCCCTTCAGTCGAACGCTCATCAGACGACTGCTGACAGGTTTCCACTCCAGCAGTGACATTTTCACCCCTCTCTCCAGGAGAACAGCTACACCTTCCCGATGTTTGCTGTCGTCTCGTCCAGACTACAGCACAATCTCTCCCGTTGCTGTTTTCAGTCTTCCCGATCTGGTCCACCTGCTTTCGCTCGTATTGTCTCATTCCTGTGGTTATCTGCTCCAGTTTTCCAGTTTCACACATGATTCTCACATTCCAAAATCCAATCCTGATCTTCGTTTTTTGCACTCAGCAGTATATGTGGTTTCCTTTCGGCGTTTATATCTGACAGTCGTACGAGTTGTTGACTCTGGAAGTATGATTATATTAATTCGCTGTCTGTACGTAAAATATAAATCTGTAAAGTAATAAAACCAGTAGTAGATGGACCTGCATTGCTAGTTTTTCAGTTGAAATCTATTCAAAGATTGGCTGGACAATTAAAAGGCCTAGTACACAAGTTGACGGCAAAGCAGCTAGCCGCGAGCAGAGCCTAATATACGTACCGCAGTAATCTTCGACGGCATATGCAAATTGGTCACGTGAACAGTTTGTGGATGCTATTGATTTGCTGTTTACATCGCTATATTGAAACATGTGCAATTTGACATGCGCAATTTGACGTCACTCCAAAACGACAACGCTGATTGGTGAAAGAGTAAAATTGTCATGCGGAATTTTTTGGGAAATCGTTTTTATTTCGATTCTCGACGGTTCGCCGCCGAGCAGTTGTGCCGCCGAGCGGTTTGCCGCCGTATATGTACTAGGCTATGGCAATTGCAATTAGAGCTATTTTATTTTGACGCTTGACGTCGAGGTTTGCCGTCGATATGTGTACTATGTCCTTTATGCTATCTGTCTGATATCAACAATTTAAACATTTAAACAAATAGTTACATAACCCACAGCCACAAGCGCGACGTACTTTAAAGATGGTCCCTTTACATTATCACTGAGGAGTAAGGACCATACACCACGATTTGGATACGTCATTTTCTAGGGTCTCTAGAGACCCTAGAAAATGACCCTAGAAAGAGACCCTAAAAAATGACGACTGGATGTAATGTGTGAATTTCTGTTGAGCACGATTGTCCGCGATACGTAGGAACAGTACATGTTTTGCATTCTACTGCACTGTATATTTCACATGTCGCTCGTGTATCAGCGCAGTGGATCGAAGACAGGATATTTAAATCACTAGATTATTAAAATTTCTATGTTTGTTTTTGTATATGACAGTCTGTGGAAGCGATGTGATGAAAAAAGATAAGGGGTTAAGCTGTTAAGGACGTAAAACGGAGGCTGCCGCCAACCAAAGGTGAATTGCCAATTATACTTTGGCCGCATCGATGTCAACATTGTTCGTGTCTTCAACGTTCTCGTCGAGCGGGTCTATGTGAATTCCGTCGACAATCTCGTTCGTCATCTTTCCTTCGGGGAATCCCTCATCGGGGAGCAGCCAGTAATTACTGTCGTCAAACAACTGATGGTCCCTCGGTTCATCCCACACCGATAACTGCATTAATTTTCCTGCAGACAAAATCATGAACACTTTCAAACATTCCATATGTATTTAGGCTGCACGCTACCTGTATTTATAAGTATGTCTGGTTAACATGGTCATGTGAAGTTGGTGTGGAATTAAATAATTCGAATTTGACAGGAACAATGTAACAGTAAGTGGCGGTCACCCTGCCAAAACTAGACTCTGCCAAAACTAGACAAAATTCTTAAAAGAACCTTTCCTCCAACTTATTTTTTCCGAATCTAATGGTTTTATATTTGATGAAGTGTGTGTGTGTATGTGTGCGTGTGTGTGTGTATGTGTGTCTGCGTGTATTACAGCACAATGTTGGAAAATTTAATATTATCGTTCACAATATTCAATGAGCAATGTATGAAATAAACAATTATATTGATGCAGTATAGGTACGGACGAGTGTGCCACACACAGAAGAGAGGAGATACCTAGGCAGTTACATATTAATAAATTTCCTGGTGAATATTCATGCTTTTTCAGGCATAGTAATATTTTCACAATCTCGCAAATATTTTCAAATAGTGCACGGAAAGCAGAACATGGTTATAGAACGAAACATGAAACACAGACAATAAGGTCGAGATATAGTGTCAAGAAAGATTCTAAAGAACTGGGATGAACAGTCGAGTGTTGCAGAAGATCGGGATGTTGGAGAAGCATCATCAAGAGGACGGAATGGACCGAGTGATGTGTTTTCATCTCGCAAAGGAGCAAGGGGAATGTAAAACAAAGAAAAGGTGCGTTCATATATACCGTAGTATCCAGACAATACGATTGCTGAAAACGCTTTACACTGTGCTTCCTGGCAGAACGGTTCAATCGAAAACCATCTCGACTTCTCTTTGAAGCATTCAGCCACGCTGCACTTAAAGCGCGAATATTATTCGTACACAAACAGCCATCACTGTATATAACGAGGAACTCATTCATGTAGCAGAATGAAGTGGAGCAACAAAGGTTCAAAACGGCAGCACAGGATTCGAACCCGGGTTCTCTAGACTGAGAGTCCGATGTGCCACTGCGCTCCGGGAAGAAGAAGACAAAGAAGAAGGCTGACTAGGTATCTTCACTTGCCTGTTATAATGCCGCTGACAACGGCGACGAGGAGTGTGGAGCAGAGCGTAGTCAACTGGAAGCTGGCCTGCAAGACAGCCGTCCGACCGAGACCAGAGTCCACGCTCAGGTGCTTCTGTATGGCGAACAGCTCCGTCGATTTTGCTACGGGAGAACGGGCGGGGAAGATCTGGTAAAGGCTACAACCAAATATACAGTTAGATGACTGACTATAAATCAAAATGTCGGCGGTGGGTCATTCCAATTATTGAATCCACGGGTTAGATGTGCCTATTTAATATGTATTATAATATTTAATTGGTGTTTATTGTTATGTGAAATTGTGCATTAACATTTTTGAATAGGTTATGGAAATATAAAACATATCAGGCCTCTATTGCCCCAGATCACATGTACAAACACGATTTCACATAAATGCATGCATCAATACTGAAATATGTTAGTACAAAGTTTTATATATTTATTCAAACTAAGCTCAGTAGCAAAGCAACACATGTATCGGATGTAATACAACATATTTTATAATAATTTACTTACGATGCTGTCTGTTTTACGATGGTATCTCACCTATAACCGTACTGGCTTTCACTAGCCATGAGGGCGGCGAACGTGCCGACGATTGCCGCCATGATTCCCGGCATGCCGTGCAGGTTGTTGACGCCACATGTGTCGTGAACCTTCAGCTTCGACGAGAGCCAGGGCTGGTGACAGGACAATTACGTCAACTTCGACTGCACCGAGACCAGACTATGACGTGTTGTATATTTACAATGACATTACCGAAGGAAATACAAAATAAGTTGTACGATGTTGAACAATCGATCGAACAAACAAACGAACGAACGAATGAAAGAACGGACTGACTAACGGACGGACGGATGAACGAACGAACGAACGGATGGATGAACGGACGAACGAACGAATAAACGAAGGACGAACGAACAAAAAAACACATAATAATTACATTCATTCTCGCAGAGGACAATAAATGAATGGAACAGAGTATATAGCTGTGTAAATACGATAGCAGCGTGAATATGTTTAACAATAAATGGACAAATATCTCGGAAGTGCGGGTAGATAACAACATAGCTGGACGTTCCATAAGGTGAAGGTTTCCTCCTTGTCGATTTGCATTTTTTTGGGAAAAGGTCAACATGACACGTAATGCTCATAATACGTGATTCTTCCACAATTACAAATAATAGTATTTTATGAGTAACATTTAGTTAAGAATACATTTTAGTCTGATATCTGATTATTCATGTCATAAGAATCATCGAGTTTACCCCTGTAGTTGCCGTCAATGTAACAATGTACGTACCTTTGCCGACTGCCTAAACGCGAGGTGGCACAGGATGGCCTAGCACTGAATGGACTGTCCCATTAATACTACTTCGTAGGTTACATTGACCAGTGATGTTGTTAGTGACCCGGTCACGGGCGACCGCAGATCGACGTACGTATTTCCATCGTAGTACGTACTTGGATTGTGGTACGGTCGTACTACGTTTCTTGTCTAAACGTGTCTGTGCTTGTAAAAGTGTAAATTTATTTGTAATCTGGAATTTCATTGGCCAAAACCACTTGATAATCAACCAGTTAGACGTTGCTCCCCAGAAACAACGCTCGGAAAGAACGATGTGCCATGTGCAAGTATCGGTGAGAAGTGTTATACAATTGGTGACCACACTGCTCGGGATGATAGGTATGCTCTAATATTGACACGTTTTTGTAGTACATTCATTTTGCCTCAGTTTGGTGAAATTACTAAATTCTATTGCATATTTCTAAGATAATGATCATGAAAGTTCACACCCCCTTCCAGTATTCACCAGCCGTACATGGATTGAAGTACGGGCGTACTTCGTTTGAATATGGGCATTGCTACGTCTTGTATAATCGTATACTACGAGACTCACCCCTCAAGGATCTCTCTCTCTCTCTCTCTCTCTCTCTCTCTCTCTCTCTCTCTCTCTCTCTCTCTCTCTCTCTCTCTCTCTCTCTCTCTCTCTCTCTCTCTCTCTCTCTCTCTCTCTCTCTCTCCCCCTCTCACTCTCTCCCTATCTCTCTCTATCTCTCTCTCTCTCTCTTTCTTTCTCTCTTTCTCTCTCTCTCTCTCTATAGATATATATGTATATATATATACATATACATATATATGGTTAATCTATTTTAAGATATAATGGTTTAACTGTTCCGGGTACCATTACTCTAATGTCTTGCAATATGAAATATCCACAATAGTACGTGTGCACTTTTGACAGGTGTAGTTTTACTAATGTGCCGGCCACTGGTGATAATTATTGATTTTTAAGACATCTTTTACATCACGATAATGTTATTAAACCGTGGTCTAGTAAACATATATTAACAGATTAACTGTCCCATTGACAAAGGTCTTTTAATATATTGTAATGAGTGTAGTGTTATGATGCATCAAGGGCGGATCCAACATTTTAAAAAGGGAGACCAGTGAAGATATTATTGTGATAAATTTAATATTACAAAACTGTTTTAATTTGGCTTAATTCAAGGTGCGATTTGCGCGACTACTTTGTTAATTGCAAACAGTGTATTAATTGCAAGCAATTATTAGATACGTTCCAAAGGAATGTAGCAGATAATATATTGTTATAAATACACAGCAGAGTATGAAGTTCTTAAAAGATGAGTGAGAGGTATTAAGTTGGGAGACTGAGAAAGCAAGTATCGGATTCTAACTGTATAAAATATTACATTTCTTTCTCAAAAGATAACACATGTCCAACAATATCATTCATAAGTACTCTTTGAAATTGTTTTGCTTGGCTTCCCTAGGAGCTGGTTGACAAGCGAGCTACTCGGAGAATGATCTAACGAAAATTGATGCTAATACATGCAAATGTTCTTGTGGCAGCTTTTCAAGAGGTGGGTGGGGAGGAGAAACATTAAATATATGTTCCTTGCCCACATCTTAAATGGAAGTACGATCGTACGTCAATCGAAGTACGCACCAATTTGATCTTTGCAGGAGCAGTTTTGTTTCAGTGATTTTTCATAAATATGCAATACAGTCTCTACAATTGTTGTTGTAAATGAAACCCAAGATAAACACGTCAACAACACACTATATTTGAAATCATGCCAATGATCAGTTAGTTCTATTTTGCGAGATTTATTTGGCTCTGCCAACCTTGACCAACTTTTTACTAGTCCTAGGGGAAGCCTGTGAACTCCAAACATGTCATATCCGGTTTCTAAATATAGCCCCCAACTAATGCCTCATAATTTCTTCCCTCCTGACTTATCACAGAAGCCGTAACACATTACGTTTGGCACGTTTTGGGGTTCCCCTACTACAGCGGCTATGATATTTCTTATATACGCCAAACGTAGAACGCCCGTACTTCAACCCATACGTGCGATGTAGGTACGTACGTCGATCTGCGGTCGGTCCGTGACCTGGTGACTAGAGTATACCTATATTTTGATAAATGATTGATGATAATTTTGAAGGTTCGTAGACTGTCCTGTTACGCTAGGGACGAGTCATGACACACATTGACAGGTTAGTTGTCAAACAAAATCCTTGCGCGTCCACGACGAACTCTACCTGTCAATTACATCTCAAGATTATACCTTGCCAGTTACGGCAGAGAGGAATTTACCGTAATATAGTTGAACCCGACGACGGAGAGCACTCCGGCAAGACTCCCGACGACGAGAGCTCCCCATGGCTGGATCATCATGTCTGCCGCCGTGCCCACTGCAACACCACCCGCCAACGTCGCGTTCTGAATGTGAACCTGCAACCACGACGTACAACGTGCGTATATCAAACAGCGCCTTTACGAATTGAGTGCAGCTGTAAGTGTACGAGATGGTGGCGGAGTAGCACACGTAATCGTAAACCGCGACCGATTATTTGTGCTACTACGACACCGTCAGGCACAGTTCGGAATGCAGGTCGTAAAGGTACTATTTTATATTTGTTTCAGCGTCATAATTTTTAACGATATAACCTCATTAATATAGTAAAAATACTACGGTTGTAATTCAACGCGGAGATTGCGAAATCTGCACATCCGCATCCGTATTGCATGTGCGTGTAATAAAGGTTCGAATCACATAAGATCGCATAATCACATAACATCGCCTGCATTGTCATGTATATTATAAAACAATGCGATTCTCTGTCTGTCTGATCGTGTGTTCGTGCGTTTGTTTGTTCGTTTGTGGCCCATATCTCCCTCAGTTTTGCTAGTATGGGGCTGACATGTTGTATACGATCTAGCGGGCCCGTTGGGGTGGTTCGTAGATTTAGATTGTTTTCGTAATTCGTCCGCAGCGGTGGAGATCTGGGGGGTCACACATACATGACTGCCTTTTCCCCGGGCAACTCGTGAGTATACCTATGTCATCACTCACCATGTCGAGCTTGTTATTCTTGTTGAGCATGACCGACATGGCGACGGTGGTGACGACGCAGGCGGCCAGAGAGAAGTAGGTGTTGATGACCGCTCGGTGCTGGTCATCGCCCGGGGCTAGGGCCGCGTTGAAGCTGGGCCAGAACACCCACAGGAACAGCGTTCCTGCAACAGCGAGGTCATCAATGTAAAACGTAAATGTAAATTCGTATATAAAAGGAAAGTAAAGGTAAGTTCTTACATAGCGCTGTATCCAGACCTTAGGTCTGCTCAAAGCGCTTTACACTTTACCCCCTGGCAGACCTGTTCAATCGATCACCATCTCGATGTATCTGGGAAACAATCAGCTACCCTGCAATTAATGCGCAAAGAATATTCTGACACAAATATCCACCACTTTCTGTAATCAGGTACTCTTTCATACATCTGAGTGAACTGAACCAACGTGAAGTGAAAAAACTTGCCAAAGTTTCGACACGGCAGCATAGGATTGGAACCTGGATTCTCTCGATTGAGAGTCCGAAGCTCTACCCTCTGAGTCACTGCGTTTCATAAGCTTGTTTCATAATGCTGTCATGTTTTATATTACTAGCTAATTCCTTAGAATTTCTCAAAACTTTACACCTCTCCTCGTGACATACTTATTCATTCGAACACCATCTCGATTTATCTGGGGAACAATCGTAGGTCTATCCTTGGCGGAAGTTAGTGACAGACGGATGATGCCTGTTCTTACTTCTGGTTGCAAGGAAAGATTGATGATGTCTACGTATGGAGGAACGTACTGGCGGACGAAGTCTACCCGGAACGGAAGTTATACGAAGAAGATGAATGAGGGCTATGCTTAACGGAGATAATGTTCTTCTTCTCTTCGTCGTCTTATAATTACTACTACTAAAACGTGTAGTACGCCATGTATCACAGACAGGTCCGTTCACTGGTGTGGTAGTGTAGTATTTAGAAGGTCGGAATCTCAAACAAGATATTCCGCGTTCGAAACCTCTTGCTGTCGTTTCGAACCTTCGTTCGTTCACTCTACGTTGATCTAATTCACTCTGATGCACTCGGCCAGAGACAACGAATATGCGCGAACAAGTAGTTTTTGCGTTGTAATTGCAATGTGACTGAACTCATCCCAGATAAATCGAGATGATTGTGTTCGATTGAACAGGTGTCACAGGGCGTAATTAATAAGACGCTCTGAGCAGTCCTACCACCTAGATTCCGCGCTTTATAAGGACTTACCTTTACTTCTGTACAAGTGAGACGATGAAGCATATACCTACCTATGACGGAGAAGAGGTCGGAGTGGTAAACAGAGCCCTCCTTGTCCGCCGCCTTCTCCGTGCCGTCTCGGGAGAGTATGGTGGCGACGGTGAGGCCGAAGTAGGCCCCGAACACGTGCACGAACATAGACCCACCGACATCGACCGCCTAGCATAACAGTCGACATAACAGATTAGCATTGTCTAATGATGCGATAACACCATCATTATGTTTGTATATCCTGTACGGCTTATTATCGTTTCTAATGGTTTGGTGCTTATTGTACAGAACGCCATGGAAAACAACAGTGACCTCTGGCACAGTGAATAGTGACAACAGCATATGCGACATAATAATTTTAATGAGTATTCTGTATGTGCTAACGTACATACGCATATAAGTACACGCGTACGTGTATATAGGGCCTACGTATACGTATATATATATATATATATATACATCCGTACGTACACACATACACACATGCATGCATATATACACACACGCGCGCTCGCGCGCGCACACACACACACACACACACATGCTAGCGTGTGTTCGTGCGTGCATGCGTACATGGCATAGGATATCGTCTGCCTTACCCCGAAGACGCTTGCCCCAAGGTACTCGTTGAGTTGGAAGGCGACGACCTCGATGACTGTCATGACGACGAGCTGGAGGGCGCTCGTCTTGCCGAGCACCGCCCCGAACGAGATGAGGACGGCGGCCGCGGCGAAGTCGGCCGTCAACAGTCTGGCACGGCAACGACAACATACCAATATCATACAAACAACGGACTTGTGAAACTTACAGGTATTAACGATATTGTCCGGCGTAGTTAAAACTAACGTTCATTTAAAGAATAATACGCTGTCTATAATTGCTTATTCTCATAGGGGCGGATCCCGAGGGGGTAGTTTGAGGGACCTCCACTTGCACCTCTTGAGGCTCGCAAAAAAACACTGGCGGCCGAACCAAATTCATACTGGGCGGGCTGTGAGCGGGGTGCTGTTGAAGATTTTCCGCCGGAGCTTCACCAACACTCCGCTGTCGCCACTCCGCCTTTGCGCTGTCTGATCGGAAGACGGGTGAGGTGTGCTGTTGGAAAAAAATAATTTTCGCGGCGACGTTCACAATTTCAGAACATCTGGGGGCTACGTAACGGGGACACAGTCCAACGGTATAGGGGGCACATGTGTGTCCCCTGGATCCGCCTATGTTCTCAAACAAAGTCAGCCGTGTGATATCCAGGAGGATAATGCATGGCATAATGCTCATGAGAAATCAATTTGGCTTGCAAGTGGATTTTTATCGCCGTCCATTATCTTCCTGGATAAAATACAGCTGGACCGTTATGAGAATATAGCGTCATACGTGTGTGAATGTCGGGTGGGTATCGTTATGTAATAGTTATTATTAATAAGCTTATATTTTCTGTAACATACACCGACGCCGATTTGTATGTTTTTACTCGTGTAATTTCTCATGTAAACCAAATGTAATCATATTTTTAAGCGCGAATTGTTTTCCGGGGAAACGTTCATCCAAGCGACAGTCGTTGCACTCACGTGGTAATGCCGACCTTGATGCTGCCACCTGGCGAATGAACGAAGCCGCCGACCAATACCGCCCACTGGATGACGACGGCCGAGAGAAGCAGGTTGTAACTGACGCTACTGAAACCGTAGCGCTTCAAGAATGTCATCAGAAAACCGAAGCCGATGAAGATCATCACGTGAACGTCCTGGAACACTGCGAGACACGGCCATAATTCAGCAGATGCACGAGATTTCATCGGTGTGTGAACACGGTTGTCAGCGACAACGGGAAATATGCAGGCCGCTTATCTGAACTGTCCTGTTGTGTGGGTTATATGTAGTTAACATTGTCATTATAGAGATTAGTAAACTTGGTATTTTAAGGTGACATCTGGTTGTATTGATACACGACCGAAATAAGTCATTACTGCTATTGATCTTTCACCAGTAACCTGTTAAGGCAAAATAGAAGGCTAAAATGCAATATGTATAAACAAATCATGATTGCGATTAAAAGTACAATAAAAGTACAGTTATTTACAATTTACAAATAACGTTTATTTCTATTATGGACATCGAATGGATTGGTCAACGATGGACATATGCTTATGGAATAGCACGAAACGTCCTCCTCCACTAAAGCATTCGTCATTTTTGCGTTTCTTGTTTTGGCACGCCATTTTGATTTTCCGTTCTCGTTCGCGATGAACCCATGCGCGAGAAAGTATTTCCACACTTGAAAACACCACATGACTAGAACGGTCCGGTCCATATGCAACAAACACACCGATTTTACCGTAACTATTGAACATAATAGTCACAAACAGAGATATCTTCACTAAAAGCGTGAAAGCAGAACCAGTAGAAAACGGTATTTCCAGCCCGTAATCGGTAACTTTACATAACATAACGTGCGGACCAGCTCACTAACATTCTTATGAGCTCATAAATCCGATTATGCCCGTTAAACCTGATTTTGTTACTTAACAGTAATCCTGTATACAACTGTACTGAAAACTGTCAACACCAGGAAATGCCTCTGGAACACTTTCGGCAGTGCCTCACTGACAAAATGTCCTCAGTGATACGACGGTTGTTTTTTACCTTTTGAAAAAAGCTCATTAAATTTAACAATAAATTCTGCTTAATGACATATTTTCTTTTTGAGCTCATTGTGTTAGTGGAACGGTTCATTGGTCTATGAAAATGACAAAACTAACTTGGACTTGCTTACTGGCATAGTATCTGTTGAGTGAGTTGTCGTTGGGGTCTGCGCCTCCCTTGTCGTGGTCGCGACTGTGCGTCTCACGGGCAGCATTGGCGTCGTCGTCATAGCGGACGATCAGGGCAAACAGAACGACGAAGACGATCTGCAACACGATCAACGTCACCGCCAACTTATTCTGTAGCAGATTCATCCTGTCGGGCGTAACGTCACTAGGACGAACTTGCAGAAACCGGGCAGACCAGCTTCTCTGCTGACGACGCCGAATGAGTTCGTATATGTTATAAGATCGACGGCTCGGATTGAAGATTCACCCCCACTTGAAGCATTTGATGTCAGACTTGAGCAAACGCCGAGAGGTCATCATGCATGTATGGGCACTTGACATCTTAGTAGTATACTACAGTCGTCCACTCTCGCGTGCACTCGTCTGCGGGAACGAGTGGATTGTTAACAAGATTTGACAACATTGCCATCAAGAGAAATAACCGTAGATGACAATTAGACATGGGCGAAATATGTGGTGTGTCGAGATTCAAACCTTTGTATCTTTGCGTAACTCACCCATCTGAGATATTTATAAGTTTTGTTTATAAATATGTTCTTTCTGCTATGACATTTACACAATTGGCGAATTAGTTGTTGGGGTATACCTTGACCTAAGTAAGGCTTCTGACACCGTTAATCACGATATATTGTTGTATAAGCTGGATCATTATGGAATAAGAGGTCATGTATGTAAATGGTTTAGGCATTATTTAAGAGATAGACAGCAATGTGTTAGCATTAATGGCACAGTTTCAGAATACGCTCATATTCAAACTAGCGTCCCGCAGGGCTCCATCTTATGGCCAGTGTTATTTCTATTATATATTAATGATATATCGAGTGCTGTGGATCACGTATCTATGCGATTGTTTGCTGACGATACTAACTTGTTCATGAGTGGAATGGGTGTCAAAGATACTGTGTATACGGCTATGGAGAAGTTAGAATCGCGTAGTATCTGGTTCCGATACAATCAACTAACTCTGAACTTGAGTAAGACATGTTATACAATCTTCAGTAGACATATGGAACGTGAAGTCGTGCCATTATTGTTGCAGGGCCAACGCATTGAACGGGTTAACTCTGCCAAATATCTGGGTATATATCTAGACTGTAAGCTGTCATGGTCGGAACATATTAAGGAACTTTGTTCAAAGGTGTCTAAGTTATCAGGTTTATTTTATCACATGACCTCGTTCATAAATGCCGATATGGTCAGGCAATTATATTATGCCTATGTATTTCCCCATATTAATTATGGGATTGAATTATATGGATCAGCTTGTAAAACTACCTTAGCTAAAATACAAGTTCTACCAAATTTATTACTTAAAACATTAACAAAACGTAACCGCCGTGACAGTGCCGCAGCATTGCATAGGGAACTTAATATACTTAAAGTTCAGGAACTATTTAAACTAAATGTTCTAATATTTGTGTATAAACAGCGTACGAATCAACTTCCTAGTCTATTCCATCAATTTTACAAATGTAATGGTGACTTCATGACCAGAAGTTCCAGACAGGAGAAAAAAGTTATATATACCTAGATGTAATTATATAACTGGATAGAACACCTTGAAAGTAATGGGGGCTCGACTTTAGAATAAATTACATGTAGACATTAAACATTCGAAAAAGCTAAATATTTTTAAGCATAAAGCCAGGAGCTTTATAATTGGTCATATAGTCCTTCTATCTTGAATAACATAGAGAATGTCCATGGCTGAACAAATATGCACTGCTAAACCCGACGATCACTGTGCTAACAACATCCACACTCACACCTCTTGACAGTAATAAAACATTGACAGGACAATTGTAATTCAGCACAAGTGTTTGTACGCGCACAGGACTCATCTCGGCCCACTCTACGCGGTGCGGCCGAGTCTCGTTGTAACGTTACATTATTTCGATTTTATCTATTTGCAAAAGTGCCCAAACAGTGGCAGATTACGAAGGTCAGGGGCCCACGAAAATACCAGAGCATATTTTTTGTAGACTGAATATTCCCGAAACCCAGCTAGCAAAACATCTACGGCATAAGTGTCATTGGTACTTCATTGGCCCAGTGAGTTTTGCAAGCTGGAAGAGGTGTTATTGCATAACTTACTATAAATGAGAACAAATAATCTTCAACAGCACCCCCTCCCCCGTCTTCCGATGATATGATCCGAAAGCAAAAGGTCGTGCTGAAGCTCCTGCTCAGCCATCCAACTGTCTTCCGATGATATGATCCGAGAGCAAAAGGTCGTGCTGAAGCTCCTGCTCAGCCATCCAACTGTCTTCCGATGATATGATCCGAGAGCAAAAGGTCGTGCTGAAGCTCCTGCTCAGCCATCCAACTGTCTTCCGATGATATGATCCGAGAGCAAAAGGTCGTGCTGAAGCTCCTGCTCAGCCATCCAATATTAATTTCGTTTCGTCGCCAGTGGAGATTTTTGCAAGCGTCAATGGGGTTCAGTTGGAGGTTTTGGGCCCCCGTAGACTACCCTCTCTGGATCCGCCCCTGGGTCTACCAAGGGCTCACGAAGGTGTTGTGTGCCCAAAGCCCACGAATGCTTCAATCCGCCACTGCAAATGCACAGACACCGGAGACGGTTTCTTGGGGTATTCATGAATGACGTTTGTCGTAACGTAAATTTGAAACAGGGTTTTCGCGTCAACGCAAGTTACACGAACCGTCCCCTGCTGGTCGGCGTTCCAACGGGGAATTTCGAACAAAATAATGGAGTTAGTTTTCTTCCGAAATGTCTTAGATTAATCCCTGAAATATACGTTATGAACAATCGAGTTACGACCGCATAACATCCGGTACGAACGCTAAAATCGTTATAAACTCTTAGCAAACGGTGGATTTCGAATAAATAAAGGATAAAGGAATTACTTTTCTTCCGAAATGTCGTATATTTTAGATCCTTAAAATGCAATCCCTTTGGCGCCTGAGGCGTAGGCCGTCTAGGAGGAAAACATTAAGATATAGACACGCACACGCTATCTTGACTATTGTTAGATACGGTGAAGAGCAATTCTCAGTAATTAGCTTTATATGCATAGTTCGTATTCTCTGAATTGACGCAATTAGGTGTTTCTTATTTTGCTATTTTGATCCGTACATACTCTTAGCTAGTCTATTTAATAGAAAATACAGACAGGCAAGTGGACCAGTGATCACACAACGTTCTTCTCCACTGCAACGTACCAACAAACCTCCAGAAATAGTTCAGTGTGGGTACCGGTGGTTTAGTGGCTAGAATACAGACAGACAGACAGACAGACAGACAGACAGACAGACAGACAGACAGACAGACAGACAGACAGACAGACAGACAGACAGACAGACAGACATACAGAAAGACAGACAGACATACAGACGGACATACAGACAGACAGACAGACATACATACAGACAGACAGACAGACAGACAGACAGACAGACAGACAGACAGACAGACAGACAGACAGACAGACATACAGACAGACAGACATACATACATACAGACAGACAGACAGACATACATACAGACAGACAGACAGACAGACAGACAGACAGAAGTTTTTTTTATTTTGACCCTTATACATATTGCTCAATAAGTGAGTATGTAAAGCATAATATATAATATATTAATATAGTAATCACAAATAGTACACAAATTATCACGTGTGCGTCAGGGAGACTCCCACTAAGGCTTAAAATCCGCTATCGTGGGAGCCATCTAATTATATTAATGACAAATTCTGGTGTATAAAAGTAGTAGCATAGAGTAGTAAACAGAGTAAGTCAGGCAAGGCTTCCAATATGGCATATCACATTATCATGGTTTGAATGGTTATTCATCCAATGAGGTACACATAAAAGCTTATTCTTAAAAATTTATACCCGACGGTCGATCGAGAGGTTGGTGGTTCGCGTCTACATCCCGCCGTTTCAATACTGAGTCTGTGTGTTACGAAAACAGAGCGTAAAAGTCGCTGGTCTCTTTTATTTGCCAGAAGTAAAGGATCCCACAATTGAGAAACAAAACCTACAGAGGCAGAGGTGCCAAGTATACCGCTTTAGTAATAAAACTCACACCTTTTTTCAGTTTTTGGATAATAATTATCATCGACTACCGAGTTAGTGCCAACATCTACCGCCATACCAATATTTCACTATTTAAAAAATACTAACGCATTTGGAATCGAACTATATTGCCTAACCATCATTTCACTTTTAAAAATGCAACCATTTACCTAACAATATATAAATAATATTTGTAATATATCAAGCCACGGAATGATTCCCTTTTTCGCACGCATCCTCTCGCGACTGCAACGCGAGGGTCTGGAAGAGGGGTGGGGTCCATCTCTAACCCACCATATATGTATGAATGAATGGTGCGAATGCACACTGGTCGACAATGCGCTAGTAATCACTGACTAACGGGGTCAATACACTGTTGGTTTTCCCATAGGCGACCATGTTAACGTTTTGTCTGATTATAAGGAAACGTGACCTATAAAATGTCTCAAACTTCTCACCTGCTGTTATCATCATTTCATTGACATGCTGATAGATTTTAACAAAAATTGCATACAGCTAGCTCTCGTAAAATGCCTGTATGTGTGACACCCGTCAATATTTACGACAAGCATTATTCTGCAAACAGGTCACACAGGCAAATTGCTGCCAAATATCCTTCCGCTTATTCAAATCATCTAGAAATCCACCATTTTATAGTCAACATCTTCTACAATCACACATGAAAATCTGCTTACTCAAATGTACTTATGTCACACCTTGTGAATTTTGTAAAACAGCATTTCTAAAAAATACACTGCATTTTTCTTCGTGCAACGGAACAGGAAGTCTAACTAGAACATGACCCCAAGTAGGCAAGGCAATTTTTGTGAAATTTTTTGAAACTAACACATTTTATAGGCTCTCCTATCTCATACACAGGAAGTCTAACTAGAACATGACCCCTAACACAGCCGTATTGGAAAAGGAAAAGAATATGGCGAAGAAGTAGAAGAAAATGAAGAAGAAGAATAAATAAAAGTAGAAGAAATGTAAGAAGTAGAAGAACTAGAATAAGTAGAAGAAGAAAGAAAAAGAAGCAGTAATAAAATAAAATGTTCATTGTCAAAAACACCCAGTAATTCATGAAGTAACGACAGGGCAAACAATGGGGGTTACGTATGTTATACCAGTCATGCTATTATATTAGTTGGTATCGACATTTTCAGTGACAGCGCATCTACCATTTGCAACGTAGTCTTTCATTTCGTAACAAAGGTGCGGCCGTAAGCACATATAGTGTAATAAACAACTGATCACCAGACGTCGGCTGCGAATGTCTTAGAATGGGATAAATGACTACTCGCCAGATGTCGCCAGTGGCTGTTAATTTGGCCCGATCAGGAATGGTCGATGACTTCAGCGGGTCATCGCGCACTAGCAAGCTAGTCAAACAGTTTATTTGATGTTCTCGTTAAAAAGACTGATACATATAAACACAAAAGGACAATATCGGTGGTCTGTAAATATATATATATATATATATTGTATACATGAGTAGCCATGTATGCCATGGGTGTCATGGCATTTATTTTTCCATGGAGTATAATAGTTTATATGGTCTTGCTGTTGCTGTGAACATACGCTGCTTGATCTTGTGTGGTAATGTAGATGTCCAAATTGTTCTTGCTTAATTGTCTTCCTGATTTTGATATATTTAGTTGTAGAGCTGACCCATGCACCGATGTCTTGCAAATCTTTTTCAAAATCTATCTCAAATTTATCTCCCCTTCCTCTGGCCCCTTCCCCTCAATTCTCCTAATTCTTCCTCTACCCCGACGTTTGATCTGCCCTGTCTGCAAAAAGTTTTGATCTGTAATCACCCCTAGGTGTGGTGGTGGACAAGGAAGCCCTTTGGCTTATCGAGAGTCCGACCCTTTTATCTATGTGTATCCCGCCCGTCTGAGGTATGTGTCGATTTTATTTTTAAACATATTCACGCTATTAGCACCCACACAATCAACAGATAATCTGTTCCATTCATTTACAGTCCTTTGTGAGAATGAGAACTTTCTCATATCTAATCTACACTGCTCCTTTGCTAATGTAAGTTCATGTCCTCTAGTCCTTCTATCTTTCTTAACTGAGAAAAAAATATTTCTATCATTATTTTCATAACCCTTCAATATTTTAAACACTTCTATCTGATCTCCTCTCAACCTCCTGGTCTCTAGTGTTGTTAAACCGCATTTTTTAGGCGTATTTCGTAACTAAGATCCCTCAGTTTTGGTATCATTTTAGTTGCTCTCCTCTGCACTCTTTCTAGCATATCTATGTCCTTCCTGCGATACGGCCTCCACGCTTGAATACAATATTCTAAACGAGGCCTAACTATTGTTTTGTACAGCGGTATTATTAGCTCTTTTTCCTTATACGTTATGTTTCGCCTAATTAATCCAAGGATTTGATTTCCCTTTGAAGCTGCAATTCCGCACTGCTCGGAAACCTTCATATCAGCACTAATGGTTAACCCTAAGTCCTTTTCTTTTTCAGTAGTACTTAGTACAGTACCTCCCATTGTACATTCTACCTCTTCGTTCCCATGTCCTGTGTGGAGGCATTTACATTTCCCAAAATTGAACAGCATTTGCCACTTTTCAGACCATTTGATCAACATGTCAAGATCATCTTGTAAATGCTGTCTATCTCCATCACTTTTAATCCTTCTAAACACTTTTGTATCATCCGCAAATTTCAACACCTTGCTTGCTATTTCATCATCCAAATCGTTGATATATATTAAGAATAATATAGGTCCTAGAACTGATCCTTGTGGTACCCCACTCAATACCGATTTCCAGTTTGAAGCCACCCCATTAACTACTACACGTTGTCTTCTGTCAATCAGCCATTGTTCTATTCAGTTTATTATACCATTTCCTATGCCATGGGCCTTTAGTTTAAGCAGTAATCTTTGATGTGGTACTTTGTCGAAAGCTTTTTGAAAATCTATGTAGACGATATCTACGGGTGATCCCTCATCTACCCACTTAGTGATGTCTTCCAAAAAACATAACATATTTGTTAAGCATGACCTCGCTTTAAAAAAACCATGTTGAGATGGGTTTATCAAGTTTTGTTTAACAAGAAAATCCACCATGTGATCTTTAATTAGTCTTTCTAATAATTTACAAATCACTGATGTTAAACTCACTGGTCTATAGTTCTCTGACTTGTTTCTCGAACCTTTTTTGAATAACGGTATAATGTTTGCTTCTTTCCATTCTAAAGGAACCACTCCCTCTTCTAATGACAAGTTGAAAACTGTTGCAAGCGGTATGCTAATTTGTTCTACAATTTCCAATAGTAGTTTGGGTGGAATACCATCCACTCCAGGTGATTTATTATCCTTCATAGCCCTTATTTTCTTAGCTACCATTTCCGGGGTTACAATTAATTGTCCTAAATAGTCTGAATCTGCCCCCTTGAACTTAGCCTCTGGTACTGGCAGTGAACTAATATCTTCCCTGGTAAACACTGAACTAAAGTACTCATTCAGGTATTCTGCCATTAAGAATCCCTCTGATATTATATTTCCAGCACTATCTTCTAGAGGACCGACCTTATCTTGAACTTTCTGTTTGCTTCGAACATACGCATAAAAACTCTTGCTGTCATGTTTTATATTACTAGCTAATTGTTGTTCATAGCTTCTCTTTGAATTTCTAATTTCAGCTGTAGCTTGGTTAAGTGCTTCTTTATAACTGTTGTAGTCTTCATCATTTCCAGTACATCTATATGACTTCCACATCATTTGTTTATACTTAATTTTTCTAATGGCTTCTTTCGATAAGTGTTTCTTTTTGGACCGTTTCCCTTGTTTTTTGAAGGGTACAAATTTATCGACTATGCACTTAATTTCACTCTTTAATATATTCCAGCATTCTGTTGCTGTCTTATTTTTCAATGTGTTATTCCAGTCTATCTTTGCTAAATATTTCCTCATGTCCTTATACCTTCCTTTGTGGAAATTTCTCCTATACTGCTTTTTACTATTCCTTTCTGATTTTACTTTGATGGTAAAGTGTATCTGGTTGTGATCGCTACTCCCCAGTGGCTCACATATCTTGACATTGTCAACTAATTCATTCTGTGAGGACAAAACTATGTCTAACACATTCTCACCCCTGGTTGGCTCTAGCACATGATGAGAAAGGAATGTATCTTGAACTAAAACTAAAAACTTGTGGTCCTCACTCCCCATACTCTGTAGAGATTTCCATTGTATATGCCCGTGGTTAAAATCTCCCATAATAATACAGTCCCGTTTGCTTACTTCCCTTATAGCGTTTTGTATTTTTTCATTCTCTTCTATGCTTATGTTTGGACTTCGATAAACTAACCCAACTGTTAACGTTGAGTTTCCTGTAACTATGTTACACCAAACAGCTTCTTCGCAATCTGCTTCTTTTTCTAATTTTATTTCATAAGCCTGAATAGATTCTTTAATATATAAAATAACTCCACCTCCCTTTCTTCCTATTCTATCTTTTCTAAACATTACATATCCTGTCAGTCCCAATTCAGCATCTGATATATCGGTGGTGGTCCAGGATTCGGTTATACCTATTATATGAGGGTCAATATCTTCTACCATAATGTTTAGTTCATTTCTTTTGTTTACTATACTCCTTGCATTTAAACAAACACATTTATATCCAGCTTCAGAAGAGTTTTCCAGACTGTTACTTGCTGATTCATTTGTGCTGTCTTTATCTATGCCTCCATTTTCAGGCTTTTCTGCGTGAGCGGGCGACAATGTCAAACGGAATGACCTTTTTCTGCTGTTTTGCTTGACGTGCGAATTAATCAAATTAACACTTTGGCCGGCTGTTTCTAGGTGACCAACGATGACATGTTCGGTTGCTATTTCTGAACTTTACGACTGCCTAAGCGTTGTTGTTTTAATGTCGATTTACACACACAGATTTACTTTATTTTATCCTAAAACTAAGTCTAATAATTATTTAACAAGATTTAACAAGATTGCCATCCAGAAAATTAACTCTAGATGGCAGGTGGACGAGGAAGCCTTTTGGCTTATCGAGAGTCCAATACTTTTTATCTACGTGTAAATTTACTGCGCAATAAACTCTCACGGAGTCCAATCAACACCTCCATTTAGCGGATTTCTCAGAAATCACAGGTCGTCTCCGGACGTCTCTATTCGATTGAAGGCCACACGATGTAGAATTAGGGATCGTGCAGGGGGTCACCCCAATCAGGAATGAAAAATAGGAAGAAAAATGCCGGTATTCTACATTACACATTTTCTTCATACGTCGCTCGCCTTCCAATTAAACAAATGGTCTTCGCTCTGAAATATTGTTGCAAGATTTGACAAATGGTTTCGATATTATGTGGAATATGATATCGAATGTGCTGTGGCCTACGGTTACAAGATAAACAGACATTGGTCTTAGGCCTTCAGGAACGTGACGTCATGGGGACTGTATCACTTAGATAACAGGGTCGTAAAAAAACCATCATTGAACAGAATCCATTGTTTAATTTACGGAGATTTTCCAAAATGAAAAAAGCCGCTCATTCAACGACGATACTATTTCCGTGACACACCGGCGGAAGTGGCCCGGTGGCGCACCCTGGTGTTGATAGTTTTCAAAAGCAAAATCGTTTTTACATTATGAGCAAATAAAAATTTTAGTGAAACTGTCCCTGATTTCATTTTCCAACACAACACAAGACGATTTAATTTCGTCTCCGGCGGTTATTTTCATATTTCAGTATCTATTTAAAAAAATTAAACACGGAAGCAATGCAGTGTCACAACGTGAAGTATTGTTTTCTGATTGGCCTGCTGAGGTAGATCTGCTAAAATATACATCCGTCCAACGCTGCAACAATTTATGTGAAACATTAATGCACGCGTCTATTTTTCAGGACATCCCCGCGAATCTGCATCTTCACATCTCCATCACAATACGACATATCCGCATCAAAAGGCCCTGCAGACTTGCCGCAGGAGTCCATTAACCTAGTATTAAATAAACATAATTGGACTCAGCAACTGGGTCGCATCTAGATTACATTTCCCCGAAGCAAGTAGGACGTGGAATCACGGTCTGGCCGGTGCAACATGAACGCACGCGACATTGATGACAAATGAGAAAGTTAATCTTCCACCAAACATCGACATGATATCATAAAAGGAGACATTTTATGAACATTTCCAAGAAGTTATGGTCATTCAACGCTTGTATCCGAGTAAACCGTAATAAACATTGATCTGCAAACAGCGCTACGCAGTTGTTGTTGCAGAAGTCGCCTGTGTAGCCTGGGAATACAAAGTCGAGTTTGTTGTATACAAACGTTCTTTTAAGGCAAATAAATGTACTGCAGGTTTAGGGGGTTCGTGGAGCGCAGTGCCGCAGTAGCTAGAGTATCGGACTGTGAATCGAGATAGCCCGGGTTCGAATCCTGTTCTGCCGTGTCGAGCCTTGGGCAAGTTTGTTCTCTCTGCGTTTGTGTACAAATAGTATTCGCGCATTAATTACAGCGTGGTTGAAAGTTTCCCAGAGAAGTCGGGATGGTGTTCAATTGAACAGGTCTGTCAGGGAGTAAAATTATATAAAGCGCTTTGAACACTTTGAAATTGCGCTATATAAGAACTTTAACTTTTTGTATTCCGTATGAAAATAAAAGGTTTCTGGTAGGGCCAGAACGATACGGTGCACCGGTGTATCGCGATACACACCGCACGGTACGGTACACGACGCACAATATCCATATCGCGATACGCTGCGATTCACGATAGCTGTAGGCAAAACAGTATTCGCGCCACCTTTGTGAAGCAATAAACGTCCACCGCAAACCACAACTGTCTGTGCATAGACAACATATCGACTTATAACATGTAGTATCTGTATATTATCTAACTATAATCTATGTAAATTTTACACACTATTCTGTTTTCAATGCGCGCATTCAATTTCGACCTCATAGTTATGAGGGATGACGTGGCGCTGCAGTATCGTTGCCTTGTCCGCGTGAGGACAGGCATTCGGGAGCAACAGCCTGCTTGCGATCCGATCTCAATCGCCATTTCATCTGGATGTAAAGCTGCACGTTTGTTTCTGTTAGTAGAGTTGTAGAACTGAAATGTTCATTATTTCTTAATAGTACTGATTTATAGCCATTAAAAACTTAGGTAGTTTTCGGTTTTTTTTATTGCGTACCCAGATTTCGTCCGGGTTTTGTTCAAAGCCAAACCGTGTAGGGCCTAGTAATGACGCGTTGCGACAGGAATAGGTGCCAGCGAGCGTGTGTTCAGCAAATCTGGGGACATCGTGACAGCTAAACGTGCCACGGTTGATGCAACCACAGTGTGGATATTAGTTTAGTCGGAAGAGGGGGGTATCGTGCACCCCCCGGAAATCAACTTCTAATCGGCGTCTCTAGATCGGAAAAATGCGTAGAAAACGATGACCTATCGCTCTGAGAAACTACTGAAACGCCTACAGAATGACCCAATCACGGATCATGTCTACTTCACGGAGATCGATCACGACAAAGCTGATGCCATTTCATTATGGCTCGTGTACAGCTCGAATATTACCGTTTCTAATGCTCTTGCACGAGCTTACACTCTCGGAAGCGCCGACAAGTATCAAGACGTCGCTCTCTTTCTTCGTCGTAATATTCTACGGGCTTTCAGAGTGTCCGAAGACCTACCGTGGCCGCCAACAGCCGACGATATGGAGCTCAGTCCTGAAAAGCTCCTACCTCCAGATGTCGTCCGGTTCTTCAGCATGGTTATGGCCGGCAAGGAAGGCGTGGAGACGAGCGAAAAGATGAAGCGTCTGGTATTCTCCATCGGGTAAGACCTGTGCCGTGCAGTGTCGGAGGGAAAATGGAAGTTACCAAAACACGTGCTTCTCTGTTTGACTGTCAGGCACTTGTTCCGACGCAAGCAGCTCACCATGGTATTGCACAGGCTTGGCCATTCTGGGGGCTACGATTTTGGCTTAGAGTTGGAAACTGCCCTGGCCAAGGCCCAGGATGAAGTCTCAACCTATCTGACGCCCCAAATCGTGACAGGAGAGGGCACCATCGTATTACACTGTGAGTGGGACAATTTGAATAAAACCACTACGAATGTGAACGGCAGCAACATTGTCAACAGAGCTGGGGGAATCATGGGGCAGGAGGTCAGGCCTGGGTTCGAGAGCCCCAAAGTCCGAATGCTGCCTATCGTCGACAAGTCGCAACAGAGTAGCCTGAAAGTCGACAAACCAGAAACTCTCCCACCCTTGCACTTTACTCGCGTTGGCCCAAAGTTTCCCGATGGCTCATCATTCACATCCCTGCAGAAAACGACGCCGTCTATGCTATTAAGAAGCAAGAGTACTATGTCTGGCTCTTCAGCAGGTATATCGGAAGCAGCGGCAAGTAGCCCGTGCCTGAACTAGAGAGCTTCACCTCTGCAACCGGGACTCCCCCGCCCAGAATATCAACAGTGGACTACTTCACGCCCATCCATCAACCGATCACTGACAACACAGTTGTTCGCGAGCTACTGAAGCGCTCGGAGGTAGCCGCAGCTGAGGTGGGTCAGAAGTGGGTCCTGAATACATTCGATCTGTGAGTCTGTTTGAAAGCCCTATCCATCATCTGTCGATGGCCAGATGAATTCGCCAGTCATGTGGTCATGATCGGACCCTTTCACACGTCCACGAACTATATGTTCACAGATGTTCGCAGGCCACAAAAGACGTTTGAGTGTTTGAGACGCAGCTGGTGACAAGTGGATCCCACAAAGGTGTTCTCAATGGAAAGGCATACGCCAAGTCCCTCTTTTGCATCAAAACCGTGTGTGAGGCAATGGAGAGGCTGTTAATGGAGCGATTCGCCGAGGAGGAGAACATCCCCATCGCAGACCCCGCTGCGCTTCTCAACATGACCCAGTCTTGCAATCGAGATCACCTCGACGAAACCCTCAAAGTCCTCTCCACTCTAACCCTCATCGAGAAGAATCACGCCTACGAGGAGAAAGTGCGCAAGGGAAGACGGCTGCCTTTTGGATGTCCCTTATTACCCACTGTCATCTCGTCTGCATGCTCCTCCACCCCGCTAAGACCAACAACATCCATCTATTCTACAAATGTAATTGAGAGATGACGGCGCTCTTCTTTGCATTACATGGGCACAACTACTCCAGATTTGTGCAAATGACATGCCCAAATTGATAACTTTTGCTGAGGAAATTTTAATATATATATATATATACTGGTTAATGCTCATGCATCATGAATCGAGCTCATCCAATAAATGTTTCTATACATTATCTGTGCGTCTCCTTATCCGTAGATATCTGGTCTGGCTGGAGAAGACGCACCCGGAGGCCGAGGACCTGCACACCAAGGGCGCAATCGCGGTGGCCCGCTCGATGATACCGGGGGCGCTCAGTGCAGTCGATAAGACAATGGAAGAAACGTTCACGCGCTTCGCCAAATCATCAGGTAAATCGTGAATTTCATCCAGTATAAAAATAAACATAATATATAATAGTAACTTTTGATGCATCGGAAAAGGTAGAAAGAAGCTGTATGATGCAACAAAATTATGCTTTTCACATGGCTTCGCTGGACTGTACACCCAGTTTGGGGCATACCAGAGATGGTGTCGCACAACCTCCACACGGGCTCAGTTTTATGAAAAGACCCTCGAGATGGTAGACCGCATATTTATCGACGATCCAGACTGCCCACGGGCGGGGAGACATCGCAAGCTGGAGAAGGCTGAGGTCAAGAAGGGTGAGGAGGCCGTTCAGCGCGTCCGCACTGCTGTCAGGAACTTCACAAATCCGTTCACCATCACGGATAACCACAGGCTCTACTCCCTGGCTTCCGGTGCACCCGTCCCCATGGACGTCGAGATGGACGTGCTCCGAGCAGAAGCTTTAGACAAGGCCGCTAAAGCTGACTTCGTCGGACGCTTACAGAAGGGAGAGCCAGGAAGCTTCTTCGACCCAATCAAAAAGAAGAAACTCAAGACCACGGAGGCTTGCAACAAGAAGGTCACCCTCACATCCTCACAGGGAAAGGTAATCGGGCGTTCCAATACCCGAGGACTATTGTATTTTTTAATGTTGTATTTTTAAATGGTAACCTTTATTTTTATATTTGTTAATGTGAACTTGTATTTTTAAATGTTACGCGCTGTATCAACATGTTACCCACTTATCATTCCAGGTCATCCAGTACCTGGAGCAAAGCAACCTCGCGTTCCTGCTCCTCGTCAAGTCTCAGAATCAAGATGAACCACTGGACTTGGAAGAACTCATGAAGTACTGCCTGATGCGTGTCCCCCCAGCCTTGCGACACCAGATAGCTTTTTCTCCAAGACCAACAAAGCTATCATTCTGCACTACCTTCTGGAAGACGCCACTCCAGAAGATCTGCCATACCCCAAGGACGCCCTGTTCATCCAGGACGGCATGGCGCTGCTCCATATCCTTGCCAACCTTCCCCCGACATGTGGTGAGATATGCCTACAGGTGCTCGATCAGATGGTAGCCAAGAAGCACTTCTTGTTCTCGACTGACAGTTATCATCCGGAATCTATCAAAGCCCAGGAGAGGTTGAGGCGCGGCAGCTCAGAGAAGATCATTCTGGCTGGAACAGCGACCAGGAAGCCATACGACTTCAAGATGTTCCTTGCAAATGACGACAACAAGAAGCAGTTGTGTCAGCTCCTGTTGCGAGTATGGAGTGGTCAACAGGCAGCTTCACGGCCAGAGAGAACCGAGATAGCAGTGCTGATCATAGAGGGGATAGCCCATCAACTCGTCTCATCGAACGGTGAGGTGAGTTATTATATAAACCGTATTATATATATATATATATATATATATATTATGTATAAATTATATATATATATATATAATTTATACATATATATATATAATACGGTTTACATAATAACTCACCTTGATTATGTATAAATTATATATATATATATATAATTTATACATATATATATATATATATATATATAATACGGTTTATATAATAACTCACCTCACCGTTCGATGAGACGAGTATATATATATATATATATATATAATATAAGGTTTATATAATAACAGTAATAATAGTAATAATATGGGATTTCAACTCACCTCACATGGTGTCGCACAAGATAAAAAAATTCAAATTCCAATGCCCCTTTGTGTTTTAGGTCGAAGTGAGTGAGCTCCCCACAATCTACAGCAACCAGGAAGAGACTGATACGGTGGACGGCGTCCGTGCCAAGCTGCTGCGCAAGATGGTGGGGGAGGACGAGAAACTCACTTCCAAGTCTAAAGTCGACCTGGTTCGCCTTCCTCCGTGCGACGACGGGTATGGGGGGATGAGGACTGACGAAGGAGTGTTGGAACCGGTGTGGTCATGCGGTCCTGTCCTACCAACCTCGCTGGTTGATCTCCTGTACACTGGTGATCGTGAAGAGGAGGAGGAGGAGGAGGAGGAAGAGGAGGACGAATTTGGCTTTGACGGTTTCATTGAAAGCGATGATGAGTGATGAATCTGATGGTGGAGAACACTTACCTTACAATGTTTGAAGACGTCTTCTGTTCTGTTATTACCTACTTCAATAAATGAGTTAATAAATTAATTTAGTGGAATTTCTGTATTCAACTTTCGATTTTTCGGTAATGGCGGCACGAATTTGCATACTAGTATGCCACGGACATGTGTGGTTACTTCAAGAATATTTTTATTATGATCTTTGACGCTCAAAGCATGTGTCTAGACACCTTATTTGTTCTGTTATCTACAATATTGGCTGATATATAGTGAAACATAAATTTTTCGATTTATTTTCGGTAATGGCGGCACTGATTTACATAAAAATGATACGTGGGACATCCGGACGACTTTTTAAACATAGCTCATAATTTTCTACGCATTTTTCCGATCTAGAGACGCAGATTAGAAGTTGATTTCCGGGGGGTGCACGATACCCCCCTCTTCCGACTAGACTACATGTTGCCGTTGCAAATAGCAAGCTGGAATTATATGCAAGACTGCAAGTGCAACAGGGTGCTGCTGAGTTTGAAACAATGTACTTGTACTAATGATTCGTTTCAATCGTTCACAATGAATAGACGAGTGTTTTACTGTTGTTGTGCTATTCTATTCAATGTAGTCTGTATCGCGATACGTGTCGTATCGTGACCTCTGTATCGCGATACCTAGAAGTAGTGTATCGTTCCGACCCTAGTTTCTGGGACCCCCCGATCAGGCAGGTTGGATCAAGTTAATAATCAGACTTGTCACTGTTTTCCGAATAACGTTTCTCCTGGTACTTGATTAGCTTAATAGTTTTCTCATGCGGAATTTTAACAAGCAATATGTTCAGCTTTAATATGTTTTCTTAATTAAGCCGCGTACAAAATGCTGTCAAAACAATAACGAGCTGTCTCCTGCGGTTGCGAACTTTGATAGTTCGCGTGCGAGTTGACATTGCCGTTCTTTTTAATTAAATTATGAAAACTGCCTTATAGCATGTGGTTTGACAACACTACAGGCTTAACGTGACTGGAATGCTCAGGCAAACTTGACCCGTCGCTGTCCTCCTGGAAATCACTCCCCTCCATCTCAATGTATCCAGAGCACATTGCTCTGGTGTTAACAGCGGAAGTCCAGTGACATGTTTGATTTAGTCGCTCCATCTCTTTCGTGGTTTTTTCTTTTTCTTTGACCTTTAATGTCTTGCTTTAAAGCTATGCAAAAGACATTTTCGTTTTATAAACGACAAACATGCCCCAACCACTAGATGATGTCATGATTATATAATATTTATCTAATGTTGAAAATAATTAAGTACGTGTTGATAGAAATATTTCCTTCAAATTTAAAGAAGGTATTAGAACCAACATAGGAACTATGCAACATTTATTAAGGAGCAGAGTACGTTGTATGTGATAAAGGACTCACCCTCACAAAGGACAATAAATGACTGGTGCATGTGATCTAATGAATATGTTAATGCCGGTAGTGTGAATATGTATAAAAAATATCATCAATATCATCTTCGGCGGTTTCCTCGTTTCCGAGGATGACATCCATCGTCCCGTGTTTGTGTGTTTTCATGTCAGTGTCCGCAGGCTCGCTCGTGTGACACTAGTCCAACAGCAACAATTCGACTACAGTGTCGAAACGCGAATGTTGGCGGCTGTCTTGTTGGGGCAGCTATTGTGCTCACTTGCTGGTGACGTCACAGTCTTATGCTTTTTGCATCGGCTGCCCTTGATGCTTCAGCATTGACGGCCTCGATTACCCAGGCGCCGTGGGATGGCAGCATTGGCCCCTCACTATGGCCTGGATTATTAAGGTCCTGCCAATGTTACCGGTAGGGGACTTTACCCCAGATTCGGGTAGAGACGATAATTGGCTCTCAGGCCAACTATGAAATAATAAATTAAATAAGGATACACTGTTATCACATAATACTATACTATAACAACTATTCAACATTAAACTTATATTGAAACATGTTCATAGTTTAGTGCCTTTTAATCACAGGCATATTCACGACGTGGCAGCTCTCATGGCTGTCAACATGTGGGCAGTCAAAACGCGATTCTGGGCCAGACTATCTTCCTGGCGAAGTCACGCAGCCAGGCGAGAGTCGGGTAAGCGAGACATCTGCTTGTCGGACAGTCGCACGCCATGTGATGCGATCATGAGCTGCCTATTTCCAAGTTATTTTTATCGAGACCAACAGCGTCAGTATGTCTCTTTATAGAGTCAATGTATCGTTGACTAGGTCTTCCCACATTCTGTTTACACTGCCGTAGCTCTCCGTATAAGACAGCTTTCGGCAGTCCCTCGCTGTCCTTGTATAACACGTGGCCGGTCCAGGTGAGTTGTAATTTTAAGAGCATGGCCTCAATGCTCGGCATGCCAGCATGTTGAAGGACTTCATTGTTCGTCACATGATCCGTCCATCTAACCCCAATATAAGTGTAGATCTTATAAGGACGGGATACACCAATGCTGAACATGTGTTGTACTCTCGATGTGCCAGAGGCTTTCTTGTCCAAATGCCTTCCGAAACTTGTAGTTTTGAATGACGATGTTGTTATGTATTTTTTATATATCTACAGTATCTTCTCGTACACGTACATGCACGATGCTCGGTGCAAGCATGTTCAATGTAACACATTCTGTTCTGGAAAATGTTATTGAAAATAAACGTGACAAGAAATATAGTATTTTTATTATGCACAATTTTTTTTATAGTTTATAAATCATGAAAACGACAATAAATTACACGTGTACGTACGACCTAAGTATAAACCGTACACCATCGCTACAATCTACGGTATCATCTAATCTTATAAATTATCACCATGTTCGATACCCTAGAAGATGTTAGCATTTAATTATATCACTATCTTACCTGTTATAACCGGGACTAAGCAGATACGTCCATCAAACTACGTTTCATTAAATACACACATTGCAGTATAATATTCATAATAATGGTCAAAGTATAAAGCTAGGATTCCATATGTACGGATACGGCATGCGGATGAGGCATGCGGCAAAACAATGAATTAACATAAGTATTTCCAAACATGCATAGGCGGATGAGTTTTGTCGTGCGGATGCGGCTGCGGCTGCGGCTGCGGCAAATTGAATCGCTCGTGTAGCGATTCGAATCGTATCCGCACACGAATCGGATAGGAAATTCCCAGTAATGACGTCACTACATAGGTATTCCCCATTCCGCTTGCGTTTCCGTAGGCGTTTCCATACATATGGGATCATAGTTTAAGGGGTATATACTATATGTCAATTAACGACATGGCAGTTCCAATTAGAACACTTTTCTGTGTGTTACTGACATATTGCTCAACCACGCAGCTGATTGGTTGATGCGGGTCACGAGGTATATTCGATATGTTTGGCTGGGTCCACGAAGGGTGATATCAACATTACAACAAATGGTTCACGTTCATAGCTTCAGAACGCGTCCTAATCTAACATATAGGTACAAAACCATACATGTCATATCGGTACAAATAAACTAAGTTACAAATAAACTAAACAACGTCGGTGAATATATATGCGATATCTTGTCTTTGACGTCTATATTTTGGATTCTTCGTCACTCTTCTCGTTCAACAATGTAGTCTTCCTCCGTGGTTCGAATTCTTCTTCTTCCGCTTCGTTGTTTTGCCACCAGGTGTCGTCATCGAACAGTGCCTTGTCCCTTGTGTCATTAACAAAGGGAAATCGGAGGGTGAAACCTGACAACAGCAAGCGATAGATCAAGATCGGTTATTGTACGTTAAGTCGAGTCATATTAATTAATTTACACCCGTCCATGGAGCAATAAACCAAGGACATGAATTATCATCGGCACAGTAGTTTGATTTGTCGTACCGCACACTATATATCACATGCGGAACAAACGACCGTGACTGTCGGAGAAAATAGCGGCTCGAATAATACATTTGCTGGTGACTTCGAAACTCGACAACGGGAATGCTCTGCTGTTTGGCATTCCAGACGTGCTTATCTCTAAACTGCAGAGAGTACAGAACTCAGCAGCTTGACTGGTATTCCGCTGCAACAGGCGAGAGCACACCACCCCAGTGCTAAAGAAATTCCATTGGCTCACGGTGTAACAGCGTATCGTGTGCAGAATACTGCTGCTTTCTTTTCAAGCCCAACATGGCATCTCACGGTCGTACATCATCGACTTGCTCAACGCGTACCGACCAGCGCGTGCGCTACGGTGTCGCGCTTACATTTATCCGGGCATTAAATAATATCCGGGTGACGTTTCTGCGCGTGCGCGTAGCTACGGGAATGCATTTAGCACCAGCTACGACTGTCACGTATTCATTTATCCGGGCGTTATGTATGTTTATATATATATATATATATATATAAATATATATATACATACATATATGTCTATATATATATACATGAATTATAAAATGTTTGCTTCCCACAGACATAAACAATTTCTGTCGTAAAACAGTTTCCTTTCCACGCACACGTCACGTGACATACTGTTATACTTGGTTACAGATCTGAAACAGCAAATTATAATTATGTACTCTAACTATAACGCTCGTATTACGACAACAAACGAAACATATTTAACTACTGGATATTAGTTATCACTACGTGATCTACTGGTGCCAAATAGTATGCCTTACATATGCATATAAGCATCACCCGGATAAAATTTAACGCCCGGATAAATGTAAGCGCGACAACGTTCTGCCCACAACAACAACCTGTGTCTGCCGCCATCCAACAGCAGATACGGCGATCAATCAATCTCAGGTTCGGCCCCACGGGCGTGTGATCTCAAACACAACAGAGTGCTTTAAGTAATTTGTTACAATTTATTATTATTTAACTAACTTATTTATGTCTTACGATGCTCATATTATGTCACGTTTTAATTAATGTTATCTCAATTTATCACATAATCTTATTTGCCTATGTATTATTTACCACGTTTTTAGCAATTTTTTTTTATTTATTTAACTAGCTAGTTTTATCATTCATGTATTAGTGTATCTTAGCGCCTCTGGATGGACTTTTGTATGTATTTATGGCGCTCTAAAGTTGACTTATTATTATTATTATCTCTAGACAAAACTCTAGACTTGTTTTATTCAAACGTAGCAGATGCATACCGGTCTGTTTCGTTGCCGCCGCTAGGACGTTCTGGCCACTGTTTGGTCAATCTGCTTCCCCGCTACAGACCCCGAGTGCAACGCGAACCACCCCTCACCAAAACTGTGTTAGACTGGTCCAGCATGTCATTCGGCACATTGAAAGGGAGTTTGGAATGCACCGATTGGGATGTGTTTGTTGACATGTCGAGTGGCGAATGTGAACTGACAGACTGTGTAACAGATTACATTTCCTTCTGTGTCGGCAATGTGATCCCTAAGAAAACTGTCACGAAGTTTTTGCCAATAACAAACCCTGGGTTACAAAAGAAATCAAACAGGTTTTGAATAAGAAAAAGAAGGCATTTGAAGAAAAAAGAATGGGTGACTTGAAAGAAATACAGAGGGAGGTCAGGTCTGTGATCAAGAAGAGGAAAGAGCAGTATAAGAGGAAGATAGAAGATTGTTGTACGGGGAATAACATGAAGATGGCACTGGAAGGGATGAACGTTATGAGTGAGTACAAGGGGAAGAAGGGTGGTGATGAGTGGAAAAGAAGGATGCCAATGACCTGAATGATTTTTATGCCAGGTTTGATAAGCATGATTTTATTAAAGAGAGGAACAGTTTTAAGGAGAGATTAGTCAGTCCTCTGGGGCGAGATCAGGGAGACCCTATTCAGATATCCAAAGAGGAGGTGTTAGAGCAGTCCAAAATGGTAAATGCCAGTGAAGCGGGAGGGTCTGATGGGATGAAACCAATTATCCTGAAGCAATGTGCGGAACAGCTGTGCTATATTTTTACTGTTATTTTCAATCTGTCTCTGGCTGAGTGCAAGATTCCACGTCAGTGGAAAACTTCATGCATTATACCTATACCCAAGAAAAAGTGTGGCTTTTGAAAGGCTTATCCTCATCAAACTCAATGAAGTTGTTGCTGATTGTCTGGACCCGTGGCAGTTTGCATACAGAAGAAAGAGAGGTGCTGAGGATGCTGTTCTGTATTTGTTAAACAACATTTATTCTCATTTAGAACAACTTGGTGTTCTTTGATTTTAATAGTGCCTTTAACACAATACAACCTCATTTAATGGCAGATAAACTAATGAGAATGAAAGTTAATTTACCCACTGTCTTATGGATACTGGACTACTTGGCAAACAGACTGCAATATGTGAGGACTGGACCAAACGTGATCTCTGACACATTGAGCACGAACACAGGGGCCACCCAAGGGACAGTTCTTGCACCATTTCTCTTCTCCCTATACACAGCTGACTACATAAGTTCTAGTTAGTGACTCACGTCCCATGTCCAAGTTTGCTGACGATACAGGACTGACTGGACTCGTTAGTGATGACGATGAGACAGATTACAGACGAGAACTGGATAGGTGTGTGGGGTGGTGTGACGACAACTACCTTCAGCTCAAAATGGGTAACACTAAAGAACTGATAATTGATTTTAGAAAGAAGAGTAAGAATTACAGAGACGTTTTCATCAAAGGAGAAGTAGTGGAAAAGGTGGATGAGTACAAGTATTTGGCCATAGTACTAGACAGCAAACTGTCTTGGAAGCCAAACACTGATGCAATTATAAAGAAACTGCATACTCGGTTGTATTTCTTACGGAAACTGAGATCCTTTAATGTAGGTCAAAAACTGCTGCAACTGTTTTATACTTCAACGGTGAACAGTGTGCTTTACTTTGGTGCAGTGTGCTGGAGTGGCAATATCAGCAATCAGGACAGGAACAGGCTAGAGAAATTTATCAGGAAAACAAGTGGGATTGTAAGGGGACAGGTCACTTTCATATCCACACATGAAAGACAGAGTACAGACGATTTTGGCAGACGATACCCACCCACTCAGACCTGAATTTGACAGCAGACGGATAGACATGAGTAACAGATACAGGGCTCCACGCACTAGAACCACACGCTGTAGGAATTCAATCATGCCGTATGCAATACACATTTTCAATGCACACATAGACAGATAGATGCTGATGTTTGTGCTCCGGCTGCCGTCTTCAATGCATACAGTGTGTGGGTGTGGGTGTGTAAATGTGATACTTAAACTAAGTTATAGTAATTGATTTGCATGATAGTGAATGCTTGAATTGAGCTAGTACTGCTGTAAAATACTTGTTTATATTACTATTTGTTATGTATGAGTGCGTGAGGGTTGATTTTGTTTTTATGCACTAGAGTTGACGGCAGACGTGCAATTTCTCAATGCTGGGATCAATAAAGTTGTATTGTATTGTATTGTATCATCTTAAATTTGCATACAGTGTCGCCATCTAGAGAGTTGATCATCACTCAGTTTCCTTATATATAGGTTAAGGAAACGAATGAAAATAGAAAGAGGTCAGGTAGGCGATACTGCTACAGTGCTCCAAAGTTTACGCATTAATTACAAATAGTCATTTGCCGCCGCGTAGCGATAGTACTGGTGAAGCTTGTACTAGTAGTGTGGTGCGAAAAAGGACAGGTCTGTGTGATGCGTCTAGTGCTGTAGGGTAGTGGGTAGTTTGTAGTGCATGCGCTTCATGCTATTCGCTTTCGCTACATTCGCTACTACTATTTCGCTACAGCCACCAGCTAACTCCCCTATTGGGAGTGAAAAGGGAGCCGAGTGCGTAAGTCTCCCCTGCTAGTACATAGCCTTTACTTAGACAAGACCCCAGCACAACCGCCAGGTGGTACACTACGGATACTGGGTACCTTGCGGCTCCAGGCTAATGTGCCGGGGATCTGGGAGCAGGCTGGAGCCCTTAAGAAAAACATTATGGCTACAAAGTACGACATCAGGGTTAAAGTCCCTACCGAATTGTCTTCTGGTTCGACCACTGATTCTCGAAGACGGTCACTGTGCGCCCCAACACGCCTTGGCACACAGTGGAATTATCGCTTGCTAAGCGAAAGCTCCGACAAGCAGAGCGGAAATGGAGATTGACAAAGCTGCAGATACACCGATACATCTGCACTGGACAGCGTGAAACTTACAAACAGCAAATACAGTCTGTGAAAGCCAAATTCATCGCACACAAAATTGATGAATGTGCACGTAACAACAAAGCACTGTTCAGGATCATGGATGATTTGATGAAGAGAAAAACTACTTCAAAACAGCCCAGTCTTGTGTCTGGTATAGCACAACTGGCAGATGACTTTCTCGTACACTTCACACGCAGTGTTAGACATTCGAAGCCAGTTAGCAAGTAGACGCCTACAAACTGTCAACGCTGAGTACGTGCATTGTGAACTTGTCTTGCACAGTCAATGCGTTTTACGGCATCACCACAGACGGCGTTCTCTCTTTGGTAAGGAAGTGTCCAACAAAATCAAGCGCGCTCGATCCACTTCCTACCTCACTCGTGGAAGCCAACATTGACATTCTTGCGCCGACATTAGCTACAATCATCAACGTGTCGCTCGAGTCGGGGTCCGTGCCGGCCAACTTCAAACATGCTGTGATCACACCACTATTAAAGAAACCAAACCTTGATTCAGACTCGATGAACAACTACCGGCCTATATCGAACTTGTCATTGTTTCAAAGTTACTGGAGCGCCACGTAGCAGTCCAACTTCGCCAGCATCTAGACGACAACAATTTGATGGACATTTTCCAAAGTGCGTACAGACAACATCACAGCACTGAGACAGCACTGGTGCGCATTCAGAATGATCATCTCCATTCCCTTGACAAAAGGAAAGGTATGCTGGCAGTGCTGCTCGATATGAGTGCGGCGTTTGATACTGTTGACCACTTGATATTAATCAACCAGTTGCGCAGCATAGGCATTGAAGGCATCGCACTGAAATGGCTGGAGCCATACCTGTCGAACCGGACTCAGTCAGTGTGCATTAGTGGCCACAACTCAAATAGAACATTGCTCGAATCTGGCATCCCACAGGGGTCTGTGCTGGGCCCAATTCTCTTCTCCATATACACTCTGCCATTGGGTGCTACCTTCAGAAGGCACAAGCTGCAATACCATCTTTATGCAGATGACGCCCAATTGTATGTTGACTTGAGTGGAACGCGGGATGGAGAAGTCGCTGTTGCGGTTGACCGCATCGAGCGATGCATCGCAGAAGCGAAGCAGTGGATGTCAGACCACAATCTACTGCTGAACGAAAACAAGACCGAGGCTGTTATCATCTCGGCACCAAATCGTAAACACCTGCATGACGTTTCGCGTGTTAGTGCATGAGGATGTAACATTGTTCCGTCACCGACCATCCGCAACATTGGGATTACAATCGACTCTGAACTAACAATGTCGTCACACGTGTCACATATGTCCAAGTCAGCGTACTACCATCTCTACGCAATTTCAAAAAATAAGACATTGTCTTACTACTGATGCATGTAAGACACTAGTCCACGCCCTGGTGACATCGCGGCTGGACTACAGTAACGCGGCCCTGTACGGCATCACCGAGGCACTTATGAACAAATTGCAGATGGTACAGAACTCGGCAGCAAGACTAATTTCAAGACACCGAAAGCACCAGCACATAACACCTGTGCTGGTCGAACTGCATTGGCTTCCATTTCGCTGGCGTATCCAGTACAAACTGCTGGTCCTTGTTTTCACGGCTTTACATGGTCTTGCTCCAGCGTATATCCAAGATCTCATAATACCGTATACGCCCACCCGCAACCTCCGATCTGCTGATCTACATCTGCTTGTAGTCCCGCGCTACAACGTAGAGGGCTACGGCAGACGAGCTTTCTCCGTGTCTGGACCTACGCTCTGGAACGATCTACCAATAAACATTCGTCAAATAAAGACTTTGGATAAATTCAAAACTTGCCTTAAAACATATCTATTTAAGCAGGCGTACATCGTCTGAGGAACTGTGCTGCAGGACACTTTTTATGAATATGTATTTAATCAATTAATTTATTTCTATTATATAATGTATTATAATTAATTTATTATTATTTATCTTTCAATACAATTTTATATATCATAATGTATATTCTCTTACTTAATTATATTAATATTTGTGCAAATATGTAATGTATGTTGGTCACATTATATATATACAATCTTGTAAATCTTAATAATTATTACATTTACCAGCATCTTTATACATATATATTTTTACATTTGTTTCCATGTACGTCTTACAATGTGTGTACGCGCCTATGAACGGGCTGGTCCCGGAGATATGGCGCTATAGAAATGCTAGTAATAATAATAATAATAATGACGACTTACGACTAAAGCCACAAGGACGTTGTAAGTTTAACAACAGTGGATGTAAAGGGGAGAAACTAATAAAATGCAAAACAAAACATAAAAATATCAACCTTGAACGTTAGAACCATACTATCACCCAGGCTCAGAGAAGAACTAGTGAAGAACATGAAGAAACGGGGAATTGAAGTAATTTGTATTCAAGAACACCATTTGGAACATGACGAACCAGTACGATACGACATGATCCAAGGTAAAATTTGATCACTACCACAGCCTGGAGAAATGTGACTACTAGAGCAGCAGACGTAAGAATAGGCTCAACACAAGGGGCATGGGAGCCCCAGAGAACATTACAACACACAGTAGACGAATACTGATTGCCAACTTCAGCGGCAATCCTGCTACAACAATTATCGTCAAGTCACTGCTGAAGTAGATAGCGTAGAGGACCACTACAACGACTTAAGAAGGGCGATCGAATCGGTACCAGTGCACAACATGTTGCTGGTTGTATGAGACTTTAACGCACGACTTGGACCGGGGGATACCAAAGTTACCCTTACAATAACAATACAAACCGTAATGGGGAATTCCTTATCGATCTTATCACTGAGAAAAAAATTGAGGTCACAAACACCAGATGCCGCAAGAGAAATGGAACGCGCTGGATGTTTATGGACCGACATGGATGAAAACGACAGCTTGATTATATCCTGGTCAAAAAAAAATGGAGAAATAACGTGATGAACTGTGAACCGTACAGTACCTTTGCAAGTGTCGGATTTGATCATAACATTGTCACAGCTACAATACGACTCGGTCTACGTAAGAAAAAGTCGCCACCAAGCAAAGTGAAGTATGACTGGAGTGCGCTAAATAAAGACTGTGACTTGCAAAAAAACAGTAGACTTGTGAAATACGGAACAGATTTCAGATTCTGGAATTGAGAGATGAAACAGAAACGGAGCGATTTGAGCGTTTCATTTTAATGAATAGAGCTGCGGCAGAGAAAGTTATTCCTGTTAGTAAGAAATGGAAAACAAAAAAAATGTACTCATGATCCACGAGTAACATCAGCCAGAGAGAAAGCTGAAGAGGCCTATAAGGTCTACCAGCAAAACACTGTAGCTGACAACAGAGTGATATATGAGCAGGGCAAGAAGAACATGGAGACAACCTATGACATTGTGCAGGAGGAAAAACTTTGCAGCAACATCGCTTGAAAATGCACACGTTAATGGAAAACACGGACAGAGCTGGAAGCTTATAAACCAAATAAATGGTAGAAAGACAGCTTGTAAAGAACAACTAAAGGGCAAAACTGCTGAACAAAAGGTTGAAAACTGACACGATCACTTCCACAAACTACTAGGGAGTCCACCAACCATAGAAGATGAGGATGAAGTGATCCAACCTGTAATCACAAAAATCAAAACGAGGAAGGACCTTTTGAAAGAGACGAGTATGAGAAAGCCAAGAAATCCCCGAATGATGGAAAGAGCTGCGGGGATGATGGTATACCACCTGGAGTGCTAAAATACTGCGATCTGGACATTATCATACTAAAGTTTTGCAACAAAGCTTTGATTGAAGGGAACATGCCGCTACAGTAGACAGTTCTGAACATTATTCCAATACCTAAGAATGACGGTTTAAGCACGGAAAGGAATTATAGGGGCATTAGCCAGAGCTCCATTGTGGCAAACACATTCAACAGGATGATATTGAACAGAATACGTCCTGAAATTGACCACCACCTAAGACACAATCAGAATGGATTTCGGACAGGGAGGACAACAGTAGGTCATGTACTAACCTTGGGAAGGTTAAAAAGAAGGAATTAGAGCAAAGCGTCTTCCTGCAAGTATGGCATTCGTAGACTTCCGAAAAGCATTTGATACGGTTCATCGAGGCAAGTTGATGAAGATTCTCGAGGCCTATGGTGTCACCAAACAGGTAGTAACAGCTATTTCCAACATGTACAGGAACATACGTGCCAAAGTACAATCACCGGATGGAGAAACTGAGCTTTTTGATATCATGGCGGGGGTGCTACTGGGTGACACGCTAGCGCCGTACCTATTCGTGATAGTCCTTGACTATGCACGGCGGCGAGCTATCGACGGAAGAGAAGAGGAACTTGGATTCCAGATAACAAGAAGGAATAGCTAAACGTGTTATACCTGAGGTGATCACCGATTTTGAATTTTCCGATGATATTGCGCTACAATTAGAAGTGATCAATCAGGCACAGGAGCTTCTAGCACGAGTGGAAACATCACGTGCAAGGATTGGTTTAAAAGACCAATCGTGAAAAAACCAAATATATCATATTCAACCAATTTGAAAACACCAGCATCGTTGCCAGGGAAGCAGCTGTTTTAAAAAAGGCTGAAGACTCCAAATACCTTGGCTCTTGGTTCTGCACAACATACAAAGACATCAAAACTAGGAAGGCAATGGCGTGAAGATCACTAAATCAACTAAACCTATTATGGAAATATACACTCCCTCGCAAAATCAAGCAGCGACTGTTTATGGTAACAGTAGAGTCTGTGATACTCTATGGATGCGAAACATGGACAATGCGAAAAACTTGATGACAAACAACTACGCGGATGTTATACAAGAATGCTTCAAGCCGCATTGCGGATGATACAAAAGTGTTTAGAAGGATTAAAAGTGATGGAGATAGTCGGCATTTACAAGATGAACTTGACAGGTTGATAAAATGGTATGATAAGTGGCAAATGCTGTTCAATTTTGGGAGATGTAAATGCCTCCACACAGGACATGGGAATGAAGATTTAGAATATACAATGGGGGTACTGTATTAAGTACTACTGTAAAAGAAAAGGACTTAGGGTTAACCATTAGTGCTGATATGAAGGTTTCAGAGCAGTGCAGAATTGCAGCTTCAAAGTGAAATCAAATCCTTGGATTAATTAGGCGAAATATAGCGTATAAGGAAAAAGAATGAAATTCACCTAAACTAATGTGGTTTAACAACATTAAAGACCAGGAGATTGAGAGGAGATCAGATAGAAGTGTTTAAAATACTGAATGGTTATGAAAATATTGATAGAAATATTTTTTTTCACAGTTAAGAAAGATAGAAGGACTAGAGGACATGAAGTTACATTAGCAAAGGAGCAGTATAGATTAGATTTAAGGACGTTCTCATTTTCACAAAGGACTGTAAATGAATGGAACAGATTATCTGTTGATTGTGTGGGTGCTAGTAGCGTGAATGTGTTTAAAAATAAAATCGACACATACCTCAGAAGGGCGGGATACACATAGATAAAAGAGTTGGACTCTAGATAAGCCAAAGGGCTTCCTTGTCCACCTGCCACCTATAGTTAATTCTCTGGGTGACAATCTTGTTAAAACTTGTTAAATTTAACAACAGCAACAGCATTTGACAAACATAGAACTATACAGTGGAATATGTAAAGTCACTGATAAAATAAGAAGACGACTGAGATTTACCGGACGCTGCTACAGACATAAGGATGAAATGGCATCTAAGACAATCTTGTAACCGACACATGGAAGAACCAAGGTAAGAAGACCAGCATCAACTTACATCGACTGCTTAAAGGAAGATGTGGGTTTAGAGACGGAGGAACTGAAGACGGCAATGGCAGACAGATCTGGAGACGGATGATTGAAGCCACAAACGATCGACCCCAAAGGCCGATATGAATGAGTGAGTTATACTAACAGTAGCTGACAGTTTTAGCGTAGATAGCTGTAAAACAACAACGGATTGAGTAGCTTGCTAATAAGTTACACTAACAGTGCGACTAGTAAAATAGCCCCTATACATAGTGCCACATCGCCATTATCTTCGTTTATGATATGTTTTGGTTACGATAATGGTAAACTTGAATAGAAACATATATACGCCAGTTCCACGCTCGAATCGAGGTCGGTTGATAATAACATCTGGTCACGGAATACCGGGAAACGTCATCATTTACTTCAGCAGTCGTCGTTTTAGCGTGTCTTATTTTGACACGCCATTTTTATTTCCCGTTTGCGTTCGCGGTGTGAGCATGTACGAGAGAAAATTTCCCACTTGAGACCACAGAAAACGACCCGCACGTAATGGTTCTGTGTGTTTAGTCAACTGTAGGCAAACTGTTCACAAACACAGACGACTTGGCGTACGAAAAACGTCCCGCATACGACAAGCAAGACAATGGCGATAAGTAATTACCCACATCGTGACAAACCATCCATTATGATAACACCATCGACAAGACAACGGCCTGTAATTATAAGAGCCAGTGGTGTATTTGTAGGTCCCCTGTAGGAAAATTTTATAAATCTTCACGCCGCTACATTTTAGCATAGAAAACAACTAGGTGACTATTATACCTGCCTACGTTTGATATTCAAAATCCAGGAGATTCGAGATTGATTATGATTCTCAGCTTCAATGGACGTCGGAAGATGGTGCTGTTGAAGATATGTTTTTGGGGTTCTAAACAGTTCTGTTCTGTCGGATTTGACATCGGAAAACCGGGTGCTGTTGGGGGTCTGATGCGAAAATCAAGTAGATTTTCTTGACAATCCCTCCGGATTGTTTTTTCCGGGGGTCCAGGAGACTTACAACAAATCCGGGAGACTCCCGGACAATCCTGGAGGGTTGGTATTTATAAATTATATTTGCATGCTGGCATATCGCGGCGAACAGTCGGCGACAGTTCACACATGACGACAAATCATCTTATGACAACTCACCCGTAATGACTCCTCCGAGGAGAGCGAGGACGATAGTGACGAGGAGGGCGACGAGCTGGAAGCCCATCTGGGCCATGGCCGTGCGGTCAGAGCCGGGCTTAAGCGTCGGTATGAAGGTCTTCAACTTCATGAACATGACAGAGTCAGCAGCAGGAGTGCGCGCACCGAACATGTAGTAGAGACTGCGGGAGAAAGGGTGGCGTCGTTATGTCCATCTGTTTTGTCATTATTTAGTTTAAAAACTAACTAATAACTTTGTACAAAAGATAAACCAGCGCCTTTAACATATATACATAATTGTATCATTAACAGACATTTATAATGAACGTTTAATTGATAGGATATTCTGCTTAACCGTCGCGATGTGGTTATGACTTTACAAATGTAACTCAGCGAATGAGCACTTTAGTAGAACATTTTACAAGTTCTGTATTTTATTATTTATACCTCTAAAGGTCCATCGACAATTTTTCGTATATCCCGTTTAGGCATGCGAGCAAATTTAAATTATTTTATCAATATAATTTGTATGTTTTTCTATATTAAAGGTAAGGTGCCTCACGCTAGTAACTTATGCCATGTAGTAGTGAAAGTCTCCATTGACCAATACGCTTTTATCGTTTTGCATGTGTATGGGTTTTGTTTGATACTAGTAAAACATTAATTTATTTATTCTCTCTCCTCCTCCTCCTCTGTCTCTCCCTCTCTGTCTCTCACTCTCTCTTTCCCTCGCTCCCTCCCCCTCACTTTCTTCCTCTCTACTTCCCTCTCTCCTTCTCTCACTTCGTTCATCCCCCCTCTCTCTCTCTCTCTCTCCCTTCCTCCCTTTCTCCCTCCCTCTCTCTCCCCATATCTCCTTCCCTCTCTATCTCCCTCCCTCTCTCCCCCTCTCTTCCTCCCTCCCTATCTTCTCCCCTCTCTCTGTCCCTCCTTCCATTCCTCCCCTCTCTCTCAGAAATGAATGGACTAATTATCTGCTGCCGTACAAATAAAAATGACAGAGGCAGGCCACGGATAAATAAATCAATGTCGGACTCGTTATAAGCCAGTGGATTCTTTGTCCACCCGCCATCTGCTACTTGTCGAACGTTGACTAGAAATATCATGCAATCTTGTTAACTAATTATATACGCAAAAGCATTTTAACAGATGTTCCAAACACAACAATTGTTTGCAATGCCACGAGCCGTAACCCCGCAACACAACGATACATGTTTCAATTAAGATAATTATGTTGTACATTTGTAAACAGACACATTTAATTGGCCTCAACGTTGTTAAAGATTACAGCATCTGCCAGCACAGCGTGACTTGGCCATGTGACCGGATGTGGGCACTGATATTCTTCCTAAATGTTCTAGTTCTAGTTGTTTCTAGCAGTTGACAACGTTCTATTAACTCACTAGTCTGTACATATATAGTGGTTAGATTGTTATGGTCTTATAAGGTCTCATACAACTATAGTCAGCCTTTTTCAGAACAGTATTGCCAAGCCGACCATTCTATGCTGGCACTGAGGATGGTCACTGCCAGGTGATCTCCCGGTCACGAGAGATACGCAGTCCCTAATGTTGAGAGCCAGGTTTTTACACCAAAGAAACACTGCCTGCCGGGTCCGGCTTATGAACTCATAGCACTGGCATACCAGGCGGACGTGCTAATCACTACACTATCGCGCTGTTTATTCTACCTAAATAATTGGGTTGACACAAGAATGTTCATTATCCGTGTTCTGGCGTATATACCAAAACAAGACAGTGTAAACTCCCCGGTGGTCTGCGTGACTACAGAACGTGGGAAAGTAGGTACACATACCCATAGCCGTAGGTCTGATGACTGGCAAAGGCGGCAGCGACGGCGCCTGCCAGCCCCGCCAAGATGCCCGGTATTCCGTGGAGGCTATGCACGCCACACGTGTCGTGGATCTTGAACTTGTAACTGATGAATGGCTTAAAGCAAACAACAATATCGAATGCTACACGAGTACAAAACTATCTATTTTGTTTCTGGGGAATATTTTCTTTCTTGTATTGGGATTATTCCGTTGGTGTAGATATCTTACATTATTTAGAAGAAAATCATGTACGTTCTGTCATAAATAGCATACCTAGTCGTAACAGAAAAAACGAATATTTTACATAGTAACTATCATAGTGGTACCCCCCATCAACCTATCGAAATGTAGTGACAGTTTCAGATCATCTCGTTTAATAACACTTCGGATGCAATGAATACGAAATCAAAAACCGGAGAAAAAAGATTGGCTTTGTGTTGAATCATAAATGTACAAGTCCTACATGCAGTAGTCGAACCGCTTTCCAAAGGAAAATGTTCATATTTGCCGCGGTCCTGGTTTACGTCGACAACGTACAATATAAAATGGCCACCACTGACCTCAACGTAGGCGATAGCGAGAGTGGAGACGGCGCCTGCGAGGCCTCCAATAAGGATCGCTCCCCACGGCTGGATGATCATGTTGGCGCAAGTGCCAACGGCCACTCCCCCAGCCAACGTCGCGCGCTGGATGTGTCTCTATCGAAGCAACGTTCGGTCTAGTTAATAACAATAATCTTTATTGCCTGAAGTACAGGAATTATGTTTGCCAATGCAGCTAAACGTAGACGAACACAAAGGAAATGAACCCCATATCAAGCAAACAAAACACGTACAAAAACATATATACAAAACACATACAAAACACATCACAGATAATAGTATCATTGGTATACAAGACATCACAAAAATGGCAGCATCACAGATAATGTTAGGTCACAAGGGTTTTCTCTGCAGTGGGGTAGAGTAGCATGTGGCAGGATTGGTTTCCTGTACCTCTCTGTCCCTGTCATTATAGTTCGCCATATTTTGCCTGATGGAAGAGGTTGAAGGCGGTAGCTAAGAGGATGAGACTTATCTTTCAGGATGAATTTTATCTTTAGAGCTCTATTGTGATGAATCATTACGGCGTTACGAAGGTTGTGATGCGAGTAAATTGCCTATTAATTTAAATTTATGGTACTGACATTACCTTGGTTTTGTGAAAGTGCGAACAGCGGTTCGTCTTGTCGTGGGAAGATAGCTGCGAAGCTAGACTGTGTTTGTTTATTTTTGTGCGACACGCGTTTCTTAGCACAATTTATCAATGACAACAATTCAACTGTTTGATACAGTCGTGTCAGCGCCGAACAACTATAAGCAATTCCATTGATAGAAGCTCTTCATCTTACAAGATGCAATTACTATTCCATTCAAGTCGGTGTCAACCGAACCAATTTTGCCACATTGTTGCCGACTTTTTATTGCATCCAGTCAAAAATAACGTATTACCTTGTCCGAACGTTTAATTGACAGGATATTCTGTTTAACCGTCGCGATGTGGTTTTGATGTTTACAAATGTAACTAAACGAATGAGCACTTTAGTAGCAAATTATACAAATTATGTATTTTATTATTTATACCTCTAAAGGTCCATCTACAATTCGATTGTTTTCGCCCGTCTCGTTTCAGAGTTACTTCGCAAAAACCTGAACCTAGCTAGTATCGACTACGATACGCCAGCTCTTTTGTGCACTGGCCACCCATTATGTATGTCACGCTGTCAGGGGACATTTGTGACACCTCACCCCCTAGTCACGCTTCGTAAAGCTGATTTGTTCACCCCCTAAATTGCGTTCGTTTTTACACAGAAACAATGGTGCACAGTGTCGTACGTCATAACATTGTTGCTTGGTTATTTTTAATCGTTGGTTACACGTTAAATATGAGATTGTAGAAGTAATAAACATTTGTTCCGTGCGGCATCTGCTATGAATCTGTACATCACTACATGTTTCAAATGGATGTGTGCATATGATAGCTTTCTGCACCGACGTGCGTAACAGTGCTACTAATTGGATAATGTGTTACCTGACGCAGAGGTAAAGAAGGTGTCTGACTCTGTTCTGCCAGATTAGTTCCGCCTGGCATCTGCTGGAAATCTGTACGTCACTACGTGTTTCAGATGGGTTTGTGCAGCTGATTGAATTGTGCATCTAAATGCACAACACCCTGTCATATGTTGCACAATATGAAAACAAAATAAAAATAAGTTTTTCTCTTTAAGTTTTCTTCTTTTAATATTTGCATTTAAAACAATTTAATGAGAAAATGATGAGCCAAAACTGCAACTTGATATTTCCACATTAGGTACACGTAGTTGTTGATACTATTCAATACCAATTATTTTACGTTTTCTTCATTAGTAGAGCCAGTGATGAAAGCTAGTTTTCTTTTAAAAAAGATTTTTAATGACATTTGAAAATAGTTCACTGTGTATCGCGTCAGGTCAGGTGTTGACTTGCTACTGGTACCTTGTAATCCAATACTACCTGTTCCATGGTCGGGTCGTCGGCGACTAAACCGGCTCCCCCACCAGGCTTACTTAGTGAGGAGGGTGTGTGGTCACCCAGCTGGACTAAAAATAAAACCTGCCAAAGGGCGGAGGAGCTCTCAGTTAGCCAACGGCCATCCACAATCTGTGTGACCACGGATCAGAATTTAGTCTCCGCACCCCGCAGCGAGTCGTAGAAGGCGACTGTGTGGTTAGCGTCAGGAAGGGCATCCGGCTGTAAAACTTGCTCCAATATTTCTTCCAATATGGCAAGCAAACCGCATAGGCAGGGTACAGCCTTAAATACTCCGTGGGCGTCCTCACCATCCTACGTCAAGTCGAATGGTGGAGGGGGAGGCCGAGCCGCAGCACTGAATGACGATCTCAGGATGTCTGTATGAGAGTGGCTACGTGAAACATTGGGAGTATGTCAAGGAGGTCTAGAGAAGTGGTGGACGTGATGGTGAGGACGAGAGTGGATGTTGTTTGTGTTCAGGAGACCCGGTGGAGAGGAGGCAATGTGAAGTGGTTGGGCAGGAGGGGTGAGCGGTACAAGTTCGTCTGGCAGGGATGTGCTGATGGGAATGGTGGCGTTGGAGTGCTGGTCGTGGAGAAATGGGTAGACCGGATGGTGAATGTCAAGAGGGTGAGCGAGCGGATCCTGGTTGTGAAATGGCTGGTAGGGAAGCGGCTGGTGAATGTCATCTCAACGCATGCCCCACATGTCGGCAGGACACAAGATGAGAAGGATGCTTTCTGGGATATGGTGATTGAAATTGTGTCGGATGGATACGAGGGTGTGCATGGAGAGATGGGCTTTGGGGCGATGAATGCGGAGGGAGAAAGGATCCTAGAGTTTGGAAAAGCGATGGAGATGGTGGTGTGCAACACGTTTTTCAAGAAGGAAGAGAGGCACCTAGTGTCGTACGAGTCCGGTGGTCGCAGAAGTCAGATCGACTTTCTGATGGTGAGGAAAGTGGACCGAAGATTGGTGTGAAACGTGAAGGTGATTGCTGGTGAGGAGTGTGTTTCGCAGCACCGCCTAGTTGTCGAAGACATGACCCTGAAACATGTGCCAAGGCTCAGAGTGTGGAAGCTTTCCGAAGAGAAAGTGAGGAATGAGTTCCGGGAGAAGGTAGCCCACTTGGCTGAGGAAGCAGCTGAAATGAAGGGCGTGGACGGGAGATGGAAAACAAAAATGAAGAAGATATGGCTCAAGGCCACAGAGGAGATCTGCGGGTGGACAAAAGATGCGCCTAGGCACAGGGAGACGTGGTGGTGGAATGACGAGGTGAAAAGGGTGGTCGATGAGAAGAGGAGCTGCTTCAGAAGGTGGAAAACGACGAAGGCGGATGAGGACAGATTAGCGTACATAGACGTGAAACGCGCGGCTCGGAGATCGGTGTGGCTGGCACAAGATGCCAAAAGGCAGGAGTTTGCGGAGGAACTGGTAAGCGAGGAGGGAAAACAGCAGTTCTTCAGGATCGCGAAACAGATGGTGAAAGAAAGGCGGGACGTGACCGGCACAAGCTGTGTGAAGAATGAGCTCGGAAACATCGTGGCAGATAGTAAAGGAATGAAGGAGGTGTGGGAAAACTACATGGACAAGCTGCTGAATGTCGAGAACGCCTGGGATGGCGAGGTGGAATGTGACGTGGTGGAGGGGCTGAGCTGCCGCATCACAGAGGAGGCAATATCAAAGGCGTTGAAGCACACTAAGACGGGGAAGGCAGCGGGTCCATCTGGTGTTGTTTCAAAAATGATGAAGGCAGCAGGCGACAAGGCCGTGGAATGGTTGATTAACCTGTGCAACAACATCGTGGCAGAGGGCCGCATTCCCGCCGACTGGAAAAGCAGCATCCTAGTCCCTCTATTCAAAGGGGAGGGCGATCCCCTAGAGTGTGGTTCTTTCAGGGCCATCAAGCTCCTGGAGCAGGCTATGAAGGTCATGGAGAAGGTGCTAGAAGTGAGAATGAGAGAGCATGTGCAGATCAACGAGATGCAGTTTGGCTTTATGCCAGGGAAAGGGACGATATATGCCATCTTCATCGTGCGACAAATGCAGGATAAACACCTGGCCAAGAAGAAGAAGCTCTATCTAGCCTTTGTCGACCTGGAAAAGGCGTTTGACAGGGTACCAAGGAAGGTGATGAGATGGGCCATGAGAAAATCGGATGTGGAGGAGTGGCTGGTGACGGCAGTGATGACGTTGTACAGTGAGGCGAGCACCGTGGTGAGGACAGGGCATGGAGACAGCTGCAGCTTTGAGGTGAAGGTGGGGGTGCACCAGGGCTCAGTATTGAGCCCACTGCTGTTTGCCATTGTGATGGACGTGGTGACGAAGGAGGCGAGAGGAGGACTGCTGTATGCGGATGATCTCGTCCTTATGGCAACGACCAGGAGGGAAGAACTAAGAAGGAAGCTGATGGAGTGGCGCACGAGATTGGTGGCCAAAGGACTGAAGGTGAACGCCGGGAAGTCGAAGGTGATGGTCAGCATAGGTGACAGAAGAGTAATGTCAGAGTCTGGTGCATGGCCATGTGGAGTCTGTAGCAAGGGTGTAGCCACAAACTCGCTTCAGTATACATCGTGAACGAAGTGGGTCCACAGGAGATGCAGTGGTGTGAAGGGTAGCCTGCAGGCAGTGAGCGCAACGTTTCTGTACAAGAGGTGTCGTGGAGAGGTACCACCTGCAGAAGCGACGGAAGAGGGCTTGGAGGTGGATGGAGAGACATACAAGAGAGTAGACAACTTCTGCTACCTGGGCGACATGCTAAGTGCGAAGGGTGGGGTTGATGCAGCGGTAACAGCGAGAGTGAGGTGTGCCTGGCAGAAGTTCAGGGAGTTAACACCCTTCCTGACTTCCAAAACGCCCCCCCTGAAGATGAAGGGCCAGGTGTACACAGCTTGTGTCAGAAGTTGCCTGTTGTATGGATGTGAGACGTAGGCCATGAGGACCGATCATGACACGAGGATGGAAAGGGTTGAGATGAGGATGGTGAGATGGATGTGTGGCACATCACTCAACGACCGACAGCCCAGTGCAGAGCTTAGAAGAAGAGTAGGAGTGGAGGCGATTGGGGATGTGATCAGAAGAAGCAGGCTGAGGTGGTACGGGCATGTAGAGTGAAAGGACGATGAGGATTGGGTGAAGGGCTGTACAAAGTTAGTGTTGGAGGGGACAGCTCCCGTCGGCAGACCAAGGAAGACCTGGCAGAACTCCGTGTCTGCAGACTTGAATCTGATGGGTATCGACCATCGGGATGCACGGGACCGTGTCAAGTGGAAGAGGGCAATTGGAAGAAAGGCGAACCCAGCAGAGTCTGGAAACACGGCCTCTAAACGACGACGACGATGATGATGATGATGTATCATCAGAGCCAAAAAATAAATGACGGGTGTGGTTTAAATGTTAGCATGCCGGTGGAAGTGTCAGTGACTGTCAAAAGGCATACTTTTTAATAATCAACAACTTCAGATGTGTACCTATTGTAATTCTTGCAAAATAAAAGTTTACGGCACCGTTTTTTAAATGCTTGCACTGCTTAGTAAACAGGAATTATTTTTACATTGTTTTACATGTATGTGTATTTAGGGTAGCTCTTTAACCAATCCCGTTATCCATTCATTTACCAGAAATCACGTTTTTAGCTTAAAAAAAACACTACTTCAAAATGATAGGCTCTTCATGTTGGGATTATTGTATTCAACAGCATATTCTTCAAAATGTACTGAAGCAATGTTGTGTTATGTGAAATATCTTAGGAGTAGTGTACACACACGTGTTCATAAAGGTTGCCTTTACAGTAAGACCAATTTTAAAACTCTCCTTTACAGTAAAACTATTTTTAAAACTCTCCTTTACAGTAGAACTATTTTAAAAACTCTCCTTTACAGTAAAACTATTTTTAAAACTCTCCTTACAATAAAACTATTTTTAAAACTCTCATTTACAGTAAAAACTATTTTTCAAACTCTCCTTTACAGTACGACTATTTTTAAAACTATAAACAAATGCAAAAAATATAAATGTTTTAGGGAATCTTTCAAGTTAAATTAACGGAAACAGCACGTAGATTTGTGGTGCAGGCAAAAATACAGTTTTATTATTCAACTTTTTCTCAGCATCCATAAGTTTGTATTACCTAACATTGTCATTAAAACTAAGTCTTAAAAATTGCAACAAGATTAAATGTACTTCAAATGGAACACGGTAGTACCACTTGTGAGATTTTCTAGTAATTTGATATTCTACGCATACGCGCACTGCAGTCGATGGAAACAAAATGGCGTCCAATTATGAGTTGTCGCTACTCTGTCTATACAGGGACTCTACCAGAGACCCCCGTGTAACGCGTTGTCACGCTTGTCCATTGATACCCTACCACCCTAATCTTATAATTGACCCCCGTAAACGTGTTAGTTAATTTTGAAACAATCATCGGAACAACTAATTAATTATTGATTCTGTATCCGGTCAACAGTGGCATGCGTTGCCATGGCATAAGGCAATTGATAATTTCGCAAGTTACAAGATCCAACAATCAAGATAAATTATGTTGATGATTTCATAAGAGTGTGTGGTCTTTTATTAAGCAGACTGTGCCCATCGTTATACAATCCAACCACACAATACATATTGAAACACCAACGTACATATTGAAAATGGGCATAGTTGATTCAGGAGGAAACATCAGCTTTGAACAAAACATTTTGCCACTCCCACAAAGGAATTCTAGGTTGCGCTTTGTCACGAAGTCCTAATAGATGTATATATTAAAAAGAGTTATGCACGTTAATTCCTACATTTCCCACAGTTCGTGCGGACAATGAGAATCTGTTCAGACAAGCGAGATGAGAGAATAGACCGTTACAAGTATGTTTCGTACGAATGTAAGACGTGTGCAATCTAACTGTTTTAATTATACTCACAAAAAAATATTTGCAAATATTTTGGTTAAATTTCTTATAAATGTATCTACTGATCTTGTGTCGTTGTGTTATATTTACACTAGTCCATTGACAGAAATATGGTGCGATATTAAAAAAATAATAATTAGACAGGTTCGTGCGTGAGGTAAATCCCGATCAAGATATGGCGGCATTACTGAAATTTCTGCCAGACTGCGGCCATTACTGCTGCAATTTCAGAGAGACGCGAGATTTATTAACGAGAGTTTTGCTGTCATACCGCCATTATCCGGCGGCTGGCACGGCACGCATTTCCGGTGTCGTCTGCGAGCAGTTGTCGTGAATGTAACAGCGTGCCCTCGATTATTTATAAAACCATTTTCCTGCTGGTTTTCTGAAATGTTTTGTGCACGACGGCATCCGTCTTTATGGTGATTAAATGTTGAGTGGAATAATGCAACTATAAGACAGGAAGCGGCGGGTTGCTGGGAAAATAGCGTGCAATGCTGGAACAATCGTCGTAAACCGTTCATAACGATGTCACAGATATCCGGCGTTCCTATATATCATTCTATTGTATACGTGCCATAATTATGGACATTCTCCCACGACAAAATACGACCAGTAATCGATATATTCTGTAAAATCCTACGCGACACTTAGACACCGAGGGGCGAGCGGTTGGGTGAATCAGCCCGTGCTAATGCCAGGCTACCTCGCCATATGTTAACAAGCAAGAAAGGTCATCGAGACATTTAAAAAGAAATAACACAGAGGAAGGCACGTTGGCTCATGTTAACTGGCGCCCAAGCATCGTCACACGCTCCTAAATCCTCGCTGGAGCGATTCAGCAAAAAGAGAGTGATTGTTAATTAGTGGGATTTGCAAACAAAAAGCTATTTTTTGATTTATGATGTAGGTGAATGCTGATTACAACAGCAATCGCGTGTGCACAGCAGTGGGAATAACCGCTATGAAACGACGATGTAGCGAGTAGGCCTTGTGTGAAACCACTGACCCCTAGACCCCGGTCTAGGGGTCAGTGGTTCGATTCCACCTTCCACTGTTCTGAAACTAGGACAACTTCGTTCACCCAACATTGCATGTGTCTTTCGGAAGCATCGCAAGACGAACCGAAAGACACAGGCTTTAGAACGACACACTTTCTAACGTTGTTTGTCTTCTTCAGTCTTGCATCTTGTTAGCGGAGGTAAATGTTTCCTAGCAGGGGTATGTAAAAAAAACTATCGTTTAGATGGTAACACTAAAGAAGGAAAGCTATAAAAATAAACCACGTACACCTTTGTAAAGGTAAGTTTTATGTGACGCGGTATCCAGTCTTTAGGACTGCTCAAGGCGATTTAAACGTCACTCCCTGGCAGACCTGTTCAATTGAACACCATCTCGACGTCTGTGGGAAGCATTCACCTACCTTGTAATAATGACTGCACGTATACAAATACCCACCACGGTCTATAGATAGGTTCTCGTTCATATATCTAAGTGCAATTAAGCAACGTGGAGTGAAGGAACTTGCCCACGGTTCGAAACGGCAACCGAGAGTCCGATGCTTTAAACACTACGCCACCGCGCTCTAGTGTGTAATATGGTAACTCTATAGATGTGTTTGTAGTTAAATATCAAAAGCACTGGCGTCAGAACGCGGTGAGTGTTGGGGGGGGGGGAGTGAGGCTATCCTAAAACCACTGTTGCACTCCCCTTATGGATCGCCAAAAACACTCTGAGGCTCTCTAAAATACCTCAAATTGCACCCTCCCCTTGGTGTTCTCCAAAACCCTCCATTTGCACCCCCCTCCCGAGATTTACGGAAACACCTATAGGCTATAATATTGAGGGGGTTAATCCTATCTCCAGTCCCCACCTAAATTACTGGGGGCTCAGCCTCTCCCCATGAACCCTCCCTAGTTCCGACGACTATGATAAGTCATAAATCAGAAGGGGCGTTCTTGCTTGATCTTGATAACATATTTGTCAGAATTCGCAGCGACCTACCATGGACATCTTGCCGCTGCTGGTAACGAGAGGAGACACGGCGAAGGTGACCATGCAGCTAGCAGCCAAGGCAATGTACGTGTTGATGACCGCACGGTGCTTGGCGTCGCCCAGGGTCATGGCGCTATTGAAGGACGGCCAGAATGTCCACAGAAAGAGCGTCCCTGTAGAGACAAAACGTAAGCTGCGTTGTATATAATCATAAGAGAACAAACTTGGATGCAGGCAAACATAGATAATACTTTGCAGAATGTGCAGCATTACACATACGAGGCATGTGTTTAGCCGTGTTTCCCATTTGTTCTTTAGGACAATCTTAGCTTTGTATATGTATTTGAGTGTCTTTTTCGTGAACTGAACAGTGAATGAACAATAATATTTTAGTGAAAATAATAATAATTCAGTAATACACCCACAGACAAAGACATCAAGCTCTTGTAACTTTCGGCGCATAATTTCCAAAATCACACCCAGTTCCGCAACAGGTGGACGAAGAAGCCATTGATTTTTTAGGGTAGAACGAAACCAGGGACAATACATATGCATAAATAAGGCTCGAGCAACAGATGGCATACAACCTATTTGCACGAAAAACGCACGGATACTCCGCAAATATAACATGGCGGACAATGACCTTCCAGGTGTCTGGACATGTCACAATGATCTATAGGGTGGACTAGGCACAACAATACCCTTCAGAGACAACAAAATAAGGGGTTTGTCATAGCGCGGTTAATACAAACCTAGAAGGGAAAATATATTGGAGTTGTAGCTGGCTGACTCTTTGTTTGTCTCCCGGATGGCCGGGTTGTACATGACTCTGGCAACGGCCAGGCCGAAGTAGGCCCCGAACGTGTGAACGAACATCGAGTTACCAACATCAGACACCTGAAACGACGGGAATTGTAGCCTTGACTTAGTTGTGCAAAAACTGGAAACAGCTCTTTTGCGTTAAGAAGCAGGAACGGATTACGTTAGGTGTCGTATGTTAATGCTGTAATAACAATATGCTTTTTGACTAAACGATAATGTGTTTCAATACGTAGATAAACTATCACGGTTTGTAGGCAAGTGATATACATATTTAAAAAGCGATCAGTCTCGCAAGACACAAACCATATTTATTCCGCCAGCAAATCAGTAGACGGCGGCGGTCAGTGACGGCGGCGGTCAGTGACAGCGGACAATGACGTGATCAGGATTATGACATAGCATGAAATAGGCGCAATAATTAGCTTTATAATATACGATAAGTTTAGCAAACTTAGTTAGCAAACAATGAGTCGACCATTTATAAAGATGGTAGAAGGACGGTGTTTGAGCTTGCCACAAGTCTCCGTATTCTGAGTTTAAAACATTCGCATACCCTAAGCAATCCAACCCCAATAAACTGGTTGACAGCGAAGAAGACGACTTCGTTCGAGACCATCATGAAAATCTGTATAGGGCTGAGTTTACCCATCACAGCGCCTAGGCTTATGAGGACTGCGATCGCGGCATAGTCAGCGGTCAACAAGCTACAAATATACACGCAGTTTGGTAGATAATAGTCAGCAAGCTATAAGCAAACACGCAGTTTGGTAGATGATAGTCAGCGGTCAGCAATAAACATTATATACTCGCAATTTAGAAGATCGTAATCAGCGGTCAGAAAGCTACAAATATACACGCAGTTTGGTAGATCATATAGTCAGCGGTCAGCAAGCTACAAGTATACACGCATTTTGGTAGATCATATAGTCAGCGGTCAGCAAGCTACAAGTATACATGCAGTTTGGTAGATCATTGTTAGCGGTCAGCAGTCTACATTATACACGCAGTTTAAAAGATCTATTTAGCGGGCAGCAAGCTGAACGTATACACGCAGTTATTTAGATCATAGTCAGCGGTCAGCAAGCTACAATTATACACATTGTTTGGTAGATCATAGTCAATCAGCAAGCTATATGTATACGCGCAGTTAGGAAGATAACAGCGGTCAGCATTGCCGTAAACCGTATAGTCATCAGTCGCACAACTCTTCAAATGCGAGTCGTATGCCTGATGATATTGATACGTATTGCTGCCAGTTTGGTAGATAAGTAAGATAACAGGAGCCAGCATTGTCGTAGATCATAAAGTCATGATTCGCACAACGCTACAGGTGCGATTCGTGTACCTGATGATGTTGATACGTATCGACGCGCCCATGGTCTGCAGCATGCCGCTGATCATGATGTAGTACTGCAGCACGAAGGAGATGGCCAGGAGGTTCAAGGCGAGGCTACTGTGGCCGTACTTGCCCAGGAAGGTCGCCAGAAGGCCGAACCCCACCAGTGTCATCAGGTGAATGTCTTTGAAACCTGCAACATTCTCCGAGTTGAATAAACATGTTCACGTCGATGGAGAAGAGAGAAGTGGAGAGGAGTGTAAAAATGGATATATATTGGAAACATTTGAAAAATCATTAGCAAAATAACGAATATTGCTTGAGCCCACTCTAGTAACAGAATATATAGAAAAAATAAAATAAAATTGCATAATCGATGTGTGAGTTCGCTGTTTTACGAAACGCAAATGATCGCACACCTCTGAATACACATGCACGGACACCTACATACATACATACACAGACACACACACGCACGCACGCACGCACGCGCACACACACAAACATACACAGACACACACACACACACACACCTGGCACACACACACACCTGACACTCACACCTGACTCACACAGTGGTAATTAAAGAATAGCACGTCAATCAATTACATTATGTTACAAATAGAAAAAATAGAACGTTTACGCCTGTCACGGTTGTAGCATGAATGACGATGACTTTTCAAACACGTATGTAACCATATAGGTCGATGTAATTTAAACATTCGTGTATGGCGAGGTCTGGCGTTAAATTACACCGATTTCGTATACATGTAGCTTCATAGAGCGATGCTTTGAGACGGCACCTTAAGATCACCCGAACGGAACGGGCGACAATGGCAGTTGAAATTATCGACGCCATTCGCGTCTCTTCGTCCACGTCTGTTGTAGACCCATTAACTCGAATACCAGTAGGCACATTAACCTGAATACCAGAGTCTGTAAAATGTACATAAAACACAAGAAAAGAAGCAATGCACTATAAAAAGCATTCGAACAATTCAACAAGGCTTATTTTGTAATCAATATCGGTGAGGGGGTGTTTACATTGCGATAAAAAGAAACCGGGAAAATTAAGTCATGAAACAGTGAGTCAATATTTACTCAGAATACTCAAATCACTGCTATCAAGATATCACTGTTCATTATTATTGGCCTAATGTGGTCGCGTAGTGTCACGTTGCGACTAATACGACTGGAGAGACGCTGAAAATACCCCGTCTCCCTGTGACATGTCTACAGACGATATCCTTATGCGACACTTACTTTCATGGAACATCGGTAGATATCCACCCGGCGGTGGCACAGACGCCTCAGACTTCCCCTTCTGACCAGATTGTCCCGTTTTTCCTCCTGTCTTCCCTCCTGCTCCCTGGCTCGCCCCGCTGCTTTCCCCAGGTGTCGTATCTCCCATCCCTTGTCGGCTTGCATCTTTGCTATTCGCGCCGCCTCCTGGAGAATCGCCTTTCCCTCGCCCGCCCTGAGTTTCTCTGTAGTCCGGTCCCTTTCCCCGTCCATCTCCCAACACGGCTGCTGGGTCCGAGGCTTGGCTGCCGGTGCTGTTGCCGGCGAGACCCTCCCTCGCGCCGACGGGAGGTCGTTGGCCCGCGGGAACGGGCGACAGCTTCGGTAGCGCCGTCGGTCCGTACTCTGCCTTCCAGGCGAACATAACGAGGAAGAGCACCTGGTTAGCGAGCACCATGCCCGCGAACTTCACTTTCTGTGACACCATCTTGTCCAACAGGTAGTAAGCAACTGAGAGAGACGCATGCGCGTGCACACAAAGAGGTCGAGCAACAGTGTCGCCTTACAATACGCTACGCAGGCGGCGTTTAAAGGCAGCGCGCACACTAACACAACGAGCACTGACAGGCAACACCGCGCTGCGGTTGTCGGTTATGTAGTTCGCTCGCAACAACCGGTCCAGCGAATCGTTCCATGCGGCCGCCCGGTCCACCCCGCGGCTGCACACGCCGAAGAACAGAGTGGCCACGTGTCGTCACGGGTGGCTGCACACGACGGCGGGAATAATAATAAATTTGACATGTGTTGACTAATGCGTCCACGAGATGGATCGCAATGGAGAACAGAGGCATGGTTGTTTGCTGATATGCACATACGTGTGGCCAAGTAAACCACAGACATGGTTTAATAATATAAGCAGTAAAATTATTATTTATAGTATTATTGTTGTTATTGTTTTTATTATTATTATTATATTCTGTATGTATTTCAAAGTTTTTAACAATCTTAATAGGTACGTTCCAAGTTTTAGTATTGTAATGCGCCTCTGAATGGTCATAATTACTAGATTTATGGTGCAGAAAAATGCTGTCAAATTATTATAATAATTATAATAATAATAATTATTATTATTATTAACAGCAGCAACAACAACAATAGCGGCAGCAGTAGTAACATTTAGAGGGACAGCTTCGGTCCTACCGTTTCTGGCGATTACCAATTGACATGCGTGTATTAATAATACTGCATATATAAGATCTGGATATTAACGGTGATTTATTGCAAGCTATACACTGAAGTGTGTATCATAATATTTTATGTCCGACAATCAATCAACATGTTCATATAAAAATAATAGACAAATAAATAAAAAACAGTATATTTATAAATAATAGCTAAGATTAAGTGATGGCGGCACAGTGTCGACATACAACACACGTCGCTAATGACAATGTTCTGTATAATAGAATGGATTTTGCGACTTGTCAAGGCATGTCATTGATCTAAACTTAAACCTGTTGGACATGTGTCACTCAACAAACAGGTTATATTTAGAAAAATGCATGAAATGGCATTAACCGTAGCACACACAATTGGCTAGCGCTATATCTCACTGTAGAAATTGTTATACGAACTTCTGAAACAGACAGAAGTGCATTTATGTCTTTGACAGGGAATACTTTAATGTCAGTACTGCGTGCGCGGCTGGCAGCAAAGATATAAGACATCCCCTGAACGGTCCGACACCACACGATCACGTGAGAGGACCGTCGCATCGCCATTCTCAATCGAAGCAGATGTGCATTTCTTCGTAACGTTTGTCTCTACGTTACTTTATCATTCTTCTTCTTCGGTTCTATTCGTGCGGTCTGCTATCACATTGTTACATGTTCTGCGTTACACTCTGCACATCTGCGCCTCGACGGTGAATACAATTCTAGGTTCTGTTTTGTACCGTTTCAACTTCACAGTGAGTTGAAATCCGAGGCGATTGGGTGATCATTTATTCTCTTTGACACTCCTTGACGACGCGGCATCGTGCCGGTCTCTTTGAATGGCCGAACATCGTTCAATTCGCCCCAACAGGTATTATTCATGGGACATAGTTTTGTCACTAAATTCCTACTGTACTGTCAAACACACGGCGATACGAATGCGGGACTTAATCCACTGTTGGTGGATTTGGATATGCAGGGTCAATATGGGGCCCGCTTGCCTTTCGCACAAGCGGTCATTAGTGACAGTCTTTTCTTTCATTCATTTGACTTCTCCGTTTGCGAATTGGAGGACACGATTTGAATTGCACCACCTGCGAACCTACTCAGCTGGCAAGAGACATTTTACAAGTTGCCCGGGATTCCATTAATCTAGGTGGCGTCGCTAAGGTGGGGATCTGTCTGTTGTTATATCGGGTACAATCTTCGAGGACGAGAGGCTCAGACCGACATCCGTTGCGCCTCGATTATAATCGGTTAGTCGATGACGTCAACAGGGAATTACGTCGGTTGATAGCATTCTTCCCACGGATACATTTTTGGAAGCACTGGATGATGCAGTGACGAGACTCATCTCAACATAAGGGGCGAACGTCTTTATTTTCGCTCGATTCGGGAGGAGTGCTATTTTTAGCCAGACGGTAGGCTTATGTCCCGTTCTGCGCATTTGCTTGTCGACACCTGTCGCCCTTACATTTATCCGGGCGTTAAATAATATCCGGGTGACGATTCTGCGCGTGCGCGTATCTAGGGGAATGTATTTAGCACCAGCTACGACTGTCGCGCTTTTATTTATCCGGGCATTATGTATGTTTCTATATATAATATATATATATATATATTTATATACATAAATTATAAAATGTTTGCTTCCCACATACATAAACAATTTATGTCGTAAAAAAATGTCCTCTCCACGCACACGTCACGTGACTTACTCTTATGCTTGGTCACAAATCTGAAACAGCAAATTATAATAATGTACTCTAACTATAACGATCGCATTACAACAACAAACGAAACATATTTAACTACTGGATATTATTTATCACTACATGATCTACTGGTGCCAAATATTATGCCTTACATTTGCACATAAACATCACCCGGATAAAATTTAACACCCGGATAAATGTAAGCGCGACACCGTTGCTTCCACCCCTGATGTAATTCGATCCCGCTTCTGACCTCGCCGCTCAGCGCCTGTGCGTATGGATATGGCTTTACCTTATTGCTTGTTTCAGACTGTTTATCCGTGAGAATCCGACCGGTTCTTCAGCTGCCAGGTTATAGTTTTCTGCGCTATTCCAATTTGCCTTGGTGACTTATGGGGTCAGGACACTGTTGGACTTCCTGCTTGGTTACAGACGAAAAAGTGCAATTTATTTTTGAGAAATGATTTTTTTTACAAAATTCACCTGCTCTGACTTAAGTGCACTTGAGTAGTCAGATTTCCCGGTGTGATTGTAGAAGCTGTTGACAGTAAAATGTTGCATTGGTAGCTGATTTTCCATTCGTAAATATTGACGGGTGTCACACATACAGACATTTTACGAGAGCTAGAAATATTAGATTTTGACTAAACTCAACCAGCATCTCAATGAGATGATAATAACAGCAGATGAGAAGTTTACGAAACTTTATAGGTCACGTTTTCTTATAATCACACAAAACGTTAACATGGTCGCCAATGGGAAAACTAACAGTGTGCTGAGCCCTTATGGTGCCGGGTTTACACTGTTCTATGTGGGCTCCTCACTAAAATGTACCACATTCGCACGGTTGATCAATAGGATTGTCCGTTCATTCAATTCCAGTCACCTATATGCAAGGCTTCACGCCTTTAATAAACACACCTAACATAATGACTAATGTCTTGATCACGATTATGTACCTTACTTAGCGGTTATTCATTTATGGCTCTAAGCTGTATTTCTTGTTGTCTAATAGCTGGGTTGCATTGTTTCTAGGAGTCAGTTACATTAAGCAGCGACCAGTCGTGGTTGCTTTGCAACAAACGATCGCAATATTACATTTCGCTCCCGCCCGTATTATCGTTAATGGAGGCTCTGCTGTTGTTCTCACACCTTGTTGCAGATTACTCCAAGGAGGCGACGCATCTCCATTCTCATTCGAAGCAGATGTGCGTTTCCTCGTAACCCACCTCCGCCTCTCCACCACGCCATATGTTGAGCTTCCCCGCTGCGCATGGGAATTTCTGTTATATCGATGCGATGCGATGCGATGCTATGTATAATTTATATCATATGTTATTGTTGTTATTACTTAGTTCATAGTCAGGTCACGATGCCTAGTTGACTACAGTTGCTGTGCTCTACTGAACTATCACCAATAAGGTTTCAGTATGTTGAGAGGCGGTTAACACCCCTCACCTTTTATGTATGCATTGCATTGTTTGTCGAGTCTTCAATAATAATCGGTTCGTTGCGTCAATACAATTGCACTGATGTAATTTATGCCATGACATTTTACCATAGGTATTATTGTAATAGCCCGACAGAAGACATAAATATATAGATGAAGTAATTACGCCGAGTAAGATTGGTGATTATGCTTCTTAAGGAAATGCACATATGACATATGACGAAGCACTCCTTTAGAACATATTTATTTGTTATTAGTACATAGTTTATTAGTACATAGTACATAGCGGCACATATGTAATCGGATAAAAACACCGCCTTCATGAAATATCGCTTTCATGTCAAGCAACCACTGGTCATGATGCGTCCTACTGCTTAGCCAGGCCATTAGCCAGAGACCCGTTGTCCCATTATTGGACCTTTTTTAAAAAGTTGCAACTAGTTTTTCTTTTTCAAATAATGGATCTTTTAGTCTTTGGATAACGGGATTTTTATTTCTTAGACACCCTGATCCTGCGTTGGACCATAGCATGGTTTCATTTTCCCAATAATAAGTTCAAAACAGTGTTTTCGTTGGCAACAAAGGGATCTTGTACTAAGTGTGAACACGAGTGCAGGAGTACAGTTTGAGGTTTAAGTGTTTCGCGAGCTTCGGGGGGTGCAGTTGGAGGTGTTTGGAGAACCTCAGAAGGGTGCAGTTGGAGGTGTTTGGAGAACCTCAGGAGATGCAGTTGGAGATGTTTGGAGAACCTCAGGGGGGTGCAGTTGGAGGTGTTTGGAGAACCTCAGGGGGTGCAGTTGGAGGTGTTTGGATAACCTCAGAGGGGTGCAGTTGGAGGTGTTTGGAGAACCTCAGGGGGTGCAGTTGAAGATGTTTGGAGAACCTCAGAGGGTGCAGTTGGATGTGTTTGGAGAACCTCAGGGGGGTATTTGGAGGTATTTGGAAAACCTCAGGTGGTGCAGTTGGAGGTATTTGGGGAACATCGGGGGGTGCAGTTGGAGATGTTTGGAGAACTTTCGAAGGGGTGCAGTTATATTTTTGAGAGCCTCAAGGGCGTGCAGTTGGAGGTTTTAGAGATCCTGAGCTCCCTGAATATTCACCACGTTCCGACGCCTGGCAAATGCATGTGTAACGGGGTTTTTCACGAGTATAAGAGGTAAATAAAAAATGAGAACGGGTAAATTGGGAAATTTCACAATCCTGGCTTATATGTGCTTAACCATTACAACGCTAACGCCAACGAATTATCCACCTGGACCATGTGTGTTTACGCTGGTTAATACACTCATTTAAAAATACACTATAAAATAACGTTGCAAATAATTGTTTCAATTAACCGGTTGAACGGTTAACAGAATATGCTGTTTTCAAACACAACACCTAGCACATCGTACCACCGCAAGACGTATTGTTCAACGCCCGAGGCTCGGTACAGGTGCCTCGACGGTTCTTGCACAATGTATTGTCGCTGATCCGAGCCTGACGAACGAGGAACCACCGAACCGACGCAAGAAAACAATGGCGGACTATTCAGTGAAGGCCTGTGTGTTATGTCTGTTACCATGAGCGTTGCCACGCGTGGTCTGAGCGGAACTAAACCTGTACAAGCACATGAACTCTCCACAGCCACACTAAACAGACTATTTCGGCATTTACAAGCGAGGCGTCGAAAATTGGTGAGTAAAGAGGGCCAGGGAACGTCAGACATGGTTTTATGAAAAGGCATGTAAATCCCCGTGTTTTCGGGTTAAGTAATAGTCTAGACAGTCCAGACGAAGAGACAAGTCTTACACAAAACGCTCCTTAAAAATATGTAGCACATTCAGAAACTTGCACATTCAAAGAGTACTCAAGTCTTGTCAACAGGTGATCTGTATAGCAGCTGAACGTCTTGCCAGGAGGCACTTCGGCTTACATCTACGCGGGGACAAACTGTTTATCTAACGGAAGTCATGATTTGGATATCGCTCTATACTAAAAGCTATTTTGCACCAAATTCTTTGGCGTTATCGAAATCTGCAAATTCTCCTGGATGTTCACAACAGCCTTGCATGGATGGGTCATGACATGGATTCGTAATTACAACCAATTAATGCTGATCGACACAAATGTTTTTTGTTGAAGATTCCTTGGTACGTGGATGTGATGCCCATTTCCTGAAACCTAGATATGTCGCAGATTTATTGAAAACCGTGTCGTAGATCATTTGAAATCCGGGGATTATATACTGCGTGACGCAAGCACTACTACAATTTTCGTTATATAAAACATACAAGTGATTTCTGATGGATTAAGAAAGGCAATGTTCGTTATTGAAATGTCCGAAACGTAAATGTAATTGTTTGTTGATATTTGTACACTATCAGATACAGTCTATTAACTGTTTGTCTTCTCGTTACCACATTGACGACCATCGGATGTTACAAACTAAATCTGTGTGTCACTGTAGAGGGCATCAATAAAGCACGTCACGCCATTTTTGGAAATTATGTCAGCCCCTAAAATTGCGTTCGTTTTGACAAAGACCTACGCCTAAGATGCATACGGCTATAACAGTTATATTATTCGATGCTGTATTGATTCGTTATATACACATAAAATACTCGTATGTAAAAGTAATAAAACAATTGTACATTGCTTGTGTTTCGTTGGAAAGCTGTTGAAATCAACCCTAAAACTGGCAGAACAATTAATGACATTTCCGTCTGTTATCGACAGCTAGACAAGACAAGTACGGGTTATGTGTCGGTGTGTAATTTATTCTTACCCAGAGACCACCCAGCCCCATGAAATGCTTCGTTACGCGTGCAAATACACCTCCTATATACCACCATAAGCGTGACGTACGGTATGGATGACCCCTTAACCTTTGATGCGTTTTTGTTGAACTTTTGAAAAAAGTTCTCTAAAGGAAGAACAAAAAACCACGGGGATTACTCAGTCAATTGCACACTAACACATAACCCTGTTGTTAGTGTTTTTAAATAGATTTTATTAAAAACAGGCACCACTTGTCGATAAACCAGCTGCCTGAAATGCACAAACGTGCAGCAGACGTCACCTATTGTAAAAGCACCTGTGCCATTATATTTGCGGCAGCGTGACTATTTTATGCAATTGTATTGTTTATGAGGTAGTTGCCACGGCTGTGTTTGGACACGACTGTAGATTCACACTGTGTACATAATTACGACTCGATTTTACGGCTTTTACAACGAGCACGTTGGCTATTTTACAGGACGTCGGGTCTAACGACTTGGTTATTAAACTTAGTACAGCGGCTAAGAGCCACACATTTGACGAATTGTGCACTTTTTGACAAAAGCATGAACATTGGCACACATGTAGTTTATTATATATATATATATTCATATAAAGCTAGGTACCCATCGCCATCGACATGGTATCTAGCCGCCATTTTGATTTTTAAAATGGCCGCCATGGAAATCCATTACCCAAGTTTCTTGGAATCTAAACAACATAGAAACCCGGTCTTGGTGTGTAAACCATCGTTTTAGGGTCAATTAATTCATTTCTGCCATATTCCGTATCCTCAGATGACCGTCATATTGGAATTAAAGATGGCCGCCATGGAAATATATTAACCACGTTGCTCAGCTTCTAAGCAAAATAGAAACATGTTCTTGGTGTCTAAACCATATTTTTAAGGGTCAAGGAATTCATTTCTGTCACATTCCGTATCCTCAGATGACCGCCATATTGGAATTCAAGATGGTCGCCATGGAAATCTATTAACCACGTTGCTCAGCTTCTAAGCAACATAGAAACACGGTTCTTGGTGTCTAAACTATCATTTTCAGGGTCACGGAATTCATTTCTGCCACAAGCCATATCCTCAGATGACCGACCGCCATATTTGAATTCAAGATGGCCGCCATGAAAATGGCAACCAAGTCGCTCAACTTCTAAGCAACATAGAAACATGTTCTTGGTGTCTAAACCATCACTTTCAAGGTCAAGGAATCAATTTTCGCCACATGCTGTATCCTCAGATGACCGCCATATTGGAATTCAAAATGGCCGACATACAAGGTCTTATATTTTATTTTAATTCACCTAACTGGGAATACTAGCTAGGTACCCGTGCTGTTTACACCCAAAAAAATTAATCTAGACATGCCATGGACATGGCTATTAAATTATGACCATGACTCTTATGTGTTTAACAATGGACTATAATCATACACATGTAAAAATAACAGTCACATTTTACTCACCGCATGCAGTATAAGCCATCGTAGAGTCAGAGATGTCAAGGGTCGCCACAAGCTCCGCTGAAGCTACACAGCTCGGTGCATTGCAGACTAGACGACCGGCATTTACACTTGCGTCTACACCCCTTCTTGCACCCACAGTGCACTAGATCATAGCACGACTTGATGCTTCTGGTAGGTCAGTCCAGACTGGTTTCCATCCTGTCACTCCTGTGTCACTTGGACTCCAACCCCAGTGTCCAGGACTTGGCAGGTGGGGAGCTGGCACAAGAGCTTGTGATGTGACCACTCATATCCGGCCTGGTACACAGCCCGTCTGACATGCTGGAACAATGCAGCTTTGGTTGGCGGGACATTCTCATCGGTACGGAATCCCTGGGCGAAGAGGTGCTTTCTTGCCTAGTCCACATTACAAAGTGTATACGTCGTGCTGTACATGACGACGATAGCCTTTCGATATCATCTAGAGTAGGTGGGTCGACTTCTTCCGATTGTGGTGAGAATGTGTGGAATGCATCTGTTACAGACGAACATGCCGTCCATGCCAACCATGCCGACTTCTTCCCTCGGCCGAGGAAGCAGGAGACAGTGTCACTCTCGCTCAGGGCATGAAACAGCATTCATGCTCAAAATTTCAACACACCTAATTTGTTTGCAATAGCATGAATTGCAATATGACGAAAGTAAGTACCAACGCCGAAGTTGACTCACAGCTCATCAAACCCAAGAGCATGGAAATGGTCTTCCGCCAAGAGAACAACATATGTATCCACTGTCCGGATGATCACTTTAGAAAGTCCTTGTTTCACGCAATGTGCCACATGGAGTAACATGCGTGTGTCCGCCTCCTCGTGTGTGCACGACTGAAGGTATTCTGTGTCTCCAGTGTCATTCTGGCTTGCGTTTACAAATGTGTCATCTTTTGTGCTGATGAATGTCTTTCCACGGGCATCGAAAAACCTGATACATTCTGACACATAACGAAATAGCTCATCTTTGTTCTGCTTAATCCTCATGAAACTCTCCCAGCTTGCTGGAATAGGGGTCCCTGCAAGAACTCTCTGCCGTTGTGTTGTTCTGTTATGCATTTGGCGTTCCCTTTTTGATTGTTTGAGACTGTCAGCAAAATACCCATCGCATACATTGTCGACCCTATTGACAGTTGCTAGCTGGGAGGTAATATATGGAATAAATATTTGCTGAGCATAATCATCAAATGTCCAACTAGCCCCTGGCCTGAGCAGGTGTATGATGGCAGCACCATCTAAAGCCTTTGCATCGACATCTGGAGCATTCTCTGATAAGGAATCAATTTTTTTTAGGCATTCCAGTAAGTCAGATTACGATCCATGTCGGAGTTGTCCCATATCAGAAATAGACGGAGGACACGCCTGATTTTCGTGTTAAAAGAAACGGTCCAGGTCTCCTTGTCTGTTCTGGCAAGCTAGAGCCTTACAAATAGATTGCACAGTTTGTCTTCAGTGATGCAAATTGCTCTTTGCTACTTGATGTTTGCTTTGCACGAGGCGTACTAAAGAGAGGCAATTTGTTTTTCGAGATAATATCATTGAGTGGTCTGTTAGGTGTGCATTTTAGTCTGTCCTCCAAGTACCTTTTGTATTGCCTTTTCCCGATATCCTCAGTTGTAGACTGTTTGCCCCACGTCTTTGTTCATGACGACCTTTGTATCAAGTTTCAGCATAACACCGCTATCTTTAAGGAATGGGTTGCCCATGTCTTCGATTGTTAACACCGTCGTCGACACTTCTTTGGCAAAGGTTTTCTGAACGCCAGCGTGTTGTTCGTGATGGTTTGTCAATAGTTGTTCATTGGTAATTTTAAAACTAACTTCGAACTCCAGCACGACGCGAGATATCTCTGGTCCTGCCACAATCTATTTTTACAGTGCTTGCGGATTTTCTGTCAAGCCGACAGTACCGCCATCACCCTTTATGAGTTCATTCACTTCTTCATGACATTGCTCGATCGCCATTGCTGAAAGCATGTGCTGTGTTTTTGCACGACAAAGTGTCCATCCACAAATTGCTCATACACCGCAGGATGTGTTGTGTATAGGTTGACCACATCGCTGATGTGGACCGGGAGCCATCTAGTATAATGTGTGCGATCGAGAGCGAAGAGCCAGGGCACGATTTGCAGCAAGCATTGGACATACATCTTGACATTTTTCTCCCGGATCGATCGCACAAACTGTAGCACCATCAGGTCTAGTTGCAAAGTTGTTGCCCAGTATTTGAAATGTGGTTGTTCTACGCTCCGCAGAGCACACCATTCGTAAACCAACCGTCCATTATAGCTTAGGACTTCTTCCATGGCTACTCGCCGGGAGGCACAGTGCTTGATGTTAATATAGCATACTTCCAATGTGTTACCATATTATTACAGCAACATAATGGTAAAACTACCCAAACAGAACTCCTAGGCCATACCATACGTATGTCACACAGGTACCAAACTAACTAGAATTTTGAATTTTGTATGCCGGCCATCTTGAATTTTATTATGGACGTCATCGGAGGATACAGTATGTGGCAGGGATTAATTCCTTGACCCTGACAATGTTGGTTTAGACACAAAAAAATTAATGTTTCTATGTTGCTTAGAAGCTGAAAAACTTATAAACTAATATATTTCCATGGCGGCCATCTTGAATTTCAATATGGTGGTCAACTGAGGATATGGCATGTGGTAGAAATGGATTCCTTGACCCTGAAATGATGGTTTAGACACCAAGAACATGT